>VZTR01029843.1:74850-96374 GCA_013400775.1 Chaetops frenatus | reverse complement strand
AAGCACTACACAATTTAAAAATATGAAAGTTAAAATCCAAGGCATCAGGAAAACACCTCTAAGAAGCAGATCCTGCAATGTGGTATACTGCTTTTTATCATGCCAGTTTCCTCCCTTACACAACTGGCTCAGGTAGAAAATTCCTCTCTGCCATCCTGAGAGAGATACAGGGGCATTCATACCTAGGACAGAGTATATTAATCCCTTCTGTTCAGGCAGAACTGGCTCAACTATGCTGGTATGACAAACAGGGGTTGTGTCTTTGCCCCGAGACTCATTTCTTGGCCCTTCCATCAGAGGACTGCAAGTGATCCACTGTGTTACAAGAGACAGTGTAGAACTCCCTGAGGGAGAAGTACCTGGGCATTCCCACCTGAATATATTGAACCCATTGAACTTGGGGTTTCAGGGATTTCCCCTACCCTGATTGATCAAAATCATAACCATCACTGTGACCACTGGACATCTAAATTGCAAAAACCAAGTCTCATAGAGTGGTGATATCTTTCCTCTTCACTATCTGCTCTTATACTTTCTTTTTATTTTCCTTGTCTATTTTCTCAAGTGTGTAATCATTATACTTTAATATTGCTATATTTCTATAGATAATAACCAACTATGCTACATACTTCCTTTCCATTTTAACCAAATTATTCCAAAATCAACCTGTTGTCTATCTTTCTGTCTTTCTATTTACAAAAACCCTACCGTACATTCAGTGTTGTGTCATTCTAGTCTGCCCTGAGGGATCTATTAACAAGAACCTCAGTTAACCTGCCTTGGGGGCAGGTTGTAAAATTGCTGACCCTAACATGGCAGATTTATTTTTGAAAACTAATTCTCAATTTTCTGATTCATAAGGTGCCTTACAGCTTGAGTGAGCTTCCTTTGAAATTCCATTAACTTTATGTAATGCTGACCTATTCTAATAGGCAATGCAGCCTTTTCCCCCTATGTTCTTACTGCATATTGTTGTACAAAGTTGGGTGGTTGACAATAAAATATACTTTATCAGAAAATTTTAAAGCCTTGAGGTTCCTCTAAAAATGGAATTCAGATATTGAAGTGACATTGTAGCATACATACATTTATTAATTAGATTGGTTTTGCATTATGAAACCTAGTGTACCTGTAACCTGACTGAACATACTACACAGTTGATTCTCAGAGCATTTTTTTATCTATTAAAGCATTGCCCTATTCCTATATATACCTAGAGTCGTGATTTCATGCTATCCATTAGAGATTTGAAGAACAACTTTTCATGTCATATTGAATGTCAGGGTAGTCTGTGCCAGGAAGAAGACAGCTGACATCTCAAAAAATTTCTGACATTTTAGTAGAAAATGTAATGCAATATTGATAGCATTTTTACCTTGCTACCTTACTAACCTGTCAATAAGTTTCATGATGTACATTACAAGGTGGTTGCTTTAATAGGTTGATTTATTTCTTGGGCAGTGTGATATTGAGCAGTGCATGTTTTCATGATCTGTTCTCACAGAGATATTTTGACTTAATATCAATAATCTTTTTCTTAAGCAAATTTGATACAGACAGATACACTTTTCAAATATTAAGAAAGCATTAAAATCACTTTTAAAATGGTCTGAAGCCATTTCTAACCTTCTGTGCTAGGTCTTCACATCTTAGATGTGCCACAGTATTTTGTGTATCCTTATATGCTGTCATATTTCGACTCCAACTAGACTACTCACACATATTTTGTTACTTCACTAATCCATGAAGTATAATAAGTAAGGCTGGTTAGAAGAAAGTCTTGCATAAAAGTAGAAGCCCATCCTAAGTGATGTCTGCCATCACATCCCAAATTGCAGAAAAGTTGAAGCCAATCTACCTGCCCTTTGAAATAATCTTACTGTCTGCCAATAAGCCTTCTGCTGTCCTGTTGAATTTTTCCCTATTGTTACTTTTAAAAAATATCTAGCCTTCCTGAGTCTATTTTAAAAAGCAATTAAAGTTTACTAATTAACTTTCATGATGGGAAGTTGAAGATAAGCCATATGTATCAGAGACTGAAATAGTTCATACCTCAAAGAGTGACATAAAGTTTTGCTCATTTTTAACAAAAACTGTATAAAGAAGCAGCAACCAAAGAAGCCTCCCTGAAGATACCTGACTGGGACTTAGGGCTGAAAGTCAAACTGCTGATTAGATAAAGGGAAACCCATTGTTCAGTCATCTCAGGCAGAGGGAAAGGTGTGCAGCCACCAAAAGTCCAAAGCCTCCAGCTGTACTGAGGATCATCTTCTGCTGAGTTTGGGGTGGGGGAGAGCACAGCTCACAGAAGCCAGGTTTACACAGACTGCCCCTCGCAGCCGAGGAGGGAGCAGGAGGTTTTGGGTGCATGGCACAACCTCTGGTCAGAGGCAATGAACACCCATCCTCCCATTACACAAACCAGCCCAGCTCTGGAACCCCCCAACTCCACAGGCCACATCCAGGGGACTTTCAGGTGAGAGGCAGCTGAGAGGGAGTCACAATCCATCAAAGACCCCCCAAAGGGTTCCCCACAGGCCTTGCACCACAGGACTGCACCTGATGCAACAGATCCAATGTCTGCTACAAAAGACAATGGCAAACTCCAGGGACAGGCCTGGACATCACCCCCTGGCCTGAGGGTGCATTAACCCAGGGCATTCTGTGCTTTCTGGGGGGACCTTCACCCCCAAGAAGAGCAGCTGGAGAGGATCAACAGAGCATTGTTGGGATCCATGGAGTGGTGATATCTTCCTTATTCTGTCCCTGTTTTTCTGTCCCCCTTACCTATTCCCTATTTCTCTTTCTCTCTCCTATTTACTATCCAATACTATCAAATACTATTGTCACTGGCATATGGTCATGTTTGCACCTTAATTCGAGAAGGGGCATTTCTAAGAACCTTAATAACAACTAGATCATGACAATATGTTTCTATGAATTGATCTTTCTTTTGTTTTGAAGAACTAGTTCCATGACAGTGGTAAAAAAAAAAAAACTTAAAAATGTCCATTTGCTCACAATTCCCAAGGCTGTGAAAAATACAAAATATCTTTGAAACTTGAAGAAACTGTAGGGAGGGAATTTTATTTGAGGTCATAATCTCACAGACTGAATTTTAGCCATTCTCCTGTCTTGGAAGACACTTTAGAAAAGCTAGTAGAATAGTAGAAGTTATGTGAGTATGGCTCCTTACAGCTGAACCAAGTGCAAATATGCAAGATGAATAGGGTAGGAACACAAAAGTGAGGTTAGCTGAATAAATTTGCCTATTCCTTTCAGTGTGCAGGTTAGAAAAAATAAGCTTAAAAGCTAGTTCAGAGAAGACTGTAAGCTTGATAAAATATCTTAAAAAAACAGGGATTCTCTCACCCTAAACTGTAGGCAATAAAAACTTCACTTTTGATTTTAACTTTCTCAGGAATTTAACTTCTGTGATAAAGCCCTGGGGTGTCTCGATATTGCCAAGACTGAACATCATTGCTTCCCCTAAGTTTATTTCCCTTGAACCATGAGGCCCACTAGCCAAACTTTGTTTTGCTTATCCTAGGGACTGTTCTGAAGACCCTCACTAAATAGACGAGTAGCTGGCATTCTTTCAAAGCACATCAGGAGGAAGAAGCAGCAAGAGATGTTGCTGCTTTTTTGGTCTGGTTAAACCTATGTTTGTCATCTAAGTGGAGCATCTGGTATAATCTTACATGTAAGTAGGAGCTAATTCTTGTTAAATCTGGATAACATTTAACTTTGTAGTACTGAAAGTTTTAGTGTAACATGATTAATTGTCAAGGTAGCATTAGACTTATTGAGTAAGATCTTTGAGAAGAAACATTGTGTGGGAGGGGTTTTTTTGTGCTTGGTTTTGGTTTTGGTTTTTTGTTTAGTTTGAGTTTTTCTCTTTTTTTTTTTTTTTTTTTTTTAGTTTGTTCTTTGCCCCCTGCAGAGCAATCTAGTTTCCCTCACCCTTTACTCTACCTTGAGCATAACATCTCTCTTGACCTACTGGTTATTAGTGACACATCTGTGACAGTTTTTCTCCAGCATTTCCTCGAAGAGGAAATAATGGTATTTATCTTCCTTTCTTGTGAGGGGAGCTCATTCTTTGCTTAACATTGCTATTTTTCTCTACACAAACACAGCTTGTTCCAGCTCCTAAATTAACAATCAGCCACCTGCAAAACCCTTTGGTCTAGTCCTGTGCTGTTAATTGAGTAATAGCTGCCATTCTTATTTGCTCATACCTAAGAGTTATTTAATTGCTCATATTTTGTGAGAGGTCTCTTTAACTCCTGATTGATTTGCCAGGTTTGTGGGATCAGCTGTTTACATTCATGACTACAGAGAATGATTGATGACTACTGTTATTTTCTGATAGTATTTTCAGATGTTACTTCACTTCATATCAGAGGAAGCTTAGGCAAAATCCGTGTCATCTTGCCTTCATATTTTACTAAATGGAAACATGAAATAAAGTGAAGAAGATAGTATGTTAATATACCACACTTTTTAATTTATTGTGATATGCCATAGCTTTTTTTGCCCTCTTTTCCAAAAAGATATTTTACATTGTAAAAGCATTTCTTCCTTTTACAGAGACTGTGCTAACTCAAATAACCAGCTTAATTTCTTGATCACAGTTTTTCAGGTTTCCTATTGCCTGAGAGCCTAGGATTCTAGCTCTAGATAATCTCCTATGTCTTAAATATGAAATCCATAAACTCAGATATAACTCTGTGGGTGTTTTATTACTTTGGAATTTTTGGTGTACTTTATAATAGCTGTCATGCATTAACACTACTATTTTCATAGATTCACTAGTTTTGAAGCAGAAGTGTGAGAAGACAAGCTTTTCAGAAAAAGAAAGCCTACAAAATTGGTTTTACTGCAAATCTATTTCAAAAGATATGCAGTATGATAAATTTTAATCAACATCTCCTCCTGTATTAGATGTCAGTTGTGGGGTTTAATTTTTTTTTTCTGCAAAATCTCAGATTATAGAACAGTGGTGCATCCAGGACATATTCTCTTTCTACATATATTATGTTTTAGAAGTGAGTGTTGTATTCTGCTGACTAAAAGGAATTGACTGATTTACTAAGTATAATTATATAAAAATTATAAAATTGTGTGACATAACTTCCTTTTCATGAGTTCTTGTTTGTGTGTTTAATTCACATTTAATATTGCAAAGATAATTAAATAACAAAGAGAAGATTTAATATATGTTTAAAAAGAAGGAAGCTGATACATATTTGTGAAGTCCTTTTTAAAAGTAATTGAGAGAGGCAGGATAGTTAAACAGTGTTGATTCTAGACAGTAATTTTCAATTTCATTGCTTTTTTTTGAACTTTTGGTATTTAAAGCTAAAAAAAAATTACTTGGTTGTCCTGACAATGGCAGAGTAATAGCAGAACTGTTTCAAATACACCATTTTTCTAGATGATAACTGAGAATGATCCAAATACTCAATAATAAATGAGTCAGATGGCAAAGCTGGGCAAAATGGGAAAAACTGATTCAGAATTTTAGTGGGAAAGCCTAAAGCACAGTAGTAGAGCTAAAGTCTATTAAATGCATTGTTTTAATTCTTTATAGAGAACATAATCTTGCGTGACAAGCTTGCCTTCCTTAGTGATGGAGCTTACACGTTTATTTTATAATGTTTGCTGGGTTTTGCTGAATATATAATGAAGGTGGGTTATTTATAGAGAAGATTTAGGTAAATTAACAATAGACTCAACTCTTGCCTGGTTTTCTATGGTTTCCTTTGAAGTACTGATGAAGCCCAGGATATGGCCAAATATTGTGGATACAATAAGCTCATTATAGCATTTCATTTAGTAGTATCTGATAAAATTATTCCTGGGTAAAGTCAGTAAGTGTTTAATGATTAAGAACTGCCTAAATTTACAGATAAGGGATCACATTGGAGAGATGCCCTATGGGTTTTTGCACCAAAGCAATATATTTTCTTATCAGTTGGTTCTCTTTAAGGATGTGAAAATAAAAATCTGTTGGCATCATAAGCTAATCTTCTCAGTGTTTTTAGACTGTTCAGTAACAACAGAGACAATAATACGCAACACTGCAAGTTGAAAATAAATTCAAGCATAGTCAAGTCTAACTTGAATATCTGACAAACAGATACATAGGTCATGTAAGGAAGGAAAACTTTGTTCTGGAAAATCACAGGTCTGTAAAAAGTTTCTCATATAGTCAACAGGGCTTCCTGACCTAATGCTGAGGCAAAGGGGCCAATGTGGTTTTTTTTGACAGTTCAAATTGGAGATTGTTACATAAAATGACTCATCTCATGTGACCTCTACACTTACTGTGCTGTCTGACATCAGAGAATTGCATTTTTTGCAGCTTTTAAAAAATTGTAGATTATACTAGGTGAGCATTTGGAATTATTTCCTTCAACTGAAAATTTGCATTACACCAGTCTTTCCCATTTATCAGAAAAAAAGAATGGAATCCCAGAACTTTTCTTGAATTCTGTCAAGCTTGTTCAGGAGTTCAGTTGATTATCTTGTGGGGTGCATTAAAATAAAGCAGTACTTGTTGAGCAGCAGATTTGAGTTGTGAAGGGAGTTTAATACTCCTTGGGTAGAAGACGGAGCTGGATGTGTTTCGGGATTATTTTTTTTTATGTTCAGGCTACTGAATGATGGTGATGCCTTAACCTGTGTTCTTAGAATAAAAGCCAAACACAGTTAGAGGGGAACAAGGGGTTTATCTTGGTATTTATTAAGGATCCTTGGAGTGCATCACATCCAGGGGAGATGCACCCCTGGAGAATGCACTGGCAAAATGTCCTCCTGTAATGGTCTGTGAATACAATTACAGAACTTTGCACATTAGCATATTAACATATCTATCATGGGTTCCCCAATGGGAGGCTCAGGAGAAGCCCCCTACTGAGGAATGTCCCCCCTGCATGAGTCTGTCTTAGTTTACAGAATGTGTTCTGGAGAGGACCTTGGTGTCTGGGGCATTTTGACCCCCAACTCCACTGTTTTGTCTTTTGGCTTAACAGAACTCTGGGTCTAAACTAGTTATCAGGTTTGGGGAATTACAAGTATGTGGGTTAAAAGCATTAGGGATACATATATGAAGAGGGATATGAGAGGGATATAAGAAAAACCAAAAATCATAATGGCATCACTGGCATACGGTGAGTTTTAAACTCTTCCTTGTGTCTTCAGAAGACATTTTTCAGAAGACATCACTGAGCTCAAGGCATAGTGAGAAAAGGCTAAGTATAATGACTCATCATCTGTAGAAGACTGGACAAAATCTTACAGTTCCTCAGTCTGCATGCTATGGAATTTCATATATGAGTCACACATCTATTTAAGTTCATTAGCTTCAGTCAGTGGCTTGATATTTAGGGGGTGCTGGGAAACAGCTGATTTTTCATTCCTCTCTTGATTTTTGAGGCAACTACAGAAAACATTAGTTACTTTTAGTTCTTCAGTCAAATCCCAGTGTTTATGGCAAATAGGGGTCACATTTTGAGTTGCCATGCCATGACTAATTTTGGGGATAATGGAAATCATCTCTGCTCTGCCTAGTAGTCTGGTCAAGGAGGGTAAGGTATGTCTCTGGTATGCTGCAGTTGCCTTGTCTGGGGTTGAGGCAGAGAGTAAGATAAATAAAAGTGTGATCTGGTGCCTGTTATGAATGATAGTAACACAGATGCTAATTTAAGGCTGTCTAAGGCTGTGTACTCTTGCTTCTTTCTATGAATTTTTTTGCACTTTATAACTGTGATTTGAAATCACTTCAAAGTTCTCTGAAACTTTAGTGGTGACTGAGAGACAAGATCCTGGCAATCATTTGTGAGCTTTCCTGCTGAATAGAGGAAGAACTGACCTTGATACTTCTAGGCAGACTCCTAAGATGAATAAAAGATGCAAGGTAATGCATTTATATGTCTTTAAGTCTTTTTTCCCTCCATGTTTTTACCTGAGTATTTATTCATGTGTGGATCTGGCCTTGTGAATGACTAAGACTTATTGTGTGATTTCAATGGATATTTGCAGTGCTAACTTTTAAACCTAATTTCATAAAAAGCAGTGGTTCTGAGTCCTTTAGCTAATTTTATATTCAAATATTGGTGATTGAGTAAGTAGTGGGATCATTAGTTTCTTGTTTATTATAATGACTTGCAGCATATTAACTTCCTGTGAGAGACTGTGAAGAATAATATGCCCTTTTTATGTTGAGATCTATGAAAAATATTTTGGGATACTAAAAAACTCCTGCTTTTTCTCATGCTCAATATATTTTTAATATTTGTGTGCCACTCCAGATGCTTGATAGTTTATGACCCAGCAGAGGTCAGCCTTGTGGCATTTTTCAAAACATATGCTCAGAGAAAAGAAGCCAAAGTTCTTATTATAATAAGTTTTTGGAATTTTGTTTTATAGAATACATTCCTGCAAATTAGAGTTGATGTGATATTCCTGTATTGTAGCCAGAAGCATGATTTAAACATCTCAGTGAAACATCTATTTATGTAGCAGGGATGTTAATAGTTCTATAAAATTGTTACAAACAGTTTCAAATGCTGGCCTTTTTGGTTTTCAGAAATACATACAAACATAGCATTTTTTCTTTTGTGATGCTTAAAAAATTGAAAGTTAAGGAATTGAGAGAAAACAGTACTCATACCCCATACCAGCTCAAAAGCACCAATGATTTGTTTGCATTGTAAAATGCTATTCTCATTTTGTATCTCAGTGATCAGTGGTGGTTTCTTTAATACTAATAAGGATCTAATTTTTTATAAACTTGATGACTCAGATCATAATCCTCCCCAAGAACATTGGCTGTCCTGTCTTAAATTGGATTACTGGTTTGTAAATTCAGTTTCAATTGGCAATCTCAGGAGTGCCTGATTTAATTGCTCTTTGCTCTGCTTGAGGATAATCTCTCTGCCTTGAACTAACACTAACGTAGTTTTATCCAGGTAAACAGTAGAACTGAATATGCAATAACACCATTGTCAAGGCTGCAGCTGAGTCTTCTGCAATACAAGACGATTAAATGACTTGAGCATGACATTGGGAACTGGGAAAACATGTTGTTGCTTTTTGTTTAGCCAGTTCGCTTTCAGAACTGCTCAAAGATGTTTTACTCCTTTATTGTTACTACATTTTTTGTGTACTAGGAAGTTGGTTTTCAGACATTAAAAACCCTGTGATGACAACCATATTGTGAGGCTTTGGAGTGGCTGATAACATGTCCTGTGTCTGTTGCAGCAGCTAGTCGGCATGTGAAAATCAGTCTCAGGAATAAACACTGGTTTCTAATCCTTGCTTTTCTTTTAAAAACCTCTTCCACTCTTCTCTGTTTTTTTTTTTTTATTTGCCATCAGGCAGTCAAGGTCAGCTTGGAGCAAGAGCAGCTACTATGTTTACCTTCTGCAAAAGCTGGTTATAAACCACCCAAAACCTGTCAGTTTATTGTCTTACAAAAATATTCTCCAATTAGAGAGAGAAAATAAGAATTTTCAAATGAAACAGTTTATTAATCTGCTGTGACCAGAATATTATAATACGTTCTTTTTGAATATGCTTTTTGCTGGAGATTAGAAAAATCAAAATATTAAGGCAAAGAATCCTATTTAATGTTAATCAGCAACAGTGATGTTCTTGTGCCTGTCCACTCTATTGAAATGAAAATGGTATTGAATGCTTTGAGCAGCCTGTGGACTTAACAGTAAGTGCTTTTGTAATTAAGCCCTACCCTAATGGGTGTGCAAAAGGAAGGATATTGTGAAATAATTTTGTATGAATTACTATCATTTTACGTGCTTCCTAGCTCTTGGCTCTAGTAATTTAATATGTGGTGTTTTGTCCATAGCAGAATGACTGTTACCCAGTACTTTTGTTGTTATATGGAACCCCCAGGTTTGTGAGAAACTCTTTAATTTAATAGGCCTTCCTTTAGCAAATGGAAATGGAAATAGGTACAGGAACAGGTGCTCTGAACTCATTTAGCTAGGGTCCAGGTGAACTAAAATTAACACAACTGAACTTAAGACTGTTGAAGGAGAAAAACACTGAGGCATTTGCACCGTGCTGCCCTTCACACCTTTGCAGAACACAATGCAGAAGTGCCTGGTATGTTTTGGAGTGAGAGGCCTGCTTCTCAAGGTGTCACACCAGCATGTAAGCCCCATCCAGCAACCTCTTCAATCTGCATCCAGAATAGCTGTACAAACTTGCCTCATCCATACACTAACCTTCAAACAAGAAATCTGTGTGAATAGAAATACACAAGCTCTTCTCAGGTTCTTTTCGGATGCTGTCAACCAAGAACTTCCTAAATCTTCAAAAGATCTAAATGCTTTTACCCAGTATGTGTTTCTGCATTTCCACACATAGAACTAAACAGAGAAAACATCAACCCATTTTTCTATTCTTAGCAACTGAGCATGGTGGATTTTAAGGCAGATAGACAAACTGGCTATTTTTCTGGCAAAATCCAGTTTCCTTTTTTCTGCTTTGGGGCAAAGAGAGGATGTGGTTGGTTGATCCTGCCTGGTTGGCAGGTGCCCACCACAGCTGCTCTGTCTCTCTGTCTTCTCTACAGGGCAGGGTAGAGAACAAATAACAAAAGGTGCATGGATCAAGATAAGGCTGAGGACAGATAACTCACAAATTACTGCCACGGGCAAAACAGTCTTGACTCAAGAACATTAATTTAATTTATTACCAATCAAATCAAAGTAGGGTAATGAGAAAAATAAAACCCAAATCTTAAACCACTTTGCCCCCATCCCTCCCTTTTTGCCAGACTCTACTCCTAAATTTTCTTTCCCAGTGGTGCAAGGGGATGCACTCAGTTCATCACATTATCTCTGTCACTCATTCCTCTGCTCACTCTTCCCCTGCTCTATCATGAGGCCCTACTCACACGAAATAGTCCCACCTGAACTTCTCCAGTGTGGGTTTCTCCCATGGGGACACAGTACTCCACGAAGTGCTCTGGTGTGTGTCCCTCCCAGAGGGTCCAGTTCTGTAGGAACAGCCTGCTTCAGCTTGGGTCCTCCACAAGTCCTGCCAGGAGCCTGCTCCACTCGGGCTTTCCCATTCACACCCTCCTTCAGGCATCCACCTGCTCTGCAGCACGGGCCTCCAGGAGCTGCAGGTTCCTCTTGGGTTGTGTTTCCTCTGTAGCCAGCCAATGTGGGATGATGTGCAGCTGCTTACCATGGTAGTGCTCACTTTCTTGCAGTTGGGAAAGAAAAAGGAGGGAGTCAAGGCTTGAGCCAGGCATCCTGTTTTACTCCCTGATTTCCAAAACTTTTCTGATTGCTTGCTTGGTATTGTGTTTGATTATACTCATAATATTTGCAAAATATCAACAGATATAAAATAGCTAACGATTTATTCTAAACTACCTGTATGCTTATTTTACAGGTATTTAAGAGCATAAATAAAAAATTTGGCAGGTTTTAGCTCCCCTCATGTCAGGAATTTGAACCAAAGGAAAAAAAAAAAGACCTTTAGTGTATTTCGATGTCAAGTGTGTAAGGAAAGACAAAAATAGACATTGTTTATAACATCAGAATAAGTTTTCTTTCTATAAAGCTTTATTTAATCAAATTCAAATATATTCCAATTTTGTTTTGAAAAACACTGCAATATTGAAAGACTATTTTTACCCAGCTTCTATTAAGAAAATATCTTTATTTAGACACTTGATTCCCTGTTGGAATAAAATATTCTTATATATAATATCAGTTTTGTAGTATTGGTGTAAAATATTTTTTCCCTTGTTACCTTTAAATTCAGTTGGGAGTCAAACTTACACTCTCAGGGCAAAGTATTGCAATCTTCTTTTGGACTTTTCATGTGACTTTTAAAACTTTTCTCAGATTCCTGTTTATGGGAAATTTATTGTCTGAAACCAGTAAAATGAAATGTATGAGTTGGAATTCTTAAAAAGCTTGGCAGGCTAATTATTCTTATTGAAGCTGGGAATCACAATGTGCAAGTATGGGACTGTCTCCTTGTCATCAGTATATGAAATATGTGTTTAGGAAAAAGGATATTTCAGAGGGCATCCAAGCAGAAGTTTTTGATGAACACGTTAATTCATATATAAATTTACACATTATTGTCTTGGGTATGATTTGGATGAGCTTACTTATATATTTAACTTGCAAAAAGCTTAGTAAAAATTACATGTAAACACACATTTTTGTAAAGGAAGTGGTACTTGTACATGACTTATGAGATAAATACAGATTCTGCTATCTCTGAAAGATATTATTAGTCTCAAACTTAGAAATATACCTAGAATAAAAATGAAATATCTGAAAATAAATTTTGTATTCTGAAATTCTCTCTGATTCTCACTATTTATCTATTCAAGAAGTGCTGTGACATATGTGCAGAAAAAGATTTTGTTCCAGTTAGGGAAAAATCAACCTGTTACAGAAATCGTAAGAGGGATACCAAGCCATTAAATAACTGAAGGGAAGTTAAAAAAACCACCAAAACCTAAACAAGCTTTGGATAAATATTTATATAAAAACTCAAGGCCTTTAAGTAGAAGATATGGAGGCTGGAGAGACATTGGCCTCAAGAGTTTTGATTGATTTCTAACATGCAGCAGAATTTCTTTTTTCCTTTGTTTATTATTTCTAACAAACTGAAGGTCAAAGCAGAGAAAGGATAATTATCCTGAGTGGAGACTGACATAGTAAGAATTTAAAATTTTTTGCCCTGCATGGATATGAATCAATAGGAAAATGAAAACTATATAGATAGTGGTTCAAAGTGTACAGTTAAAATTTTTCCCTTGAAATTGTCTCTTGGAATACTTTATTGACATGTAAGAGTAGCCAGAAGTAGTGTGATGCTGCTTGAAGGGACTCCAGTGTTCACACAGAAGGGATAGGTTTGTGATGCCATTGATCTCTGAACACAGAGAGCATTTGGATTCTCTGTTTTGCATTGTCTCTGTTGTGTTACTTGACAAACTTCACCATTCTTTATTTTCAGTTTTGTTTTGAAAGTAAAGAAGGATATTATCTGCTGCTGTCCAGTCCAGAATTACTCTAATGCTTGTGTGTATGAGGTGTCTTGAAAGTGGTGCTGCAGGACACCATGGGTAGCTCAGGGTCCAGCAACCACCACGTGGGGACTGGTAGGTTGTCTCAGCAGCAAGACAAAACCAGGTTTCACCAACCCCACTGATACCAGTTTAAAGGCTTACACTGAGCAGAAGCTGTCTTGAGACTAGTGTTGAGCAAAGGAGGCTGAGGGCTATCCACCTGTTCTGGATAGAGGACAAAGACACAAACTGTGAATCATCCCTTTCTATGAACTTTAGGAAGAGCTTTGGATAATTTTTTTAAGCATATATTCTCCAAGGTGTATCCTTTTGGTGGGAAGGGTTTTTCAACATTTAGAACAGTCCTTAGTTGAGGAACAAAGTCTTTTTATTTGTAGCCACAAACTTCTGCCAAAAAACTTCTGTCACTGCAGAAAGTGACAGAAATTAGAAATTACCTTGCAGAGTTTAATTGCATAGCATTCACACCTTTTTCTGATGCTAATATATTGAACACTTAGACATGCTCTGTTACCAGAATAAGGAACAGACTCTGTGTATGACCTCTATAATTCCAGCTCCTAACTTGTTTCCCATGAATCACATTCTCCAAGCATGATTTTGTGATTGCATTTGATTGCCTACAAGAGTAGCGAGACCTTGTGAGTGTTAGCTTGAAACACTGCACATAGGTCAACAGAGCTGGAGAAGGGTTTAGAGAGTGAATTCTGTGAGGAGCAGCTGAGAGAGCTGGGAGAATAGGAGGCTCAGGGGAGACCTTACTGCTCTCTACAACTGCCTGAAAGGAGGCTGTGGCCAGGTGAAAGTCAGGTTAATTTTCCCAGGCAACAACTGCCAGAATAGAGGGGCACAGCCTCAAGCTGTGCCAGGAGATGTTTAGACTGGACGTAAGGAAAAATTTCTTCCTTGGAAGGGTGGTCAAGCTTTGGAATAAGTTGTCCAGGGAGGTGATGGAGTCACCATCCCTGAAAGTGTTCAAGAAATGACTGGACATGCCACTTAGTGCTGTGTTCTAGCTGACAATGTTGTGTTTGGTTTTGGAGATATTTTCCATCATTAATTATTCTGTGGTTATGCAAGTTTGGAAGAATAAGTGAAATTATTGAGGTTAATGCAAAGAGCAGATGGGGGTAAAACAGTTGCATGTACAAAGGTGAGGCATAAGAGTAAATACTGTTTGGACCAAATCAGTGGAGTGATGTTAAATGGAAGGAGCTGAGCCTTTTCTAGATGTCAAGATGTCTGTTATGTGGGAATTCTCTGGCACTGATAGTATTTAATGTGGTTTCATTCAGCTTTATACATGAACATAGGAATGACAGAAATTAAAATAATACACAAGAGTGTAATCAAGAAGATTCAGTAATGAGAGTAACTGAGTTTGATATTCTCTTAATGAATATTAAACGAAGAGAAAACCTGCAAAGCAGAGACGTATACCTGTGGGTAGCCAGGGATTTATCAGGGAAGAGGAAAGGCCATTATCTTTTTCTTCTTTTCATAGGCCTCTTTGAAGGCCAGCAGTTGGATGGGTTGTTTTCTACTGGGAACATGTTTCTGCCTTTGTCAAAATGAAATATAAAACTGTGGGAGGGAGAAGGTGTCCAACAGTTCTTTGTGAAGAACTGCTGAAAGCTAACATGCGCTCAGGAGGCACCTTTCCTGCAACTTTTTAAAGGATTGTTAATTTGCAATAAACAACAATAGAACCATGTGGTGTTCTGTTACCGAAAAAACCCTTGCAAGTTTAGTTGAAGACAGAAACAGAAAAACTACTAAGCATTTTCAGGAACAAAGCTGAAGCTGTGAATGGTTCTGTGTTACCTGTTAGGATTAGAGACATAACTCCACTGTTTCAACCTTTCCAGTATCACATGCATTTCCCTATCTAAAGAATATGACGGAAGTTCAAATAATATGCCTTCAAGAGTGCTTTTAGTCTTGTAAGTATTTTCCTTTCTATATATTGTGGAAAATGTTTTCTGTAAGGATGCTTGCTTTCCAATACTGTGCTGCAATTTAAATTGAGTTTAACTGCTGTGAGTTTCAAGAAAGGGCTTGATGGGTAGTTTACATCTGCAATACCTCCATGAGCAGAGGTACCTTTCTATTTTGGATCCCATTTTAGAACTCTTCATAGCAGTAGGACTGTTATTTCCTCAGATTGCCTTGCAAGCTTAACAGGTGCTAATTGTTGTCTTGTTTTTGTGAAAACTTTTTTAGGAGATACAAACTGGTGGGTTAAATTAAGAACTTTTTCACCAGTTATTTTTCATAGTCGTCTATCGGTGTCTGGCAGGAACATTTTGCTGTTACTCTATAGCTGCCTCAAAAATGTATGGAAAATAGGAATGCTACCATGAAAGCAATATATAACAGGTTTTGAGTTCTTGGAGCCTTGATCAGGGCATTATCTTTGTTCAAAAGGTCTAAGGATTTTCATGCCTATAATTGTAACTGAAGGTTACAAATTCTTGTAAAAATCTGAAAATCAGTCCAGGTTCTAACTGCCATTCTTTTTGCCATTCTTCTGGAGGCAATGTATAAGAATGATGTTTTATTATAGGTAGAAGTTCCAACTATATGATAATAACAGCAATTTTTGTTTCATTTTTTATCAAAGAAGTGTCACTAGGATGATCTGTATATGAATAGCAAACTGTGCAGAATTTGTTCATGTATTTTATTTCTTTGAAATATACTCTATTATTATTACAGCTCATGCAATCTTTTAGTATTGTGGATTTCCTTTTCCTTTTTATGCATCCTATTCTACCTTCTCCTTCTCTCTCAGACCTGAATGATGCTTCTTTCAATGAGCCTGCGTCATTGCCTGCACTTTGGGAGGGTCTTAGAAAGTTTCTGATATATTGTGCAATGTTGCTGAAACATCTTATGTTTGGAATTCTTTCTGTTTCATCTTCTTTTTTCAGGGGAATTTTGAAGATACTATTCTTCTGGAGGGTCACTGTATCTTTGGGGGCCTGGCAATGGCACTATAGTTCTGGGAAAACAATCATTTTGCTGCAGGCTGTCCTGATTTTGCAGAAAGTTCTGAGGCATTGCCCTAGATGGTAAAGAAGTAATTTTTTTTTATTTTTTTTTATTTTTTATTTTTTTTTTTTTTTTTAATCTTACAAACAGACACACTGCTGGTAGTGCTTGAAATGCCTTACATTAATCATCCTTTGGGTTTTTACTGAGACATGGGTTTTCCTTTGCTTGAAGCAGCTGCCTGTGAATCTCACTGAACTGGCACCAAGCAATTGCCTTTGCAGGGCTGCCAGCCCTCCAGTATGTGCCAAGCTTGTGCCACGCCTTTGAAAAGCACAAAGCGTATTTCCAAGTTCTCTTTCCAACTGCATTTCTTCCAGTTAATAGGTAAGCTTTTATCCAGAGCCTCACACTAGTGAGATTCATACTTCTTCCTGGCTAATGTCCAAGCATCAAAACTTGTATCAGTTACAGCTGCTCAGCATTAACCCCAGTGTGCTTCATCTCTCTCCTTGCAACAAGTCTTTTGCTCCCCTGCCACCCTATCGATTCTTTGCCTCTCCCATCTTAAAAACCCAAACGGACTTTGCTTCTCTGACTACAGCCTCTTGAATTATTTCACTCTTCCTCTTTCTTGTGAACACTTCTGCCTTTAGTGACTGTATTTCTTTACAACTGTTTCCTAATTGTTGCCTTGGTTAGCTCCTTTCTTGGCAAGCAAATTTAGGAATCTTAACAAACTCTCCTGGGTAAGGGCTGTCATGTTTACACAGTTACAAATTCTTTGACTTCAGTCTGGGTAGCTTGTCTAAAAGATTTAAGTGTGTGTTCTTTGAGCTGAAGTTTTGAGAAAAAGGCTTATCTCCGGTACTGTACAAAAGTTGAGAATTTTCATCTAGTATTCCTAAATGCCATTATTTCCTTCTGGATGTGTCCTTTTAATTTATTGTATAGTTTGTAATGATGTTCCTAACAAAAGATCTGCATAACGTTCAGAGTATTTCAAAAGACAACTGCATCATAATGAAGAGAGAAATTTTAGTAACAGGATCTCATTGTCTAAGAGACGAAGCATAACAAACTAAATCAATTAGAAGTCCTACCCAGGCAAATCTGGATTAGAGTTTAGGGGCCAATTATTTTTTATACTAGTGGAAAAATATAACTACTAAAAATGCTTACAAAGGTGTTGTAGTGGACTTTTCAGTCAGAATGTTAAAACCCGTATGAAGTACTACCTGAAAAGTTTATAAAGTTTTAGTCTTTTTTCCCAAAGTTCAACTTTTTCCTATTCTGAGCCAGTCAGTCATTATTCTAATTAAAACAAGAATTATTTTACCTAGGTTAGGTGTTGCCTTCTATACTGGACTACCTAGGTCCTTTACCTTAATGAAACATAAGCCTTTCCCCTCTACTATTGCATGGCTCATTAGTAAGATTCAATTTCAAGTGTCTCTCACATTGAATAAATCATTCAGCAATTAAGATATTGACAAATACACTCACTAAAATAATTTAAGAATTTGTTCTTAAAGTTTGTAGATAATTTTCATAGAAGAATTTCTTTATTTATAGATAAAATTAAGCATGAATAAATATCTTTTTATTAATACCCCCTAAAACATTAATCATGTAGGTGTTATGGATCTAACAAACCCTATCTCAAATGCATACTTACACTGGCTTATCAGGGCAAAACAAGTTCCAGCTGTTAAGTTCTTTTGAGGGAAAAGACAGTAGAGTCAAAAAAATAGTGCCTTCTCCAGTTCATTGTCTGCCTGGGAGAATGAAACCCTCTTTTGTGCTGATGTTTGTTGGCATTAAGGTGAGATGCAGGAAACGCAGTAAATGGAAAACTGTGGTTCAGCCATTGACAAAGGCTACTTTGTAAGCTTGTGGTTTGGCACTGTGGTTTTGTGGGGTTTTTTTGGTTGTGTTTTTGGTGGGGTTTTTTTTGGTTTGTGTTGTGGGGAGGTTTTTTTTTGTTTGTTTGTTTTGTTGTTTTCTTTTGTTTTTTGGGGTTTTTTTGTTTTTTGTTTGTTTGGTTTTTGGTTTTGGTTGTTTTTGTTTTGTTTTTGGGGGGGGTTTTTTTTTGGGTTTTTTTTTTTGGTGGGAGTTATTTTCGGGGTTTTTTTTGTTTTTTGTTTTTTTTTTTTTGGCCTTTACCAGCTCCTGAACTTCATCATATGTATTATAGAAACAGGAACCATGCAAGAATGTGTCTGGTACCAAATCCACACATATTGAAAAGTGCCTGATAGTCAAGTAAATACACTTTAAAGGTCAGTTGGCTAGAATACACTGTCTAACATTTTTATTGCCAAGTAACTTGAACAATATTTTTTAAAGAGGAAAAGATACAGTGCTCTTCCATTGTGACACCTAAAAAGGTTATAGCATAAATTACATATAAATATCCAGACACACTTCAACACTGATGATTTTGCCTCATTTTTTTAAAGAGCAAGAAATATCAATGAAAAAAAATTGTATCCCGCACCAGAAATGAAAGGTATTGCTAAAGGAACTAATAATCCTTTCCATTACATTGCGGTTTATCTCTAAAAAAAAATCTTTTCCTCCCTGGCATATTTTTTAAAGGGTCATTTTCTTGAATATTAAAAATGGAGTTATTTCAGTTTTTACATTGGATGTATAATAACTTTATTGATGTTTATACATCTTTAAGTATGTCTCGACTGGGGAGGAAGAAGTTGGAAAGAAGAGCTGTGGAAAGGGACCTGGGGGTTAAAAATGAGCCAGCAGTGCCCTGGCAGCCAGGAGGGCCAAGCCTGTCCTGGGGACATCAGGGACAGCATGGCCAGCCAGGCAAGGGAGGGGATTGTCCCCTCTGCTCTGCACTGGGACAGCCTCACCTCCAGTGCTGGGGGCAGGTTTGGGTGCCACAGTATAAGAAAGACATTAAACCACTAGAGAGCATCCAAAGAAGGGCAGGCACTGATCTCTTGCCTGGTGAGCAGTGACAGGACCCAAGGGAATGGCCAGAAGTTGTGTTGGGAGGTTTAGGTTGGGTATCAGGAAAATGTTCTTCCCACAGAGGGTGGCTGAACACTGAAACAACTCCCCAGGGAAGAGGCCACAGCACCAAGCCTGACAGAGTACAAGAAGTGTTTGGACAATGCTCTCAGGCGTATAGAGTGACTCTTGGCTTGTCCTGTTCAGGTCCAGGATTTGGAGCTGATGATCCTCTCTGTCTCTTCCAAATCCCAATGAGTCTGTGCCAGCTTCTATGATTCTAAGCATTTAACTTTGAACATGTGAACCAATCACCAAGCAACTTTTCGAGTTTGTTGCCTTTTAATTTTAGTACATGTCCACTGGTTCTGGGGGTTTTTTTTTGGGAAAATATGCTTTCTGTTATCCAAAGGGAGCTTATATCATGGCTTTCCTAAATCACTTTTTTATTATAGCATTCTCAGCACCTCTAAACTCTATGATAGCCCTCTCCTATTTCCCATTTATGGGAAATTTATCTTCTTGATTACTGAGTGGCCAGAACCGAAGAGATCAGAAAATAAAATCTTACTGTAACTCTCTTTTCTTACCTGCGCTGTTCTTTCCCAAAAGCAATTTAACGTTCTTTCTGACATTTGGCAGCTTGCACATTTTGTGCCAATTGTTTCATTATGTTGTCACATTGCTAACCTTTTAGGATACACAGACGTGGCCACAAACTGGTTTTGCCTCATGACTGGCTGAGCCTATAGAATGCAGTAGGTACAACATACTGCTCTCCATTGGAATAAGATGATTTGCTTACTTTCATTGCTGGGTGAATATGCAAAGAGGTTCTTGTGGATGTTTTGCAAGCCCTTACTTGTGGCTTGCAATATACTTTATGGGTAATGTGATCTCCAGTGAACCATCAACCACTTTGAATTCTAATAAAAAATTCATCATTGTTATCAACTTGTATACTTTTCTCAAATTATCATAAAACTTAATTTGGCTCAACAGTATTTATCAGAGTTTGCTTTGTAAATATAGCTTTCTTAGAAACACAGGACAGTGAATTAAATTTCTTTCTTTTAGATACCTGTATATTTCAGAAGTTGCCGTATTATTTTCATTTTTAAGAGGATTACTTTTTTCCTGTTGGCTCAGAGGATGGACAATGGCTGCCAAAGACTACCCACTTGTCTTGTCAGACAAATCTATGTGAACCTGTTTAAAAATCAAGGTCATACAGTTATTCAGTGTGATTTCTATAGATTTCTAGTTTTGTGTGTAGGATTGAATTTTTTTCTTTCTTTCTTTTATATCCTGACTCTTCCTCCTAACCCCGGTTACTGTAGCTGAGGTGCTTAAGGCACAGCCTAAGGGTAATTGAGTAACATTCTGCATACGGTATCAATTTATTTTCAGGGAATCTATAGCAATAGTCTTCTGTTTTCGCTTGCTACTATAAAAAACAGGCCACAGAAAGATGGTTTAAATTTTCAGTGATTACTGAAATCCTTGTTTTGTAGTACAAGACAATTAACACTGTATGAAAATTTCTCCACATACTAGAAATTACAATATCTTGTATTATTTCTGTGTCTGTGTGTATGTAGTACAATGTTTCCTCTGTTAGGAGAAAAGATAAGGATCCAGTATAGACCACATGGCTTCTGCTCATGGTACGTGCCTAAGTCACTTTCAGCTGCATTATATAGTTCTCCAGTGTGGTGGGTTGACCCTGGTTGGATGCCAGGTGCCCATCAAAACCTCTCTGTCACACCCCTCCTCAACTGTACGAGGGAGAGGAAATATAACTAAAGTTTTATGGATTGAGATAAGATCACGGAAAGATAACTCAGCAACTACCCTCACAGACAAAAAAGACTGGACTCGAAGAAATTAATTTCATCTATTACCAAAGCAGTGTAATGAGAAACAAAAGAAAACTTTAAAATACCTTCCTCCCACCCTTCCCTTTTTCCTGGGTTTGACTTCACTCCAGAATTCTCTACTTCCTCCCTCGCGGCAATGCACCAGGAATGGGCAATAGGAATTTCGATCAGGAGCTCTGCAGCTCCTTCCTCACACTCTCGCTCCTGTGTGGCTGGGCAGCTCGGGTGGCTTGTGCCGTCGCCTTTCTGGTACCGTCTCCACGGAGGGAGGCACTCCAGTCCAGGTGGGACTGCGCGCCAACTCGCACACGCGGATGGATGGTACAATAAAAGTGGCGGACGCGGGAGGGGTTCCTGCACAAAATTCCAGCGGCGCTTTATTGCATCCACCCGCTGAAGAAATCAGTAGCAAAGAACCACGTGGAATGGAGCGTCCAGGGTTATCTGCAGGGAGGGAGGGGGCGGTGCCGAGGGGCAGGGACCAGTGAGCGGAGAGGGCAGGCGGGGAGACAGACACACTCCCCAACGGGGAGAGCTGCCGGGGAGGACGGACAGGGGAACAAACCAGAGGGGTA
>VZTR01029843.1:35459-56251 GCA_013400775.1 Chaetops frenatus | reverse complement strand
AGAAGGAGATTTTTTTTCTCTTTTCTTTTAAATGGAAAGTGTTTGCCCTCTTCCTGGATGACCATTAAGCATTTGAATGGTCTTGGAAACAAGCAAAAAAGTGTAATCATGTCAGTACAATAAAGTATTGCATCCTCTACAAAGAGCAAAAACATCTTTGATGTCTGTGTGTTCTGATAAATCGTCCAGCAGATTGAAAAGTGTAGAATAAGAAGGGCAGAGAGAGAGAGAGTCAGTCAGACAGATAGAGGAAAGAAAGAGAACTAGAAGGAAAAAAAAGTGAGTTCCTATCACATTTGGAAGAAACCAAAGGGAATAACAGGGAATATTTTAATGAAAATTAGCTGTTCCATCACATACTTTATCTAATACTATGAATCGACATTTTAAAGATACTATCTTCAAAGTATCTTTAAAATGTCAATTCATAGTATTAGATAAAGTATGTGATGCAATTTGGCCCAGAGGGGAAAAGAAAAAGTCTCTAAGTCATATTAATGCACTAGATCTTGGCTTGCTCCTGTAATTTTGTCATTGTAGTCAGTTTTTGTATGATAGTTATGCAGTGAACTTACTGATGATAAAATATACCTCAAAGATGAATGTGTGGATGTTCATAATAGGTGAGAATTTACATTTGTATAGATATGGAAAAGCCTTATTATTTGCAGGTATTTGCATTCTCAGGATCAAGGTTTTGTTGTGTCAAGGATTTGAGTTTTGTGCATCTGAAAAAGTAATTCTCTGTTCTGTGTCCCCACTTGCTCTGCTTGAATGAAAGTATTGTTACCCAAAGTAGAATACAGATGTATTTACATTTTCAGGCAGTAACAAAAACATTCTGCCCAAGTAGCATAGCTCCTGGCTTGTGTGCAGAGAACATGCTGTTCACTCAGAGCTCGCTGGAACTTGCTGTTCTCTGCATGAGGAATGATGGTGTCTTTTGCATTAAATAATTTGCTAGCAAGATTTACCTGTCATGATGATTCGGAGAGCTAGCAAGGCTCAACCTTGCTGTAGCCTGGAATCTGAATTACAGCCTGTAGACAGTCTGTTAGCTTTCTTGATGCATCATATTCTAAATACGATCTCATGTCTCCAGTTCTGACAAAGCAGAGCAAAATCTTCATGAATTTTCATTGTCATAGACTCTTGAGTAAGGACTGTAAACATATATTTTGTNAAAAAGAATTTATTTTAGTTCAGTGATGGATTTGAAAAGCTAAAGGGAGAAAAGCAGCTTTTTGTGTATTGTATGTATTATATGTATGAAATTAGCTGCATATAAATTTTTTATTAAAGTGTGGATGACAAAAATTGTACTTGATGTGTGTTTGGATGTGGTCTGAGGGGAAGACAGGAACTGAATTGGAAGAAGGTGGAAGGTGTCTTTATGGCCTGTGACAGAAAAGGATATAGTTGGAATAAAGGGACTCTGCTGTATAAATTGAGCTGACAAAGCATGAAAGCTGTTTTATACTCCATTTCACTGGTAAACCAGAATTTTGAGAACATAAGGGATGTGCATGCTGTGAAGTGTGATTAATCAAATCTATGTTTGTCTGTGGTTGTAGTTATCCTGAACAGTTCTCCCAAACCTTTTCTGGTTAGTTAAGAAAAAATACATTTAACTGCAGTACATAAATATCTGACACAGTAGGGAAAAGCAATACAGCTGATCTTGCTATGAAAAATTTCAATATGTGACCCAATCAGTATTCAGTGGTAGCTATATATCCCCTAAGGTATGACATTTTGCAAATGCAATTAAAAATAACAGTGTTTTGTTCATTTTATCTTAGATATTTAAACACATAGACACTGTTTTTAACATTAAGTGCCGTAATATATTTCTTTTTACACCCTTTAAAGCACTACATATGTTAATTTATGATGATTTACCCCCAAACCAGAGGTAGCATGCGGTTTTACAGGTATAAAAATTTACATGCAAAATTAAATGTTGAATTTTTTGATGCTGATTTTGTTTGCTGTTTTTAAATCCTGAATATAAAATTTGATTCAATCTGCATAAAAACATTTTCAATTTTTCTTTAAAATCAATATTTAACAGTTAAAGATGTTCAAATGTAGTCTATCTATTAGTTCTTATTATCTAGGGATCTTCTCCCTAAATTCTTTGAGCTCTGGGCATTGATGTCAAGGTTTGTAGTTTCATTAATTTATAGCCAAGGAATCCGCACTGATTCCTATCCTTCCATCTCTTTTTTCTAGCTTCATGAGTAAATTGATATAGAAAAGAAGATATATTTGTATAAAAATGTATTTTCTACTTTCTTTACACCCAATATACTCATACACTGATATAAAATTAGTGTGGTGATTAGATATTTATATGCACAAACCATCACTTACACAAAGAAAATCTATAAAATGCAAATTATACTTGAAAAACCTCTTGAAAATTAAATCAAGGGCTGAGTTTCTTAATATTTGCACATTTCAGAATCTGAATACTGTATGCACTTCATGTAACTCATGTGGAGGTTTGAACATCTGTGGCTCATCCATGTAAACAGATGGTGGGATCTGTGATGTCCCAGGCACTCATGGTGAAATGTGGTGTCTGGCAGAAATGTATTTGTACATCCACCTATCTTTGACCATTAAAACCACTGGCCTTGCTCCAGGCCTTTTGTATACGAATTTTTCAGGCACATACAGTCTGTTATTTGCCTGTTATTTCCATTTAGATATGGATGCTTCCTATCAAGATATTTAATTACAAAGAGAGGGGAAGTTGTTAATCACTAACCTTCTTTTATAAGAGATTCCCAGTTAATGGATATAGTACAGCACGTGTGTATACAGTAAATGAAACAATTAGCTGAGACCTGAAAACACCAGTTATCAATATGCTTTGAATTTAATAAAAATTAAAATTTATAGGAACATGTACCTAATGCCCTGTTAATTGTTCTTGTGGGTAGTTTTATTTAAACATAAATATTTCCTTTGAAAAAGCATGTGTTGCTTTGAATAATCTCTTCAAGTTTATTTTGGATGAAGACAGCTACTCCCAATGACAAAACAAAATCTGAAAACTTAAATTGTGGTCATTACAGTCATTTCCTGAAGCCTTCTCACAGAAATAACACTAAGGCCTATTATTCAAATATTCAGATTGCATTTCTTTTTCATGTGCATAGCTGTGGGTAAACTAATGTATAGGATAACCCATGGGAAGAGATAGTCATAGTACTGGTGATCCCAAAAAGTGCAATACAGAATGATCAGTGGTCTAGTAATTTTTCTGTGCAAGAGAAATAATGAAAGATGACTTTTAAAATCCAGGGAAAATGTAGCACTAGAAAAGAGTTACGTCACTGCAATGGGACAAATGTAGCCTCCTATGTCCAGGTTTGGAGTGCCATAGGAAAATTCATCAAGAGGAAAAAGGAAAAGAAAAGAGTTTCCTGTAGGTTGTTTAGCAACATTTGTTGGTATACTTGGTAGGGTAGGAAATGAGTAGGGTAAAAGGTAGAAAATAATCCAGGAAATGTCTACTTTTGCAGTGTGTTAGACTGAGAAATTTGAAGGTGATGTTTATGGATAAAAGACCTGATTTTTATTACATTATCTTGTTTCTGAATGTGCTGTTTCAATGATGGAAGGATTGCTTATTTTTGGATATTATTTCCTCTAGCTTCAGCTACTGATTCTTAATTCTGTCACTTAGTGAGTCTTATTGCAGCTGAGAGCAAAACATCGGGTATCAAACTCTGTTATTAACATGTGATAAAATCATTCTAAGTACTTTCCAGTCCTGGCTAAGATTCTAAGCTTTTTAATATAATCCCTGGCTTTAGATACTCTCGATCTATCTAAAGTATGTTGAGCATTACTTTAAAAATTCCTCTCCTCATTGAGGATGCTTTTCAAACTTAGAAGGTTTTCACGGCTCATTGAAGTTCCTGCTTTCAGAGATACTAAGCAATATAGCATGTCAGTTGTATTAGTGTTAGGACGGCCTGTTCTGGGAAAAATCCATACTTATTCTCTCTGGAATTTGCTCTTTCATGGTCATGGCTTGCTGCAAGTGGACCACTGCGAGTTATAACTGTACTTTGCTGATAAAAAGCAAAGTCTGTTTCGCTCTTGTGACTTTTTTGTTTTGTTTTTCAAACTGATATATGTTTGCAGAACTAGAAGGTTAGAATCTTTAATAATTCAGATACGAATTTTCCTATGAACTTAGGACCATGCACTCACTTATGTTATGCAGCTCTGTGTCTCGTGGTCCTAAATCAGTTCAGGCTTCATTTGTTTATTTATCTCTTTCTCCACTCCCCATACCCACCTTCCTTGTGGAAAGTATCTAAAATGATGTTGAAATTATGCTTCCTTGCAGAAAATTTCCTGCATGTGAAATCTAAATAGTATGAAATCTGATATGTCCAGTATGCACTGGAGTCAGGTGATGAGGGTACCTAAAGGTCAAACAACAGCCTAGGACAGTAAGAGCCAGGGGAGACAGACACAGTGAAAACTTGTCTGTTCTTCCTACTGGGAACAGGTGCCACCATGTCCTACCTTCCAGACCGTGCTAGCTGGCAGAGCTAGTACAGTGCCAGGAAACCTGTTTGTGGTTCCTGTAGTGGATCAGTGGTCCAGGGTTCAAACCTGCACCCAAGCCACACTTTGTTTGGCTTTTGGGAGTTCAGGTCTGTCCAGTGTGTTTACTCATCGAGCTGCTGTGTTGCCTTTTGTCTGAGTAACTTCTCAGCCTGCTTCGTCTACACCAGCTGACCAGCTTCCTGGTGAGGTGCTCTTTGCGTGCTTGGAAAGGCAGGTCCTGCCGAGCCAACAGCCCTCTAGCTCTCCAACCAAGGGCAGGTCCGTGAGGAAAACCCCACAGGTAAGAGGGAATGCTCTCTCCAGACCAAGGACTGCACACGCAGGATGCACACTGCTGGGGGAACCCACTGCATGCTTTGCACAAAACTGTATGTCAGGGCTTTGGGCACTGCAGTCTGCAGCTGACCTGAGAGTCCTCAGAGGTGTGGCTGCAGAACAACCCCCCTCTCTCCTTCAGTTGCCTTGCTGCAAGTTTGCTCTGGGAGTTTTGTGTAAAAAAGACTTAAGAAAACTGTGAGTTAAACCCTGGACTGAGATTTTGCATGGGAAGCTGTATATGAACTCACAAGTTGTTTACGTTCACAACATATAGAGATAGCAAAAAAAAGAAAACAGCACAAAATGTTTTAAAGTTTAAAGAAGAAGTTAATCTAATGGCTTTCAGTAGAATTGCCTGGTTGGAATTAGGTACTAATGTAGTTCCTTGTTGTTTTGGGTTAGTAATGCATTTCGGATATTCACAGCGAAAAGTTTGAAGAATGCATCCTTTGCCTACTTTTGTACCTTGCAGTATATTTATATTAAAGACTGCCGGGGTTTTTTTTTCTGTTCATCATAGGGATAACCCATGACAACTTAATGTCCAGGAGTTTTTTCAGTACTTTGTATTTTCTTAGTCTGTTATTCATTTGATTTACACCATTATATGTCTAACTATTCAATATTACGTATGTACTTTAGTTTAGATGAAGTTGTTCTGTCATGTGGGAAAAAATGTTATTCTGCTTCAGAGAATTGTTTGATATGTGAATTAAATAAAAATTTAAAAATTTGGATTGGTCATTCTGTAGAAAATCTGAAATTACGTTGTTTGAGAGAGTTAATCCATGGACAGGCTCTAAAAATATAAATACACACACAAATATACAACAGATAGATATATCAGTAGGTGAAAAGAATCTGATCCCAAATCTGAAACCTACTATTGAAGAACCAAATCTTACAGGTACCAATTTATGTGAAAGTTCTTGCTGACATACATTGAAAATGATTCAAAGTATGCTGTAATTGTGATGATCACACATTCACTAGTGACCAAATTTAAGGACAACTGATTTGGAAGGCAAACCATGAAATTATGACAGAATGACAATTTATAGTAATTTATAGGTTTTCTTCTTCTTCTTCTTCTTTTCCTAGCTGCTACTTAAACTCATTTTCCCATCATTCAGATTTCTAAGTCATCCACTGTCAAACAGTAATTTTAGAATTCAATTACACTTTTACTAATAAAATTCAGTGAAAGAGCTTATATAAAACCATATAAATCATCAAATTGCAGATAGTCTATTTTAAAAGCAGCATAATGCTAAAATAATTTGTAATATTAATCCATTCATGAAATTAACTTTATAATTCTAAATGTTTAAACTAAGCCAGTTCCATGACAAGATTTTATGTGGAACTAGATTTGAAGAAATATAAACCAAGCACCGGATTGTGACATGTTGTGCAGCCAGTCCCTGCTAATTTCAATTTAAATCTTTGAAAGCAAAATGCAGGTAAAACATGAGACTGTAGCAAAATTTTAGGACTCCTACTGTCAGTTACTTCTGTGCAGATGATTCATGAAGGGAAAAGAAAGCAGATGTGGTCAGGGATTTCATCTTCATTTGCTGCCTTGGGACAGTCTCATCTATGGACACTAGAATTCTGGGTTTATTTTCAGGTTTTCTGGTGTATTATTCTTCAGCCTGGAGAAGATTCTGGGAAGAACTTTTTATTATTTAGGAATATTTGCAGAGGTAGTTAAAAGTATTCCTATATGCTTCACTTATGCAAATTTTCTTATTGCTTTCTCCATACTAACTGAACTCTTTGGCTAATCTGTATCCCAAAAATTCAGTTTGAAGTACACATCTGTTAAGGGAAACTTCACTCCAAACAAATGAGATTGGCAAAATTTACCAGCAACTGAAAATATGTTTGTATGAGAAGAAGAGTAGTGAAGCTGGAGGGTGTTTAGCAGTCCTTATCCCATGAGCCTTGTGTAGTTGTACCCATAAGGATGACAAGGTGTCAGTCTCTTCAGAGAGTAGTGGGGAAGGGGAGCCCCTGGTGCAGCACAAAGTCACAGAGAGGCTGGGGAAGGTGGCAGCAGCTTCACAGTGAGGCAGTATTTGCTGTCTTGCTGCCTTCTGTATTGGGAGATGCTTTACACACTCACCCTTGAACCAGGACAGGCATGTGTTTGTTGTTGTCTGACAAAGCATATCTGTGTACCAGCATTAGCCTGGCTTGAGATGCAGCTGACCATCTGGACCCTGAATTTCTAGAGGATTCTTTCCAAACCAGGCTTAGCATTCCCCTCTGCTCCATAGTCATCTGGTTTTAATTCTGTTTCTTGGGAAATATGTTGCTGATACATACAGGGAAGATCCTGCAGAGCAGGAAGTTTTCACCTTCATGTTTTAAAGAGAAAATTACGAATTTTAATCTAAATGTTTGCAATTTTTTTTAAGATTTTCTAGACAAACTCCAATAAAAACCTGGTTGTGAATTGAAATGAATTTTTATAAGCTTTGCAGAAGGTGTTCAGAGGAAATGAAAGTTTTAAATCAAGTTTATGGGTTTAATTCCTCACAGACATTTTTTATATGTAAATGATTACATTATATAAATTATGTAAATATTAAGTACCATTATTACGATACTTGTATTAATTTTGATGAAAAACCACTGAGAAAAATACAAAACAATATTTTCTTTTTCCTGCTTCAATACTAGGTGAGCAATGAAAGGAAACTGCATAGATATTTTGGCTAAATGGAGACAGATTTAGGAAGATAGTTCCCTAGAGCCAACTTCTCCTTTCCAAAGCAAAGTCAAGAATGAATCTTCCTGTTGAAATATGTGTCAAAGCTACTGAAAGATATAAAATGTATAGGGTCCTTTCAGGTTCTTAAGAGAATTTATGTTTTGCTGAACAACCAAATAATGCTTACGACACTTTAGGTATATACAACACATTCTTTTTATCATATTTTGTGCCTAACAATCTCCTGTTTGCTTTTAATTACAGCAGAGAGAATCACAGAGTAGTTGTGGCTGGATGGCTCCTCTGGAGATTATTTAGCCCAATCCCTTTGGTTACCTAGACAGGGTTGGTCAGATCCATGTCCAGTCAGGTAGCTCCCTTAATATTTCTGAATACTTTAGTTTCTTTTGCCTTTTTTTTCTTTTTTATTATCAAGATATTTTTCCAAATTAAGTTCAGCATGTGAAAGTGCCTGTCATAGTCTGTTTTGCCTACATCAGACTTTATTTGGTGGGAAAATAACTTCTTTCAGAAGATTTTTCTCTAAAAAATATGTCCCTCTTTCACATCAGGAACACAAAAAGCTCTCAGACAATGGAAACAAGAAGGTTTGAAATTGTTTTAGAAGAAAATTTATAATGAGAGAACTGCCTCAAGGCTCACCCAGTTATCATAAACACAGAACTATGTCTACAAAATAATCAAGGTGATCTACAATAAGAGGGAATCTTGACTAAGGCAGCAGAACCTGGTGAAAACAGGAAAAAAAGAACCTGTATCCAAGTTTGTCCCCAAACAGTTTGTAGATTAAAGGTTATTTTCATCAAGGCATGTACTTGTGGAAGGAGCAGGCTTGCTGTTTGTTGACTTAAAGATAAAAGCCCTTCAGGTCTTCGTATGTATTTCTATAGTAAAAATACACATTGGTAAATTGAGAAGAATGGAGCAGTAAATACTTGGATATTTACCTATGGTGGAGTGTAAGCACTGCCTATCCTAGTTTGTTCTTTGCTTGCGTTCTTCTTCCTTTGCTGAATGTTTGTGTATTGCACAGATGTTGGCATTTCTAACTTTCAGGTTAATCTCAATGTGCCCTTTGTCTAACTTGTTGTCAATGCAATGGAATGGGGATCTAGAGGTAGAAATGCATGGGATAAATCTCTTGTACAGTAGCAGGTAATGTAAATAGAGTGGTTTTTTTATGTGTTTACATTAAAAGTTACAGGCATTTGGAATCAGCTGTAGTGTAAAATAGAAAATCAAATGAAAGACTGAGCACCATGATCTTCCCAGATGTCTTTGTCATGAAAAGAACTCAATAGTTGGAGGGAAATCAATGTCCTTCAAGGATGCCTTATATCATCAGGTAGTCTCTTCTAAAGTTTATGAGTTAATCCATAAATATTTGGCACTGTCTGTGCCCCAGCTGTGTTTTGCCAGAAAGTTTCACAGGATTTTTTTTCTTTTATGTTAACCCACTTCTCTCACTGCCAAAGTGTCTCAGAGAGCTTGCTGTACTGCTATCACACTAATAGGTAGGATTGTTTTTGTGCCTAGGTGTATTTGGGCTCATGTTCCCCTCAGCAGGATAGTATTTACAATCTCTCTGGGCTATCTGTGCTGGAGGCCAGTCACCCTTACAGTGTGCCTGCTGTCCCTTGCTGGTACTGGCTGTGGCAACAGAGCTGCTCTGCCCCTGAGCTTCCTCAGGACCCCCACCATGTCCTGCCAAAAGATGCAAAGTGCCTGCCTGATCTTTTCTGGCACCAGAAGCAAAAAAGCTAAGAAAGCCCATGAGGGCTTTGGGAGATGGGAGGTAAGGGCCTCCCAAGGGTGTCCTTGAAGGTTGAAAAGCCATCAACCAGCCCTGAGGGCTGTCTCCAGTGCCTCTTTTCATTCCACTCCCCTGGACAGCCAGCATGACTTGGGATAGCACACGGTACCTGCATTAGGGGTTAGGGAACACAGAAGAACAGCCCAGAGGTTGTTCTGGTGCCCACAGTTTTGGGATGGCCACTGTAAGGAGCCACAGCCCTACCCAGCCAATGCTCACCCCAGATGCTGCACTCCTAGTGTAGGGCCACATCCTTGCCTCCTGTGTGCCCACCAGGGCTCTGAACTAAATCCTACAGTAAGAGCAGAGAGGCCAGTGCCATGGCAGACAATTTCCAGAGATGTCACAGAGTTCAGGAGAGGACAGCAGATACTACAAAGCTGGAAAGGCCCTGTTTCAGAGGACCTTGTCCTCTTTTTGTGGCCTGGTGGGGATAGTTTAACTTCAGGCCAGATTCCCTGGTGAGAGGCCAGTGACTGTGAACACAAGGGCCTGGCATTGGGGCAGTGGGACCTTGCAGGTGGGAATCCTGCTGATTTCCTTGGTGCAAAGAAGAGCCTTGACTCAGTTTCTCTGAGGGCTGTCATAGGAGCAGGACTCACCTATGATGTCCACTGGGAAAGCCCCATAGAACACAGAGAATGACGGAATCTGGAAGGGTTCTGTGGAGGTCATTGTGGGCAAGCACCTGCTCAGGCAGGGCCTCCTAGAGCCAGTTACCCAGGACCATGAACAGAGCCTTTCCAAGTATGTGCAAGGAACGAAACTCCACAGACTCTCTGGGCAGCTTGTGCCTGTGCTCTGTCACCCACTTAAAATTCAGAAGTAGCCATCTGTATTTCAGTTCTTATCCCTTGCCCCTTCTCTTTTCACTGGGTAGCACTGGCTGACTGTTCTCTTAGATTTTCCTCCTGTGTGGGCAGTCCATTCTCTGGAACTCAACCAGTCCATCTTACTGACTCTCTGGGGGAGTCTCTTGAGTATTTCCTTGCATTTTTTTGTCAATTGTTTACAAATTGTCCTTTCAAAGATATTTGAAGTTTTTGTCAAGTTTCAAATAACAGTAAAGGAAATCAAATTTAGTTCCCATGAGCTAGTAAGATATTTGATAGGACTGGGATAATGATGTAAATTTGCTGGACGATGTGACTAGGATAACACTATTAACAAGCAGTAATGTTTCAGGCTGTGATTATAATTTGACTCATTAGTTCTTCCTCTTCTTGCATAACCCCTTCCAGCCCTTCCCTTTATATATTAAGGAAAGTACGTTTCTTTAACCTGTGCCAGCAATAGGTCTCAAACTATATTTATTAAATTCTTTGAAGGGTCACAACCTACAGGATGCAGTAAAGAGCTGTGTAATATTGTGCTCCAGTGCAACACTTACAGCTTCCTGTGAGTCCTCTTGAAGTGTGAAACTATCTTAGCTGGTGTTTATTTAGCAACAAAAGCACCTGTAGAAATGAAACCAGGTTCTAGCAGAACTGAGAATTATGGAATTGTTTTCCTTTGACGGATTCCATCAAGGCAGAAATTAACTTAAAGTTTATATACAGAGTGTTCTTGTGAGTTGATTCTCAGTATTATAGTTTAAGAAAATATATAAATGTATCCTAAAAACTTTTTCCATAGGTGACAGTGTTGATTCTGGCTGTGTTCTATTGGAGGTTTTTGCCATTTTATTCTTGTCAATTTCAATAAAGAATGTGAGTCAGAATTTTCTCCTTCTCTTCAGGGTCTTTCTCACCACCTATGGTTGATGCTTTCGATAAAACAAATATGCCAGAGACAAAGAAGAGCATATTTGCCTTTTTCTATTTGTGGGATATTTCTGGAAAATGAAGGAACTGTTGGCTTGGGAGAAACTTGTTAGAGAAGAATGTTGCTGTTTTTCAGATTATTTGGTGCTCATCACTACAACAAAAATGAAACTATTTGTAAGAAAACTTTAGAGCATTTAAATGAGCTAAACTCAGGACTCAGAGCGGGTGGTGAATAGCTCTTTTGAGAGTTTGTCCTCAAAATTGTCAAATGTATTTTTTGTTGCTGGGCAAATAGAGGGTTCCAAGTCTTGCAGGCCCTGATAAATGCATTGACTGGTGCTGAATGGGGTCATCTGCTAAAACCATGCACAGTGGTACTCTGGGAATTCTAGATATTTATTCTTCTATGCATGATCACCTCAATTCTTATGAAGTAGCTTCCAAAGTCCCTCAAGTACTCTCAGGATTAATTTTTTTTTTCCACTACTGCCTTCTACTAAAATGCACTGAGAAGGAAAAATGGTTAAAGAAGTTGTTTGATAGAATCAACCTTATTTTCCCCTTCTTTACAAGAACTGCCTATGTATTTAGACTTCCACTTTGATAATATGTTCTTAGAAACAGCCTGTCTGAAATACTTCCTTGGTAAATTTCCTATTTTCATCCTGCAACCTGGCCTTGACTGCAGCTCCTGTATGACAGCCTGAAGAGAGGGGTGAAAGCTAGACAATGCAACAGTGGGTGAAGACATAATGCTACAGTATGGAAAATGAAACAAACACATTTTGACTGGAAAGGTGGATTTCGAGGCGATTCTTCTAAAGACTGAGAACTGAATGAGGGCTTTGGGCTTCTGTAAAATGCAGTGAAAATGACAGTAAGTCCAGGAAGGGGAGCAATAGACTCTTTTTGAGAAGAGAGTGATACAGTGTGAGTAGACACACATATAGGACTAGATGTTCAATGTATATTGTAAACGTTTTATAGATATGTGTGAGGTGCTTCCACTGATGCTGCCCCTAAAGGCTGTGTACAAGTAATTGTGGTAAACAGCTGAAAGTGAGAAACCAAGGTAGTACTGCAGAGAGATCCACCAAAATATGTCAGTAATGGCCCAAATAAATTTTGCAAATAACAGTGTAAAACTAGTAGTAGAGAATATCCAAAACAGTACATTTGAACTGAGTGAGAGTATTTGAGAAGAAGAAAGATACAGTACCAGGAATCAAGGGATTTTTAGCATGTGAGTGATAGCTGATTACATGGGGAAAGCTTTCAGAAAACAAAGAGTCAGTAAGTAAGAAACTGAGTATGCCTTTCCAAGATGCAGAAAGGACCCTGCAAATGCAATTCAGGTGTCAAGCAGTATACATAAGAGGAATGAAGCTGAGAGGCAATAACTCCTCTAAATATGTCTCTAAAATAAAAAACCAAAACAAAACCAAAGCCTTTTTTTCTCTGCCTTTTTTGACTTTCAGTATGAGAAAATCAAAGGAAGCAGGGAATGAAACCAAAAATCGTGTCAAATTAATTGCAAGGTAGAAATCGAATATGACTCATAAGCTAGTAAAGATGATTCAGTTGCCAGTTTCAACACTTTTAAATAAAGGGTGACATTTGCACTAAAACATTGCTGTGGATTTTGTTGACCAAAAATGAGAATAAGGAGGTTTGAGCAGTGGGAACTTGCAACTTAGTGTTTACAGTATGTGTTCCCTGACTTTGCATTTCTTCATTTAGCTATGCTTCGTCCAGGAAATTTTATTATGAGTGAGCATGCCTGCCAACATGGTGCCATTTAGGGTTGAACAAGAGAGCCTGGTATATAAAGCTGCTCAAGTACACTAATGTTTCATGCTGATTTATTTTCTTAATGGGACAAGTTTTCTAAACTTGGCTTTAGCTAAGTACAGAAGGATGATTTCAAGTGTCTAAACATGGAGACCCACACAAGAAAATTTTAGTCCATCTTTTGTACACTTCAAGGTATCTGAAGATTAAAACTACAAAGGAAATTTATGCTCCTGTTTCCTTTGAAAAACTTATTAGTTGTGTATTTACACAATTATATGTTAACTAAATTTTAAATGTGTTCTTATTATGACAGTCATTATGTATGTTGGGAAAAGACATATGAGAAGCCAAATAGGAAAAGTGCCCTTAAATTGAAGATATTTATGTTCCTGACAGTTCAAAGTTTTTGTTATGCATCTTTCACAGGAAAATCCCTGAAATTTATTAATAATTCATCTTCAAGTGTGTCTGGCTTAGCTAGCATTGCTCACTGACTTTTTAATATGTCAGACATGAATAAGAACAGTTCAAGTAAACTTGGCATCCTGCAGAGAAAATTTGAAAAATATTTATTTACTTTCATGTGCTACCCATCACACTCATTACCATATATTAAAATGGAGTGCAAATACCAATAATAAAACGATTTATAACAGGAGGCTCTGTTATAAATCTTAATTTCTTAATCTTCTGTTTTTCCTCAAAGTAACTTAAAATTGGTATTTTTCAGAGAATATGTTGAAGTTGGTTATGACCAATTATGAAAAATCTCACAAATTGATAAAACATATCTTCCAGCCAATAAAGCATAATCTTGTATTTCAGTAGAAAATTAAAAATTAAACCATTATTTAGAGTAAAAATTTAATTAAAGAAATATTGAATCTTTCTGAATGGAAGAGTTCTACAATAAATGACATAGCCAACAGAAATAATATTGGTGTTCTGTCCCCATACATATTTTATTAGTCCTAAGTTAACAAGCAAATTGAGGTACATCATGGATAAATTATTTGTCAGAGCTAACAAAAATATAACTTTGATTTATATAATAATAATTTTTTATATTTCAAGCATTTTGAGGATGTCCAGTGAAAGTATTTGGGTCTCATTGTATTTTTGTATTGGCATCTGAGGTCTGTAGTTGGAAAACTAAGCAAGCATATCATATGGCAGTAGAGCTCAGACTGATTTCTCCCCTTTCCTCTGTACCAAGAGTAAAGGTCCTCAATTTGTCCCAGGTATAACTGGGCATGAAACTGGTGTTGCACCCAAAAGGTTCCCTACTGCTCTATGGGAGACACATGGCTAAGGTGGAGTAAAGGTGATCATCCATATTGAAATTCAGAGGTAGACATACATTTCTGACAAAAACTTGATGCTCACAGGGGGACCAAAACGTTTAAATGAAAGGAATAAGAACAAACACAACCTTTTTGTGCAATGTAGAAATGTAGAAATGCATTTCTAATGTTAGATGCTAACAAGTTTATTCTCTCATGTCAGTATTTCTTGTGTCAGTAGAGTCCTTTTTCACTGTAAAGGAAGCACATTTCAGATGTCTTGTCAGTCTGATATTATAAAGATGTTTATTTACTTTTTCTACTTCTCCTAGGAGTACTTTGAATCCTCATGATTTAAAACATGTCATATCTAGGGATTTTGTACTTTCCTGCCCAGAAAGTCCAGTGCAGACTGTATATGGCATTTTCAGGCATCTGATAAGAATCAAGGGAAATGCAGGGCAGAGGACTGCTTTATTTAGAAGTGTATGTAAAAGGAAATGCTCTAATAAAGTTGCTTAGTTGGAACAAGATTTGTAAAGGTAAATATGTTAGCTCATTTTTAAAAAAGCACAAACCTTGTTAATATATGTGCGTACACAAAGACATCGAAACATCATTTTAAATTATGCTCCCTCACATAGCCCATTTAAGAGCTTGCATAAACTTTTTTTTTTTAACAGTGTCTTCTCAGAAGCTAATGTTTAGTAGTAACACTTAAAAGTATCACTGTAAATATCTTTGTTATTGGTATAACACCACGCAATTGTGGTAGATAAAAACAAGATTCTGTTTTGATTTGGATGATATATGTGAAATGGCATTCCCTAGAGGTATAGGAATGCAATAATGAAAGTTCCTGCTTCAATGTGGTTGTGATTTTGAGGGGTTTCTGGCTTTCAGGTCCAGAGTTCTCTTGGCCTGGAATGGCCTAGTGCAGAGTTCTGCAGTCAAAGCTGCAGATACTGAATTTGGTTTTCTATAGGGGTTGAAAAAAGGGGTTTTGCTGTCCTTCCCAATGCAGAATTGCAGTTTGGTTTTGTAACAGTCACATTCTGAGCTTTTTGTTCCACTAGTTGTTGGGTAAATTCTGCCTGGATCTGTATTGTTTGACCCCTTTGCATGAGCTGATATTAGCTCTTGTCCCATTAGTCAGAGTTCAGGCAGAGATGCAGACCATTTCTCAGAGCATCATGGTCTGTCTCTCAGAAAGGTTATTAGTTTTGTGAAGCTGGTCATGACATTCTNCCCCCCATGGTCTACAGGGTAGTAAGGAGCTGAGAAGTTTGACAAACTAGATAAATATATGTCTTAAAGCAAAGCAGCTGTTCAACTTCCTCCTGCCCCCTCACTCTCCAGTTCTGGGAGTACAGCATTCCCATCGCTATATTCCCACACTTCAGTGGTCAGTATCATCCTGACCTGCAGTCCTTTCTTCCAAGGATTGAGTTTTACTGTTTATTTCTTTTCTGGGTAAAAACGTCAGCTGATGCCTTGCTTCAGAACAGACAAGAAGGGCAGTTTCCTTTATTTTCTGTGATGAGAGCTGACCCATGATGGACATAGAAAGCAAGCTGTAGTTCTCCAAAGTTTAATCATGTGGTTAATGTGTTCCACTACAGGAATGTGCTCCATGTGTTCCACTGTAGCAGCAGAGGAGGTGACCCCTTTGAGAGCCTCTGAAACACTGGAGCACATCAGCAGGTCCCTGTTGGCAAGCATCAGGTGAATTTTACTAACTCAGGCTCTGTTCTGCAAGCACGCGCAGTAGCTACCTGTTGTCAAAGCTGCTGGCACAGCCTCTACCTTAGGACAACTTAACACTGAGCATCTTTTACTGCCTTGTGGTATTCAGGTGCCCATCATTCTTCCAATCTGATGTAGGAAAAAAAGTGATCATCTAACTGCCCAGGAGTAAAAAAAGCATTCAGAAACAAAAGCTGTGCAGTCAAAGCAGAAGTGTTTATGAGAATCCATAAACAATAAGTTGCTCAATACTGCAATCTGCTTGGCAGTAAATATTAAACATCACCCAAACCTTCAAGTGATTTAAACACATATGCCTTGTTTCCCATCTCTCCCACTCTGCATTAGTATTCTTTTTGTCCTTTTCAGAACAGATGAAAAGAAGCAAGTAGTAATATTTTATCCTGGTGTATTTGTAAAGCAGAGGTCCTTTCCTTCAGGAGTACAAGGCAGTAGTTTGTGTAGGTAGAGAGGTCCAGTATGGCTCTGTTCTGTGCTGCACTTATTATTAAGGCTGTTTGGAGTGTTGCTTTGTAACAGTATGCACAAGCTCAGTTTGACTACTGTTACTTTAGGGGCACGTGGGAAGAGAAAGAAACGACACTGACCCTTAGCATGGTAGCAGGATTAGAGAAGTTTTATTTGTCAGGAGCCCTGGTATGCAGGGAAGCTCCCAAGGCTCCCGCCTTGCTTCCTGATTGGCTCGGGTTATAGCCTGGGCAGTGCCCTGGCCAGTGATGCATGCTGTATCTGCCTGGCAGAGGTCTCTGGCAGACAGCTTAGCCAGGGGCATAGACAAGCTGTACACTGCAACAGACTACAGGATGTGAGCAGCACAAGGGGTCATTTCCTGGCCATTTCTGGTCACAGTTACCTCTGAATGTTCAAGTGGTCCTGGGGGTTTGGCTCCATGGGCTTTTTTGCAAGTTCTCTTTTTTCCACAAAGGTTTCTCCTGGTGGCTTCTTTCCTTACTGCTTTGGCTCCTTCTTGGGTACTAGCTTCCTTTCGGCTTTGCTGGGAATTAAAGCTCCTGCTCACCAAGAGTCACGTGTCTCTATACTTTCCTGATTTTCTTACAGTTTTCGCCTCTAAAAGATATTTCTGTTAGCTGGATACTTTATTTTATGTTTAGGAATTTTCCATTCCTTTGACCTTGCCTCTATTCTTCCTACCAGAAAAACAGGGAAGAATGGATTTCACCAAGATTTAACTTACGTTTTATTTTAGGCCAAGGCTCTTTGTGCACTAAACTTCTTTCTCTGTCTGTCACTAAATTTCCTTATTTGGAGTAGGTATGCATAGGCTTGCATCCTTGTCTCCTAAATTCCAGGAATGTTTCTGGCAAAACAAAGTCTTGAAAACAAATACCTAGAAATTACCGCAAACAGTTACATTAAATCACACATTTTCATAGGCTCAGTTTACATATTCCCATGCTTTTTGCATGTTTTATTACTGAAGGAGTTAAATTCAAGCTAACCAATATTTTCCAGAAACCTTAAATATCTCAAAAGTGAGGCCCTGTAGGAGAAATCTAAGACCAAGTAAAACAGTAGTCTTTTGCATGGGTAAGCAAATGGTATGGCATTTTGCTTCAGTAATTCATGTGAACCATAGTTGTTTCATGTATTCTGAGCCAGAGTTACTTTACTGTCTTCAGTCTGACCTGTGGCCACCCCTAAGTGGAAATGAATGCAAGTGAGTACTTAGGATCTTCCTTCTAATATATGTCACAGCTTGATAAAGCAGCATTAGATGTCTGCATCCTTTCTGCATTCTTTCTGCATCCTGTGGAAAACAAGGGGGGATCCTTAATGTTTGGAGTACTGGTATTGGGCATAATATTCCCTCATAAGTATCTTTTGGCACAATGAAGACTTGAACTATGTGGGGTCTTGGTTTTTATCTGCAAATCCACAGTTGAAAAAGGTCACACCTGTCACCAAATCTAATGAAAGCAATGTGTTTCAGTGTTCTCAGTGAAACAAACTCTGGAAACTCCTTTCAGGTGACATGAGATGTTTTGTTTCTGTTTTAATGATAATTCTATGTTCTCTAAAACTATAACAATATGAGTCCTGTTGAATGGCAGATAAAAATGTTCATTTTCTAAAAAGGTCAAAGCAATTCTTCAGCTATATCAAAATGTATTTTAGCTCTGAAAATGCCTTTCTGAAGAAAACTTACTTTGAAATGAATAAATTTCCACAGTCATTTTTCCTTGATGAAATACTTCCCTGAAAAATTTTTAACTAGTTTAGTTAGTACATAGAGAAATGCCCCAGTAATAACTCATACTTCTTAGGCCTCTGGATGGAAGCTGTTTTCACCTCTAACTACGTTCTCCTCAGGTCTGCACCCCTGGTTGTTTCAGTGATGAGAATAAAAATGTATTTTTTCCTTCAGCTTAATTTTTCGATGCAGTTGTCTGATGTGCTGCTGAACAGTTTCACCCAGTCTGGACTAAGACTTACAAGGACCCCAGGTGGGATGTCCTCTGTACAAAGCAACCAAGCATCTGTGTCAGATAAGCACAACCACAGGCCACATGGATAACTAAGAAATTTTCTGTACAGCAACAAACACAGCCAGAAGTTTAGAAACTAGGTTGGCAGCAGTCTTAGAGAATTTTGATGAAGAGCAGAAGAGAAGTCAAGAAGGGCTGTTAAGCCTGGTTCCAAAGCAGGAAAAAGGCTTAGCTGCCTGCACAAAAGAAAAGAGTGTGGTTCATTTGTAAGTGGTAAGAGGGTTTTGTAGAGAAATTAAAAATCTTCAGCTGAAGATTTGAGGTACATTCTAAAGAAGTAAGGAAACTGAGGCATGAAATTATCCAGTTTGGAAAAGTATGGTGATTCTTGATGTTGAAGTCTCTTGGTGGAAGTACACAATAGGAAATGCAAGGGAAAAATCAACAGTGGATAAGTAAATATGGAACTGAGAGCTGATCTACTCCGATACAAATATTTGGAAAAAAAAGAAAACCTTTAGACTGGATGTTTTATAGTAGTTGTTATATTTAAAAATTTCAGAAAAAAATTATGCAAAATTAGCAGAATATTGCTAAGCTGGACTGCCAGGCCTGTGGATCTCTCACTCCCTTATTTCCAAGTGATTTACTCTAATTCTTTTGATAAACTGGAGTATATCTAGCAGATGATTCAATTTGCCATAGTGTAACAGTACAAGCAATAACTGTATCTATAAATATTTTTTATATTTAATTGAAACTGGAAATGATGGACATGGCTCTTTAGAATTTTAAATTGGTAGCTTTAAAATGTAGCTGCAGATGTAACCTTAAATGTCCGGTTTGAAATTGCTTCATTATAGAACTGTAAGGAACACGTAGAGAAATGGCAGATGAAATTAATGCATATGAACAATCACCCACACGCGTACTGATTCCCTACTTTAATTTCACTTTTCCTGTGTGCTGATGAGGTAGTTACTTTGTTTTGATCTTTGAAAGCTCATTAAGAACACTCATTAAGCTTCAGAATACTCAGTGAAGTATAGCTTCTGCTGTTACATGCAGGGTACAGTTCAATAACCTTTTCAGATTATAACAATTTGGAGGTAATCAGGAATATTACCCCAGAGACTGAGTTACTGAAACATGATATAGATAAAAACAAACATAGAGATGTCAGGCTGATGCGTTGTCTAGGCTGGCACCACTATCATATTTTAAGATGCTCAAAGTTAAACTTTGTCACAAAGAGATTGGAAACCAAATGAAAAGTACTGACACTTTAGCTGTACTTGTGCAGATTGGTTATTTTAATATCCTTCTCCTTCCTGCTCTTTCTTTCTTCTTAACACAAGTTTCTTTATGCATTTATTCTTCATTAAGTTATAAATTTTAACTATGTTATTTTCTGTCCCCTCCTGCTCTCCAGGGAGGAAATCTTTCAGGCGTTTTTCTAATGTCTGCCCAAACTGTGAATTTTTAGTAATGTGTGCCACATCACTGCTGCCAGCATCCTCAGATCCTTCCTATGAGACTTAAGATCTGTTGCTTTTAGACTGAAACAGGATAAAATATTGCATTTAAATGTATGACAGCTCATAGAGCACTTAGAAAACAAGAGTAGGAATACACAAGCAAGCTGCAGTTCTGCTGAGGGATGAAGCTCATACAAAATTCTATAGGGTTAATTTCCTTGTTCCTGTGTTAAAGAAAATCATGCTCACCCCTAAATGAGGAATTTAAAACTTTCCATGAATTATTAGGGTAGAATTTTTATCTGCAACTCTTCTTGCACACAAGAGACCCTTTCCTTTTGTTTTAATCTTATGTCTCAATCCATTGCTATCAATTGCTCATGAGGCATTTGTCCCTTTTCCCTGTGATGCTCATTCTGCTGTGGGCAATCTTTTTCATTTCAAAGGTTTCATTCTTTTTGGCTCATTCTGCAATTAAGATGGTTCCTGTCTCTGCCATCCTTTCTCCTCCCTGCTCCCTTCCTTCTCCAAATGTGCTCAACAGCTGTTTGCTTTCTCTGCTGCACATTTGATTCTCTGACTCGTGTATCAATGAAAAAAAACCTGTCACAGATGAATGGGAACAAAGCTGAGATGCCTCTCAGAATGATTGCTTTTAAAATTCTGTTGGCTTCCTTACACCTTTGTCACTTGGAGGGTGTGACAAGTCATGGTAAACTTCTGAAGGTGTGGGCAGTCCAGTGACTCGATGAGGAAGTCAGGAAGCAAAGGCACTGGGGATTCCTGT
>VZTR01029843.1:10325-22835 GCA_013400775.1 Chaetops frenatus | reverse complement strand
CATAAAAATCTTTTTTTTTTTTTTCTGATGCTGAATTATTACTTTTTTAAAAAATTCAGTTCAACTGAAGAAGTTGTGGAGGTAGTTTTTTTACTACTCTGTTTTTATTACTCATGTAATCTTGTTTTCATGGAACAGTTTGTTCCTGTTACTTATTCTTCTTTAAGAAATATTGTTTTGCCTTGGAACATTAGAGTGGTAATACATCCAGGGAACCCTGTTTAAGAAGTAGAGGAGAAATAAACTAAAAATTTGTTAATCAACCAACAGTTAGCACTATCAAGTTGCAACAAAAACTTAGGTTGAATACAAAACATGTAGGCCAAGGACTCTCTCAGCTGGGCTGGCTATCTTTTTGTGGTTTTTTCCATTACTTCAAGCTTGACATAAGTGTGGTGCAATACTGAGTGGCTCCTGAACTACCTGCTAGGCCACTTGATTTTCTGCTCTTTGTCTGCCTTTTCTCAACGCACTGGTTGTTCCCTTTCTTCCTGGCATGGTCCTGAAGGTCAGTGGTCGGAGGAATATGAGTAGCTAAGACGTGTGAAAATACTCTGCTAGGTGCTTCTTGGTCATTAAAGATTACATCATTACACACTTCTGTTCATGTGTGAATGGTTGTGAAGGATCAAAGGTTTCAATGTAAGAGCCAGGAGATGCGCACACATGAGTACAAGCACGGTGGGCTAATGTAGGCAAATCCAACTATTCCTAGTTGTATCTGCACTTGAACGTGGATTGTTTGGACTTCTCCTTCGTCATTCTTCTGTTTGATGAAGAGTTGTTACTTGTGCAGTGATATTTGATAGCATAATTTCATGGCTGAAAAAGGAGAAAGCAAAAAAGCAAACAGAATTCCATATAAAGTACTTTGTTTGCTGTTGAGTGAATGTAATATAAGGGAAGATAATCTAGATATGGATAGTGAAGTTGTAGTTTGAAACTCTCTGTTTATCCTCTTAGTTCGTATAGAAATTATTTGTGACAGGGTGGAAAAACTTCAAGTTTAAACTTGAAGTATTTTATGAAGTTTCACCTAGGTGATGATAATGTCAGCTTCTGAAGGAGGCAAAATCTTTCTTAGATGTTCTCCAGTTTTAGTGGTGCAAGTGTATGTTCAGATTTGAGTAGTTCAACTGATTATGAAAGACAATTTTTTGGAATCTATGAAGAACTCCAGGAATAAAAGTAATCAATAATAATTTCTTTTCATGCTGTTTCCTTCTTATATTACTTTTTACTCATTGGTTCTTTCCCTCTTTTCTCATGTTAAACAGAAAAGTCTCAGTCACCCTAAAACTCTGCTGACTGCTGTATCCTATAATGACAGTGGCCTGAAGTGGATGTTTACAGAGGAGTACAAAAGGGCACGTACAGAACAATACTTTCTCTGACATTGCCTCCCAGCTTCTGATATAGAGATATGCATTGCAAATTAATCTAGGAGTTTGTATTCCAAATAACTGCTTTGTTTTGGGTTCATTCCAGAAAAGCCCAAACAGGGAAAATCATAAATGGTAGATTTTTCCAATTCTAAATATAAAACCAGTCCCCACCTCCTGATGAATAAAGGACTGTTGCTTTGCAGGCAATATTAACTAGTCCTTAATATGTTGTGAATATCCTTTCACTTCATATGTTTCAGGAAGATACTGTCTTCAGGAGAATAGAGTGTTTTCCAATAAAATAAACAAAATATATATATATTTTTAAGAGTAAAATGTGTTTTAGTGCTTTATGGGTTGCAGAATAACTTTCCAGTTGCCTCATGTAATTAGAATTTTGAATGCAGTATGAACAACAAAGTTTTTATTTCTGATGGATGAAAGTAGCATGATTTGTTATCCTATATACTATAGTAGTATACTTACTTATTAAAATATAGAATTTTATGCTGCTCATTATCTAATATGTATGCTCCTGCTACCTTTTTCTGCACTTTTATTTAGAATACAATTAAGCATGTGTAGTTTTGAGACTTATTATACATATTTCTTCCCAAAACTTGCAAGAAAACAGCTAAGATACACTTGGGTTAACAGCTTGAGGAAAATATCTCTGTTCCAAGCAGGTACGATAACAGCAATTGCTGAGATATGCTACCATTGCAGTATGCCTGCAGCATCTCATCAGTAGAACTGTGTAATTGTTTTCCACATGTCCTAAAATAGTTCCTATAATATCAGCTTTGTGGGCATATTTACTTGAAAATCAATAAAATTCTTGCTAAGGGCAGAAGTCCTCTTGTAATGAATACCTACGGGTCTGTTTTTTTCCTAATGTATTTGTTAGTAGCGAGCTTAAAAATTGGTTTCAAAAGCCATGCACGTAGTAGTAACCTGTGTATCCTTTCATTTTTCATATAACCTTCTTTATCTTCGTGGCTTCTAGGTTTGTCTGGAAAAGTAACATGGAATATTCAAGCTTTGGGGATTTTGGGGATCACTTCTAGCTTAAAGAATTCAGATGGCTAAACTCATAAGGAAATGTAAACTTCAGTGTCTAGTTTCCAAGTTCTCTCTATTTTTTGTATCACTTCTAAGTTTCACTACACATACAAAAACACCCTGTCTCCCTCACCCCCACCCCCAGTCTTTGACAAAGAACAGATTTTAAGGAGATTTATAATTCTATTCAGTCTTTTGCCTTCAGTGGTCTTGAATGAAAATGAGCTGGCCTTTTTGGCTGCTAGCTAATTTGTGTCAACTATAAAACCAAAGGAGGATGAACTGGATTAAGGTATTCCTCACATTACCCAAAGGTCACCAAAAAAGCTTTTATTTGATAGTATAAGAGATGTGAAAAACTATGCAGAATTAGACCCTAAAACCAAGTGACATATAAGAAAACTTTCTTATTATGTGACCATTTATCCACCTGGTTCTGCAAAACCCCTGACAACTCCCCACTCCTCCCCAAAACAGAATGACAATATAATAGCATGAGGAAGAAAGATGTAGGAGTGCAACTGGTTTATTCATACATAGGAATATTTAACATTGATTTTTTTTTTAGCTGTCTTACTATCACTTTTTATGTCTAAACTGTTTTAGTATTTATGTTATTTACATACTTTTACTAAATTGTTATTTAAAGGGAATGTTTTCTATTGTACTTCTGAAGGATGGTTAAGCTGAATCAAAATCATGACTTATTTTCTAAGACTCTTTTTAAATTTCTCCTGTATGTAAATATGATAACCTTCTTCAGGCAGCTGGTAGCTAATGTAGCCCTGAATTTTTAGTCCAGTCTTCAGCACTGGAGGTTCAGTCTACTGATGTTCCTCTTATCTAACCTGACATACGTCAAACAAACAAATCAGCCCTAGGGCATAGATTTCCTGCGGGAGAAGATGAGGAATAAGAAGCTTGCATGTGGCTGTGGTTTGTGGTGATGACTTTCTGCTGCAGATGCAGGCCCTGTCCCAGTTTGCTCCTGGCTGGAGTAAAGGTTTCTGTGCCAGCAGGCTCAATAACTGCTGAAACCAGGAGGAAACCTCCCAAATGCCTAGCAAGCCCATTTGTGCAAGAACCATTCAAATAGAAGCAGACAATTTTTAAGCATATATTTCTAAGCTAAAGTAGTAGTATTTCTGCACTGTAAAACAACACATGGTAAGTAGCATCAAGTTATTTTCTCTTTAAGGAGTGACAATAATTACTGTTGTTTCTTGACTCTATTTTATCACTGTATATATGCCTTGGTGTAGAGAAGCCACTTAAGTGAAGTTACTTTCTTATCACGCACTCTAAGTCCACGTTCATGTGATTTTGTGCTGGTAATACTTGCCTGAAGGCTGTCAAGACCATACTTTCATTTTTCCATAGCAATTGATAGCAGAGGAACAAGAAGGCTTCTACTGGTTTCTAATGCCTGCAGATTCATCTTTTTTTTTCTCCCTCTAGAGAAGGCAAAAGTGTCCTTGGCAAAAGTGTCCTCAGCAAAAGGGGGAGAATATATGATTATTCAGGTTACTCTTCATGCACTTTCAGTGTTGACTGAATGCTCTAACCAAAAGTTAAGGAAATTTTGGTAGTCTGTGCATCTGCTGAATCACTCAGCCTGAGGTTGAGATCAAGGGTATGCAGTTCGATAAGGCCCAGTGCTGGGCCCTGCCCTTGGGTCACAACAACCCCAGGCAGTGCCACAGGCTGGGGCAGAGTGGCTGGAAAGGAGCTGGGGGTGCTGGTGACAGCAGCTGAACATGAGGCAGGCTGTGCCCAGGTGGCCAAGAAGGCCAATGGCATCCTGGCCTGGATCAGCAATAGTGTGGCCAGCAGGGCCAGGGCAGGGATTGTCCCCCTGTACTGGGCACTGCTGAGGCCACACCTCGAGTGCTGTGTCCAGTTCTGGGCCCCTCACTGCAAGAAAGACACTGAGGGGCTGGAGTGAGTCCAGAGAAGGGCAGGGGAGCTGGGTCTATGGGGGAGCAGCTGAGGGAGCTGGGGGTGTTTGGCCTGGAGAAAAGGAGGCTCAGGGGGGACCTTCCCACTCTCTACAACTGCCTGAGAGGAGGCTGCAGCCAGGTGGGGGTCAGTCTTTCTCCAGGCAACCAGTGACAGGAGAAGAGGACACAGCCTCAGTCTGCACCAGGGGAGGTTAACGTTGGACATGAAGAAGAATTTCTTCACAGAAAGTGCATTGGAATGGGCTGCCCAGGGAAGAGTCACCATCCCGGGAGGTGTCCAAGCAATGCCTGGATGTGGCAGCTAGTGCCGTGGTTTAATTGACGTGGTGGTGATCAGTCAAAGTTTAAACTCAATTGTAGATGTCTTTTCCAACCTAAACGATTCTGTGATTCCGTGAAAACTCTGAGAGATGCTACTTAAGTAACATAATCAAAGTTCATCATGTAGGACCTTCAACCTGATGTCAGCTTACTGCAACCTGTTGCACATTCTTTTAGCAGCCAGCCTGTAACAGATGTAAGAAATTAGACATTATGGAATGTTGAAATAGCAGCTGTTGTACTTCTACACAATGGACAGTAAGGCACATGGGATAAAACCAAGGTAGGTAAGGTAGTAGAGTGCTGGTAGGTGATACCATTGATACATATTTAATGTAATGATATTTATGCAACAATGTGTTATAGTCAGTCTGGTAAGGTGGTAAGAAAGGGCCAGCCTTTCTCATTTCATTGAGATCCCTGCAGTAGCGAAGTTAGCCTTAGTGCAAAATAACAGATTGCAGATTAATGCCCCTTTTATTCCTAAAAGATTTTATAATTTATATGAAAATTTCTTCTTTCTCTCTAGTTTAGTTTACCTGTGTTACTAATGATTTTATGTAAATTGTGAGTTTTTTGCCCCATTATAAAATAACTCACTTAAAATGAGTCGATTCAGCTTGTTCAGGACTTGTCTGGAACACTGCTTATGTGTGTTTAATATTACTGAGATGACTTTCAACACTTGTATAAAATCTATGCTTCTAACCTTTTCTGGCATCCTCTTTTACCCTGTCTCTTCATTAATTTTTTCATGCTTCAAATGTGGACTTGCTAGCCTGGTGATTGCAGGCCTTATTTTCTTGCTCAGTGGGCCTGAAGTACTGTAATCTTTCTGTATCCATTAGATCAAGAGTATTAAATATTTCCTATGAATATTGATTGAAAATGTGCTGTGTCAAGTGCTCTCTTGACTTCTATAAAGTCTGTGCTATTGTTCCTGAATATTCACTGAGATAAATATACCAGTCACTTGCCTTTCTTCCAGCTTTTTGCTTTTGATTAACTTGTATATTTTAATACATTCAAAGTAAGCATTCTCTGTTGATATCTTTACTCAGGTTACGTATTTTCAAAGTGTGTAGAAAAATGTATTGTTTGTGAATTTACAAAATTAAAAAGAAAAAGAGTTTTTGATAACTTTACTGCAATGCAGCATCATTTTGGCTGTAAATACTTTGAATAGTTAATAAATAAGGATATAAAAGTTGCAAAGTGGGCACTCCTTTAAAGAATTGACATAGCAGGACAATAAGAAGAATGAAACTAACTTTCTATTAACCATAGTATGTGTCTGAAATGACTTGTCACATCAGAAAAAGGTGGTTATTTTCAAAGGTACTGATGTGGGGGAGTGGGTGAAGCAGGTGACCTCAGGGATGGGGAAGGAGACATAAATCCTATTGGTTTCCAGGCAGCTAACATTTGAAGAAGTGATATAGTCAGCAGAATAAACATTAATTTTGAGGAGAAGAAGTATGTTATATCATACAGAGTTCAGAAAATTAGCTCTAGCAATTTAGCCTTCCTGTGAAATTATTTCAAGTAAGTCAAGGTGAAGTATCTCAATTTTTGAAAAAGCCAGTGAAGAAGAGAATGGTACCAATTCAGACTCATTTCTCCTCAGTGAAAGGAAGTAATCATTCAGCCAGTCTTTGCTAAGAAAATGGAGGAAGCACTAAGGTGTCTGAAATCAGAAAATGCTACAACTTTGAAGAGAAATGCTATTTATCAAAAAAATACAGCTACGGTTGTATAGGTTACTATTAAACTGCATTCCTTCTTGTTACCTTGTCCTGCACTATTTCCAAGCTATTTTCACACTGACTGGTTGGTTGTTGAGTGAGATTTTTCTACTGTGTGGTTGCAGAAGAAAGACCTGTGTTAGAAAACATCTTGCAAAAGAATGACAAGTTTTGGAATTGGAAAAAAAAATTCTTGCCTTTCTCCTGACCAAGATAGCAAGAGAAATATTTTTATGGATTCTCATGATCACAGAAATTGAAATGAAACAGTATTTTGAGACAGACATTATTAAATAATGCAAGATTGGTTGAAAATGGGATGGAACTACACAGTTACATTTTGCTTTTGTGTCTTAATTCTAGTCATTGTTTTATAAGCATCTTATTTTTTATAGCTTTAAAGACATTCAGGCATGGAGATGAGTAATGGTTTCCTAAAAGACTGAAGATGAGAAGCTACCCCATGGCATCCACAAGCAACTGTTGAAGAACTGCATACTTGTATACTTCAATCATTTTTAATGGTGACAGTTTACCATTCTGTGAGGAAAATAATTAGCATGGATCTTTTGCATCCAGGTGCCCAACATTTGAATTTCTCCTCTTTGGTTAAACAAATGTTACCTCTTCTTAAATGATTCCTTCAAGAAGAGTCTTAATTGGAAAAAAGTACGTTCATAATCCCTACTGAACCAGGCAGAAAGTTACTCATGGTTTCTCTCTCTCTCTCCCCCCAAATCTCTCCCTCTCTGCTTCCCCCCACCTCTCTCCCTCTCTCTCCCCCTTCCCTTCCTGCTCAGAAGGGTGGGGAGAAAGAGAGAGATAAAGAAAACATAGAAACATAGAATCAAATTTCCTGGATTATTTCCAACCTTGAAAATACTGAAAAGACCCATAATTGTTTCTGTGATGCAGTATGGCAGAATTCACCAAGAATATTAAAGCTCTCCATGCAACCCCATGTCCTGTCAAAGTTAGGCTTCTCGTGAGTTGCTTTGTCTGTAATCTGAGAGGTTTCAGCAATACAAATGTAGGCCTTTGGATCCACCTGAAGACACGCTGTGTTGCTCATCATCTTGTTTCCTGTACTGATAAACAAGTCTGCCTCTGAATGAAGGGATTGCAAAACTGCTTCTTATATTCCTTCAGGCAGCCAGTTGGGCAAGATTGAGCACCTGGTGAAGGTGGTTTGAGCTACCTTACTTGGTCTGAATTGTGAGTGGCTCATAACCTATCCCTTCCACTGACAAAACCATTGAGAGAGGTTGTGTTAGATGAATGGTAAAAATCAACTCAAGGACAGGTAATATCTTAAGTTATGAGAGATATTTGGTAAATTGGGTGTTGATTTATCAGGAAATGTTCAACAATTCTTTAGATAGATTAATAACATTTCAAGCTCACATCCAGAGGCTGCAATGTGTAATTTATTTCAGCAAGTGCCACTCTTGGTGTCTGCTTCAAGGTCCATTTTAAATTGTACAAAAAATTATAAATACACATCACAAGTCGAGACAACAGGCAATAGTAGCAGAAATATATATTTTTATTTTGCTGCTATTCTATTGGTCCTGTTCTGATTATTAAACATTATAACTAGTATATTGACACTTCTAAATCAGTTTTTCATTTGAATTCAGACGTGTTAATATTTCTTTATAACACAAACACCTCAATCTCATACCACTCCTACTGTCCTAGGTTTTTGAAACCCCAGCCTATTTTAGGAGTCTGGCCTACTGCTCCTGATCATGGAATGCTAGAATGGTTTGGATTGAGAGGGGCTTTAAAGGTCACCTTGTGCAATTCTCCTGAATAAGGTTGCTTAGAGCCCCTTCCAGCCTGTCCTTGAATGACCCTTGACTTTGAATTCCCTGACCTGGGGGTGGGCCATCCCCCATCTCTATGGGCAACATGTTCCACCATGTCGCTACCCTCACCATAAAAAATTTCTTCCATATATCTGTACTGAATCTACCTTCTTCTAGTTTAAATTCATTACCCCTTGTCATATCACAACAGACCCCATTAAAATGTCCGGCCCCATGTCCCCATCTTTCCTATTGGCTCCCTGTGAGTGCACACTGATGGGTCAGGTCCAGTTTTTCATCCACTAGCACCCCAAGACATTTTTGTCAAGGCAGCTCTTGATCAGTTCATCCCGCAGCCTGTGTTGATACCAGAGTTGCTCTGACTCGGGTGCAGCACCTTGCACCTGGCCTCATTAAACCTCCTGAGGTTCACGTGGGCCTCCTTGAGCTTGCCCAGGTCCTTTGGATGACTCCCTGTCCTTCAGGGTCATCTTGCAGAAGGTGTACTCAACTCCTCTATGTCATTGATGAAGAAATTCAGTAACACTGGTCCCAACCCCTGGCACAAACCCCTGGCGACACCACTTGTCACAGATATCCACCCAGACACTGAGCTGGTTACCATTACCCTCTGGATGTGACCATCCAGCAGATTTCTCATCCACTACATAATCCATCCATTGAAACCATCCCCTCCCAATTTAGAGAGAAGGATGATGTGGGGGATCATGTCAAAGACTTAACAGAAGTCCAGATAAATTACATCTGTATCCCTTCCCTTGTCTCGTGCAGACACTGCATCCTAGAAGACCACTGGATTGGTCAGGACTTGCCCCTGGTGAAGCCGTCCTGGCTGTCCCAAATCATCTCCTTATCCTCCTTAACACAGCTTCCAGGAAGGTTTGTTCCATCCTCTTCCCAGGCACAGAGGGGAGGCTGACAGGTCAGGAGCTCCCAGGGTACTGCTTTTGAAAGATGGATGCAATGTTTCCATTTCCCCAGTCTCCGGGGACTTCACCTGACTGCCATGATTTGTCAAATATCATGGAAAGTGCTTGGCAGCTACATCAGCCAATTCCCTCTGGATTCTGGGATGCAATGTTGTTTGTTACTGCTCAGCAGTGCCTTTCAGACTCAGTCAAGCAGCTTGAATAGAGTTGTCCTTGACTGTTTCATCTTTGCCTTGGAAATGTGATGGAAGCTTGTGGAATAAGAGTGTGAGAAGGAGAAATATTTTTAAAAAAGGCTTTTCCTACATAAAATGTACCCCTCAGCACAGTGTCTTTCACCAGACTGTTTGGGGTATATGTTTTGTTTGCTAATGCATTACCTTATTATTAAGGACTTTCTGGGTTAGTCTGACAATACTAACAACTGTAACAATTTTTTTAAGGTTTTCGAGACACACTTGCAAGCACTTGATGCTGCCTAAATTACTAGTTAACCACATTTCCTCCTTTCTGAAGTGACAAGTAAAAAAAAAAAGACAGTGCTCGAGGGGACCCATTTCTGACAATCACTGCCAGCATGAGTCAGTCTCTTTAACACCAGATGGAGCTGCGGTTATGCAACCCCATGTGTCTATAGGTGAATGAAGGAGCAACCAGAACTCCTTTCCCCCAGGCCTCAAGTCAGGTGCCAGCTTGTCTGATGCGCTTGGTAGTCCTCTGGAAATGCTCTATCATGCTCTATCTGAGAGCCATTTGCTTGGTACAGAAGTAGCAGTTTTTTAAAGAAAAAATTCCCTCTGAATTGTTTTAACTGGCACCATCAGAATTTGAAAAAAAAAAATTAAATCAAAGCCAGTTCAGGGATTATTTTGGGGGGAGGGGAGAACCACTTTTCTCCTTCACCTTTCCCTCCTTTAAGAAAAGGAATCTAGAAAACTCTGGCTGTCATTCTCTGTGCTTTTAGTACAGAGTGGGAGTGGAAGTAAACACAGATTTTCTGCAGGGTAGAAAGGAAAGGCCTTGCAATCTGAAGTTGATGACTGAAGTGACAAAGCATTATAATAGTGCTGCAGCTGTTATCTTGTCATGAAGACAAAAAGATTCCTGTTATGAACTCAGTATTTTGTGTTCAGATAGGAAAGCTAGCTCTGCTTCTGTATGTCTCCAGGAAGCAGGAAGGAGAGATGACACTTCTAGTTAAAGTGGCAACCTTCCCTTTTTATTGGCTCAAGGTCTCATTTGGTGGTACTTTTGAAAGTATTTTTTGCAAACCACATAAATTTGAGTCTTTAAATACCAGTTTTAAAAACAACAATTAACAGAGTAGTTGGACCATTAAAAAAAAAAAAGTCAAGAAAATAAAGGCAAATACCTGCTATCTGAAGTGATTTGAATGCCCCAGACAAAATTTTGATTTACTTCTATATCATTTCAGTGTAAGTAGATCATAGAGCAGTTTAATTTTGTCAGATTTTCAGAAATCATGTTTTAATGAGTGTGTTCCAAGGTGGAATTGACTGAAGAAGTAGCAGCAAGTAGGCAATGTTTAATATCTGAGGAGACAGGCAGCTGGCAACTAGACCTGCTTCATCCTGTGTGTGGTCAGATGAGATGTCTAACAGCAGGGTGACTCTGTCTTAGCATGTCCCAAAGCCTTCAGCATCAAGGAAATACTTTACACATAATGATTCCTGTCTAGTCCCTGAAAAACTCATTATCTAGGAGCTGAAGCAATGGTAGTGATTAAATTTTAAAAAAGTTTAACAGGTGGTTGTAGTCTATTAAAATGCTGTGGGACCTTCATATACTTGAATCTTACCACTAAAATCCACATCTCTGGTAGATTCAAAGGATATCTCCCATTTCTTTAACCTAAATGACTGCATTTGACATGACTTCACAGATAATACTGATCCTGCTGAAATTCTTGCTGTTCACTGAAACTTCCTCTTTACTGAAAGATTTCTGTTCGTCATGGTGGTGACAGCCACAAATCTTAATGTCAATGCCTTGTAGATTTGAAGTCTAGCTATAAATGGACTTGTTTTTTCTTTCTAGCTCTCTTTTGCCTAGATTTTTTCTCTTTGGCTGTCACTGTGTTACTCAGATCTGAAAGCATTCAAATTCAGGATCCTTAGACTGCATTTGAAAGTGTTCTCTGCTTTGCATTGACATTTCCTTCAGAGTTCAACAAAATCTTCAAAATGTTCGAAGGTCTCTTACCAGCTGTTATGAGTTTCTACTTTCCATCCATGACACACATTAGTCTTGGGTTTTGTTGTGGTATATGTGTCACTTTACTACTCCTCAAATGGTAGATTCAAGAAAGAGTTAAAAGTAGAGACATGTTTAAAGGGCAGACTCTGACATCTTCTATAAGTATCTATGTAAGGTGTGTGTAATTGTCATGTCTGACAGACAGTGCTGTATTAGCTGGATGAATGGAAAGGAAATGTTAAAAATACTTTCAGGTTGTGCCTATGTACTTTGCCTTATCAAGTAATTTTTAATACACTTGTTTGATAGTAGAGCTATTGAACTACTTTGTGTGGGAACTCTTTGCCTAATTTATTAAAAACCCACTGAATATTTTTGCTATAAAAATATTCACAAGCAATCCATTCCCTGAATGAGTTTTAGATTTTTCACTAGAATCTCCAGCATTCAGTTCATTTTTTTCTCACTTACAGCTAGTGGAGCAATCCACAACAAAATATTCTTCCTTGAGTCATTCAACCTTGTATCTTGGCAGAATGGGATATAAAACCTTTACTATGGTGATGATTCAGCTCAGAATATGCACATTTGACAGAAGAGACGCCTCTCATGTGAACTGAGAGTGTGCTTGCAAGATCGTGGATTTCCAATGTATTCATTTTAAGTTCATGTAGCAGAAGTGAAAGTGTGTAGTTTGTTGTCTTCTCTATTTGCACTTTTAAGATCTATTGAATCTGTAGCAACAGAATAAAAGATTTCAGTGTTTGCATTTACTGGGAAGCTTTAAAACACTCCAGGTATTATCTCCACAGGATGCATGTCATTTTACATAGAAACCTTCATTTCTGCTAGGTGGAAATTGGAATTTAGTCCAATCTTGAACTACTCTATACTTCTCAGTTGTCTATTTTCAAGTTATCTTTTCCTTTTGGCCACCCACGAGGCATCTCTGGTGATTTTTCTCTGGCAGCTCCCCGCTGCTTCAAGGCACTCCAGGCTGTTATGTAGCAGACAGATACTGGCAGAGCGTGGGTGTAGAGCAGCAAGTGTGCTAATCA
>VZTR01029842.1:90806-109998 GCA_013400775.1 Chaetops frenatus | reverse complement strand
GGAGAGGGAGAGCAAAAGCAGCCCCACAGCAGCATCACTGCCAGGGAGGAGGTGGGGGAAGGGGGAGCCGGCCGCAGCCCCGGCACGGCCCCCAGGCCCTGGGGCCCGGAGCGGCCGGCCAGGGCCACGCCGGTGTTACCTTCCCCGCGGGCGGAAGTTGAAGAGGGCTTCAAACTTCCCGCTCCTAAAAATGTAAGCTTCGCAAAGACGCCCCTAATATTCAATGGCTACATGGAGTGCCCATCTTAAAATTAGCCAATCCGTGGGCTCCTCACCTCTGCTGGAAACTGTGCCCCGGCAGAAGTAGGAAAACAAAGAACCCCCCCCAGGAAGGAGAAAAAAAAAAGTTGTTGTCCTTTAAACCACAACATTCATTCCTTCCTTGCCCTAGTTTTTCTCAACACTGTTATGTCTAGTCAAAAATCTATAGATGTTTAATGACATTACAGCTCTACAGGGAGATATTTTTGGATCTGTTTCAGCTGGGGATGGCTGGGTTGGTTTTAAACTTCTATTCTTGAATTTGTAGTGGTTTGAGGAAAAAAATCATCAGTTCTGAGTTATAACTTTAGGTAGATAACAGTATTACATATCATGTTTTTCTCCAGCATAATATAACCTTTCTTGAGAAAAATTGGTGGTGAGCAAGAGAACTCAGTGAGTGGTTACTAAAAGCACTGTGGAAGAAATACCAGGTTTTTTTTCTTCTTTACTGACATTCTTGGTAGAGGCATTTTAAGGTGTTTACATTAGTTTTGTGTATGCTGGTTTTTTTTTTTAGTGCAGTTTGTGTATAACAACTTTGGAAGCATTTAAATTATGGAGACTTGAGAATCTTTTCCAGCAATGTGAAAAAACTCAACTCTGAAAACATTTTTGGTTCCCTGTGTATTATTTTTCCATGAGAGCAGACTTAGGTTAAAGGTTCTGTTGTTGTTAGGTTTATCCTCAGTAGTTACATGTGCCCAAGTCTTATCAAACCATGTGAATTTTGTGTTTATAATTGCAGCGTTTCTGCAGCAGAGGAAATTAAATGTAGTACCAGTTTCTTTGCATACAAGAAATAATCATAATCATGGTCTTCTCTCCTGAGGTGAGAAGCTACAGTGTAATAGAACTGGAGTCATCCTCGTTCTTACGCCTTTTTAATTCAGTTTTGAAGCACTTGCTAGTTGGTGTGTGTGTTTCAGGCAGTGATAAATGAAGTGTATCAGTTGGGAACCTGCCTTGAAGAGGAATGTGTGAACAGTCCAGTTGTTTTGAATGTTAGTTTTTCTGTCTGTTGCAGGGGTAAGGGTGACTATTTCAGGCTAGGCCATGGCACAGACGTGCACGTCCGGAAGCCACAGGTTGTGGAAGGACTGAGGGGGAAGAAGATTGTGCACGTGGCTGTGGGAGCACTCCACTGTCTGGCAGTGACTGACACTGGACAGGTATGTTGTGCATCACCCTCCTTTCCCCTCTTTCCTTGATGCAGAGAGGAATCCTGCCTCTCACTCTGGAAATGCAGCAGCAGCCATAGTAATTCCGGACAGATTTTGCAGTGTTATCGTAATATTGTTTCTAATCTCCAATGTAATTACTAAGCAATTAATTCTTCTAACTCGCTGTGATTTATGCATCAACTGATCAATCATGAATTGGCAATAATGTATGAATAATCTGATAAAGTGCTACTTTGATTTTTTTTTTTCTTTTAATATATGATAATGCCTGCATTATTTAATGGAGGGGGGGAATGTCATGACAGTAGATCTAGGACACTTTAGACAATCACAAATCACTAACGTTCTCTTCAGGAATTTTTGAGAAAGCGTTTAAATGAGATAAGCAGTGAAGCTAAGTAATACGTGGAAATTTTTTCTGGCAGGTTTATGCTTGGGGTGACAATGACCACGGGCAGCAAGGCAATGGAACTACCACAGTCAATAGAAAACCTACTCTTGTCCAGGGCTTGGAAGGCCAGAAGATCACTCGGGTTGCTTGTGGCTCTTCCCACAGTGTAGCATGGACAACGGTGGATGTAGCTACACCATCTGTTCATGAACCAGTCCTTTTCCAGACAGCGAGGGACCCTTTAGGTGCCTCTTATCTTGGTTGGTATTTTTTGCCTTACATTGTTTTTCCTTTACTGCCATTGGAGTGTTTGTTTTGTGTGTGGTTTAATAGGTGATAGAAGAGTATAAAAGAAAATGGTTTAAAAAAGAATAAAATCACAAAACAACAACAAAAAAAGCCCAACCAAAACTCTTCATCAAAGTGGAACTTTTAAATTAAAATGCAACATGCTTTCTCAAACACCCCAAGGATTTTCTCTTTATGAAGGTAATGATAGATGAATGCTACACTAGTATTAATCTTCTTACACATTACCTTTTGTGTCTAAGGTAAGTGACTTAAGAATTAGGGAATCTGAACAGCAGTGTTTTGTGTTGAATATAAAAACATCAAACATCTTGCTAATTAAGCTTTCTTATGACCAAGGCAATGTGTACCTAATAAATATTCTTGTTATTTCAGAATGTTTGTGTAAGTAAAACTTGCTTTAGGTGCTGATCACTAAAGTATTTCTATCTGTGTTACCTTAATCCTCATAAGTAACAAGATCAAATACTATTTTGTGAAAGCCCTTGTTAGAAAGCCTCAGTATTAACTTTAATATTGTAACTGTAGGCACTGCAGTTCAAGAATCTACTGTAGAGTTAGTTTCACAGACATCTCTTCTGATCTGACAAGAAATTAGATAAATCATTTCCTTTCATGTATTATGGCATCAAAAAATGCTTACCTTCTCTTTCCCCCTGCCTCTTTTTAGGTGTTCCTTCAGATGCAGATTCTTCTGCTGCTAGTAACAAAATCAGTGGGGCAAACAGTTCCAAGCCGAATCGCCCTTCCCTTGCTAAGATCCTCCTGTCGCTTGATGGGAATGTTGCCAAACAGCAGGCACTGTCTCACATACTGATTGCATTGCAAATCATGTATGCCAGGTAGGCATGGGAACATTCTTTCTGTTGCAGAGCAAAAAATGACATAGCTTACTATCTATTAGGGACTCTTGAGTCAGGTATCAATTGTTTTAACAAGTTCGACTCCTCAGGATGGGCCTAAGCTTCATTTAAATTTTCTTTTGATGTCGATGTTAGCTTTATGTTGTTATGTTTACAGAAGTTTTCATTGCCTTGGGGAAAAATTCTTCATTTAGAAATGCTCAAGTAAGTAATGTAGACACAGTGTAAGTAAACCATGATGGATGATATGGAGGAAGCAGTAGAGGGCAGAGTGGAAGGAACACTAAAACTTGGCAGTGCCATCATTGTTAGTAGAGAACAGAGTATTTGTGCTATAATTTATAAAGAGAAACTCAGGTTAAATATTGAAGCATCAAGCCCAAAGGAGAGTAACAGTGAACAGCCCTCTAAATTCTAGAGCTTGGAAACCTTGCCTTATTGTAAGACAAGCTAATAAAATTTTTCAAGTTGTTAATCCATCCTAAATGATTTCAGGGATGCAGTTGTTGGAGCACTGATGCCTGCAAGTATGATTGCACCAGTAGAATGTCCCTCTTCATCACCAGCCCCACCATCAGATGCTACTTCTGCAGGAAGCCCTGCAAATGGAGATGAGTGTGTGCTTGTAGGAGATATTGAGGAGAGGCTGAGCCCAAACCTGTGGCAGGACAGGAGAGGGGAGGTAAAGTGTCACATTATATTTTTTTCATCAGTTTTTAACTGTAAAGCTGACAAATATCTCAATTAGTCTGATGGTAGCAGAGAATAAAGAAATTCCTTCATGCTCTGATTTCAAGAGTAGGTTCTCTGCACATATTGTATTTGAAAAAACTTAAAATTTTAGTGTTAGATCAATTTTGAACTTTCAGAAAGCATTGTGTCATTTAAATGCAATCTTGATGATTTCTAATAATATTTTAGTGATATTGAATTCCTTTTACAGTAATGATATTTTAAAAAAGTCAACAATAGCAGAATATTTGATCATAATTTAATGAAATTTAGTTGTAAACTTAGATCAACCGATGAAGACATGAGTGTCTGAATGAAATTCTACCATGTTTATTTCCAACTAACGAAAGCAGAAAAAAGAAAAGGCTTGCTACTGAAGAGGTCTTTTGCATTTATAAACTGTTAACTTGATTTGGATTGTCAAGGCTGGGCTTCTTTGTAGATTTTTCTGCAGGCACTGATGTTTCATTGTATGTTTTTGCAGCAACAGGAATTGAGGGGAGTGTTGACTATCTTACCCACACTAGGAACATAAAACAGAAGCTAAAAGTACAGGCAGTGAATCTGTTGATTTTGAACTTAGGGCTGTTTTAAAATTGCTGCTGTCTTTGAATATTCTTCTTGAATAACTCTTCTACTAAATAGTTAAACTCTTAAAGGTGTTACAGTGTCTTGTTGAAGATTTCATTAGTTATTTGTTCTGGCTAGGTTGTTCCTTCAGAAGATGCTGTGACACCGTCTGCTGTAACTCCCTCAGCTGCTGCTGCCTCTTCCCGTCCTTTCATTCCAGTCACAGATGATCCTGGAGCTGCCAGTATCATTGCAGAAACCATGACAAAAACCAAAGAAGTAATGTTGTCAATACTCTTCTTAAAACTTAAGTCCTTACCATGCTTTTATCAAGCAGTTTTTCTCGGGTTTTTTGTGTTTTAAAAGTTATTCTGTAAATGACTGCATTTTAAAAAATCTGTCCAGAGACAGAGGGATGTTTATTGTTTGTTTTGTAGGATGTAGAAAGCCAGAGTAAGGTATCTGGCCCAGAACCACAATACTTGGATGAGTTTACAAGTCTCCTGGTACCAGATGACACACGAGTCATGGTTGACCTGCTAAAGCTTGCGGTGTCCAACCGAGCGGGTGAAAAGGGAAGAGATGTTCTCTCAGCTGTGCTCTCTGGCATGGGCACAGCTTACCCACAGGTCAGGTTTTGTTCCTGTTACATTTTAGTTACGTCCTTTTTACTAGTGGCTTGCTGGAATACTTTCTCATATTGGAAGCGCATCGTGAGAAACTTATTACAGATTAAAATTTGAGTTGAACTTAAATGCATGTGAGCTTTAATCATTTGAATGGAAATGTTATGTGAATGTATGCATGTGCTGCAGATGTCAGTAACAGACTAATTTCTCAATTTTTCATGCTGCAATTAGGCATTAAGATAGAATGTATTTGTCTATTGACCAGGTGTCAGTGGTTATTGGAATGAAGCTGAATCAACCAAGATCTATTTACTGGATCTGTAGAATGTTAGTTTAAAAACTTCCATGATGGGTTTTTTCTGCATCTGAGTTTATTTTTTAAATTGATGCAGTCATTATTGCTAGCTAAAAATGCTGTTAGTATGTTGCATTGTTAATGATATAATAATTCTTCTTAACCATTAAGATTTACATTACACACATTGAAATTTCTAACTTTTTATAAAGTATCCATGGGTGTGGGGTTTTTTTTGGCGTAGCTGACAGAATGTTACAAATCATAAATTATTTATAGAATGTCTGTGTACAGTAATGAGCTGAACAATTTTTAGTATTTATTGTAGCTTTACCTTTTAAATAGTAGTTTTTCTAAAGAATAACAATATATTTATTTTAAGATTTCTAAAACTGTTACTCCCCCTGCCCAGTTTGCAACAGTTAGCTATGTATATTTACGTTGGGCTTGACTTTTCCCAGTCAAATTAGGTACACGCTCTATCTGCACTTATACATTAATTCTGTTTTTTTTAGCGTTAGTAGTGAGTAACTGAACAACTTCGGCTTTGTGTGGGGTTTTTGTGTCTTGGAACCAGACTTTCTATTAGCAACTCTTTTAAAAATAAGTACTTTTAGCATTTCTTCCCTAAACAGTGTTTTGCAATATTACATACATTAAATACTTACACCTTTCTATGTTAGTTTATTCTTTATAGCTTAGATTTAATAGTTTGCTTTTTCTGTAAGGGAAACCAGTTATTTGTGTTGTCATTTACTTACTGAAAACTGAAGTTTTTTGGCTTTTAGTTTTAGGAGATTTTCTAGCTCTAACGGTACCAAAAAAGAGTATTTTTGAGTTAATGTGATGGTTTATGAATCAGAGTTCCTAAAACAAGTTATTTATTTTAAATTTGGGAAGAACAGTAATTTACGTAGATTTCTTGGACTAATCAAACATACAGTTTGTAAAGTGTGTGTTTTTCTTTTCTTAGGTGGCTGATATGTTGTTGGAGCTTTGTGTTACTGAACTAGAAGATGTAGCAACTGATTCACAAAGTGGTCGCCTCTCTTCACAACCAGTTGTGGTAGAGAGCAGCCATCCATATACTGATGATACATCTTCTAGTGGCACAGTTAAAATCCCAGGTACAGAATTCTTAGAGTTATGTTGCTAAGATTCAATTATTTTTAAGCCTGCCTGCATTAAATTGTTCCTTAGCTTGCAAAAATATCTATTGAACTTCTAAAGCTGTGTTATGTATCCTGTTGCTATAAAAAAGTATTTCTTGAAGCTGATTTCTTACACACTGATGAACATGTCGATTCTATACAGTGTGCATTTCTGGGTTCACTGGGTGTGATTCCAGGTGCATATAATTTGTTTTCCATTCACTTACAAAGCTGAGAAGGACTGAGTCTTTTTCAGGTTTAGTAACTGAAAACTTATTTTCTAGTCTTGAGCAAGGGAAATACTTCTTTGTTTTAATGCTGTCTTTTAATTTACATACATTAAATATTATGCTTACTGCTTCCTTCAGTAAGTTACAGACAACAAGAGCTATTTGCCTTAACTGTAAAATAGGCATTTTTTGTCTTTTGCAACTTTAGTTTTGAATGTTCTGGTATGGTCTTTTGACTGCTAGTCCCTACTCACACGAGCTAGCTGTGATTTAAGCCTTGCAATGAGAAGAAATTACAGACAAATTATGTCATTAAATCGAAATAAGTTATTTTTATTAATGAGCGCTATGGCTTCCAAACAGCTGTTTGATTTCACGTGGATTTCTGAAATACTGCATTTGTCAGTGGTGTTGCTTGCTCTGTAGAAGTGTGTGACCTCTTTGTTGCTGTTCAGGTGCTGAGGGACTGAGGGTGGAGTTTGACCGCCAGTGTTCCACCGAGCGGCGTCACGATCCACTCACCATAATGGACGGCGTCAACAGGATTGTGTCCGTGCGATCAGGTTGGGAGGACTGCTGTTTTCAAAAGCGTCTTCTCTGATTCTCTCTTCAGTCCTGAGTGACATGTGCCACTGCCTCTGACTGAATTCTTGTTAGGGATATGCCAGTTAAGAAAAGGAAAAACTTGTGTAAACTGATGCGGTCTTTTAAACTAAGAAGTTTGTAGGTTCTAGACACAAAGATTGATCTTGCGTCTTCAGATATAGAGAATCTCCAGGAAGTGCACCTTAGGTTGTCCAGTTCTTCCAAAGAGCAGATAGAGTGTAAAAGTCAGTGTTTAGCACCTCTGCCAACATGTGTGAATTTCTGTATAATCAAAGTGTATTTTAACAAATTGGAAAAGGATACTTATTTTGCTAGCTTTTTCCTTTCTCAGGTAGTACTTAGAGAAATTTCAGCTTTCATACAGTCAAGACAAATGCTCTTCTGCCATCAAATGTTCAAAATAATAGCTTGCTGCTCTTTCTTTCTGTTTCCTGTTCTGGCCTTTGTATGTGACACTACATGAATTCTTCAGAACATCTTTAATCTTGATATCTGGAATTTAATTTTTAAGCACTCTTAATTTGTAGTAGGTTTTGGAAGAGTATTTTTCATCTCAGCAAATGACGTGTTGAACCTATTTGTACACTACATCATGTGCAAGGGTCTCAGTCACTACTGCCTGTGCAGTCATGATGTGGGCTTTTTATGTTGACCGCTTTTTCCCCAAATGTGTTTCATTACTGAGATATTTCTGGTTGGTTCTTTGTTGGAAGCTGTAAAGCTCAATTTAATATATGTGTTGTATCTTTTTGTAATATGAAAGATAATTTGAAAACAGGACAGTCAACTTTAGTAAGTTCTCATAGTTGCCTCCTGGTTGTAGTACTAAAAGTACTGAGGCTATCTGCTGGCAGTGCTAATTGAACTTTTTAAGACATAGATTGTTAATATAACATCTTTACATTTATGTTAATGTGCTTTACATAGCTTTTTTTCTTGGATGCCTTTGTGTGATGTTTATAATATTTAACCAGTTGCTACTGATGAGTGGCTGGCCTATTGGCTCAGAGAGTATAGCTGAGTATGTTTGTCTTGCCTACTGTAACAGGTCGTGAGTGGTCAGATTGGTCCAGTGAACTGCGAATTCCAGGGGATGAGTTGAAGTGGAAGTTCATCAGTGATGGGTCTGTGAATGGATGGGGATGGCGATTCACAGTTTATCCCATCATGCCAGCTGCAGGTAAGGTATCACATACAACATTTACAGGAGGTGAAGAGTGGATTTTGTTGTTTGCTTCTACTCTGCATTTATTGCATAGTATTTACATGCCACAGTTCAAAAGTTCGTTTACATTCATACTAAGAAAATGTTTTCATCCATACTTAGAAAACATTTTCAGCTAAGTCCTGAGAGGTGCACCTGTACGTAGAGAAGAGAGAAAAATATTTTGTAGTCATTCTGATTTGCCTCTTCATCAGTGAGGAGAGGATACATCTGGGACACAAATCATCTGAAATGCCCTTATTTTTTAAAACCTATCTGTTCTGAAATTTTGTGAATTAAGTCATGAAAGTGCGTCTTTCTTCCAGTCTCTTCAAAGGGAAGTAGAATAGATAAACTCAGATGCAGACTAGCACTCTGGAGTGCTCTGTTTGTTCAACTAAATACTGCTTATGTTCTGTTCTTATTTCAATCTGAGCACAAATCTTCCCCAGCTTCTTTCTTTGTTCCTTTTTGTTTCTTGCAGGCCCTAAAGACCTTCTGTCAGATCGTTGCATTCTTTCATGTCCCTCAATGGATTTGGTTACGTGTTTGTTGGATTTTCGCTTAAATTTTGCTTCCAACAGGAGCATAGTTCCTCGCTTGGCAGCTTCTCTTGCAGCTTGTGCTCAACTGAGTGCCTTAGGTGGGTATAGTCTTAAAATTAGGTCTGGTTTTTTGAAGTTATGGTGATTGTTTTATGCAGTTATGTTCTTTGCTTGCTTTTCCTTAGCTGCTGGCCACAGAATGTGGGCCTTGCAGAGACTACGGAAGCTGCTCACCACAGAGTTTGGCCAGTCCATTAACATCAACCGGATCCTAGGGGATAACGAGGGGGAAACACGAGCTTTGGTAAGAAGGCGGTGGTGCTCTCCTCTTCGCATTTTTCACGTTAAGATTAAAGTGCTGGCCCTGATGTACAAGGGTTTTTGTGTTAATGGTAAAACAGGAAACGGGCAAATGAATAGTCTTCTTGCACAGGTCTTGGAGTCTGTAACGGTACTCTAGTTTAGGGGAAAAAAAAATGGTTAATTCCAAGACTGTATATAGATGTGCTTTTGAGTTGCCAAAAAGGGCTAAAAATAATATTGTTTGAAGAAGTGGATGGAAATGGTACTTCACACAGCTTGTTGTAGTTTGGGAAGTTATTTGTGTTTCGTCACAATCTAAATAATGTACTAAATAACGTACTTCCTGTAATGCATGCACTATGACTAACATTCTAGTTGTGTGGTGTCTCTAGAGTTTCACGGGGAGTGCTTTAGCTGCTTTGGTTAAAGGTCTTCCAGAAGCTTTGCAGCGACAGTTTGACTATGAAGACCCCATTGTGAGAGGTGGCAAGCAATTGCTCCACAGCCCTTTCTTTAAGGTAATGCAGTATAATCAGTAAAGAACACATTAAAATAGTCCTGGGATTTTTTTGAGATGTGATAGGCTCACTTAGTCCCATATCAGTAATATTTATGGAAAAAACCAGAATACTACTTCTAAAAGGAGAATTATATATACAAATGAAAACTAAAGAGTACTTAGCTAGGAAGAGAAACTCAGAAAAACATCTTGTAAGCACACTTTCTGACAAGTGGTTTTGAGTTTTCTTAATAGGAATGCTTTTTATTTCTATTTAGTTAGTTTAGTACTCTGAAAGTTTTATTTACATCCCATTGGAAAAAATGACAATGGTTTAAATGGACACTGTACTTCAAAGTAAAAAATAAACAAGCTGAGGAAGTCTAGAGAAGAGCAAGAATAATAAAAGGCTGAAAAAGCCTCCTTTGTGGTATAATAGTGAAACTAAGAGGGTGTACCTATCTCAACAGAGAAAATCTTCAAAGTTTATAGAAGGAGGAAGTCGTGTGTTGTTCACAATATTAATCTGAAACATTGATTTGAAATTGAGTCAAATTGAAAACCAATTGAAAATTCATTGAACTGTAGAAAGGAGACTTAGTTTAGAAACGGAACCTAAAAAGCACATGGCATTTGATGTGGACAAGGTAATTCATCTGGGGATGTTTTTCACAGGGAGATTATGAAAATTTGTGGCTTGAAAGAGGAAATTAGATAGCTAACCATGAGATAGTGGGGGTACATTTGATGTTACCCTATCCCTAGTGACTTTACATGTCTGAGACTGTTCAGGCCCTAGTGGCCTAGGTGCTCTTCATCTCTATCAAATGTATATTGATTTTTGTTGCTTATTTTGGATACCTCTCTAAAATGTTTTTTTGATTGTCTGCAGGTGCTTGTGGCTCTGGCTTGTGATCTGGAGTTGGACACTCTCCCTTGCTGTGCAGAGACACACAAATGGGCCTGGTTCAGGAGATACTGCATGGCATCCAGGGTTGCTGTGGCTCTCGATAAAAGGACACCATTGCCTCGGCTTTTCCTTGATGAGGTACTGCAGGAATACTTCACATGGTTAATGGAGCACATTGAAAGTGTCTCATGAAAAAAATACACTGCGTTTGGTTATTTTATGCCAATTGTGACAGAAGTAATTGATCATTTGAATGATGATGTTCAATGCAAAATATTTCACAGGTGGCAAAGAAAATCCGAGAATTAATGGCAGATAATGATAATATGGATGTTCTTCATGAGTGCCATGATATCTTTAAGAGAGAACAGGATGAACAGCTTGTCCAGTGGATGAATAGGTAATTTCTTTCAACTGTTGTGGTTTGGTCTTTTGATGCTTTGTTGTTGTACAATGATAAACTGCATTTTTGTGTCTTTGAAAAAGCTCTTATAAGATTTTGTTTGTTTTGTGTTTCCTGCAGACGACCTGATGATTGGACACTTTCAGCTGGAGGCAGTGGAACTATTTATGGTTGGGGACATAATCACAGAGGACAGCTTGGTGGAATTGAAGGAGCAAAAGTCAAAGTCCCAACTCCATGTGAAGCTCTTGCTACCCTTAGACCAGTGCAGTTAATTGGTGGTGAACAGACTCTGTTTGCAGTGACTGCTGATGGGAAAGTAAGGATACAACAAATGACTGCTTGTTAGACTCTCTTGAAATATTTCACCCTCAGTCAAAATGGGTTTGGCTAAATGAAAAATTATGTGCACACCACAGGTTTATTATTATTGGTAATAGTAACTTTGGTGGTTTTTTTTTTTAGCATTAAATGTCTGAAACAAGACACATTTTAGTTCACAGTTCAAAAATGTGATCAGATTTTGACAAAGCTGAGTACAAGCAGCATGCTCATGGAGTTCCCTAAAACAGGGCAATTGTTTCTCTCTAACAGGGGAGAAGTGTAATCCCAAGATTGTTCATAGTTGGCCAAATATAAGTTAGATATTGCAGGATCTAATTTCCAGGTGCTCAAATCCTGAGCAAAAAGGCATCTCAGTGCAGAAGTTTAGTGTGAGGTGTAGGAGACAAAAATCAGTTCATGACTTTGAAAAGTTTTTATACAGACAGAAACTGTTAAGGATGTGATGGAGAATTTTAGCTAGAGCTTTGTGTTAACAGTTACATTCATCTAGTAATACTGTAATGATTCCTTGGGGTCAGTATCATTCTTTTTAATAGTTCACAGAAGGGTAAAGGGCAGATTAGTGGCAGTTCTTAACATCATTCTGTTGAAAGAAATTACTTTCAGAGAGACAAAAAGAGTGAAAAACAGTAATTAAAACTGTATTTATGGGATGGAAGGGAAAGAAGCAACTGTGTTTAGGTGTCTATATTATACATAAGAAAGAAAGAACTAGAATAGTGCTGCTTGGAAGGAGAGCTACAGGTGATAGATGATTTTGTAATGCTATCAAAGAAAGCTATAGTTTCTACATAGTTTTACAAAATAAGCTGTAGTATATCAAACTAAATCCATTAAGTCAGTGAGAGTTCTTATTGACTTAAATGTAGCCACATTTTCCCAGAGTTTTTTTGTAAAATACCTCTTTATATTCCAAAAGAGAGAAAATAAGAAGCCTGTACAAACTGTGGTTTTCTTAGCCTTTTCTTGAACTACATTCTGGCATATATACATTACGAATTCTTCTCTAGAATTCATTTCTAGGGAATGTTCTGCATGAGGCAAACAAAACTCAATTTTATTCTTCACTTTAAAGCTGTATGCCACTGGATATGGAGCAGGTGGTAGGCTTGGAATTGGAGGAACGGAGTCAGTTTCTACTCCAACTTTACTGGAATCCATTCAACATGTGTTCATAAAGAAAGTTGCAGTGAACTCAGGAGGAAAGCACTGTTTGGCACTGTCTTTTGAGGGAGAAGTTTATTCTTGGGGTGAAGCAGAAGATGGCAAACTTGGCCATGGAAACCGAAGGCAAGTGACACTTTGAAATGTTATTTTAAAAAAACTATTAATGGATACTTACTATAGTTGCTGTATATTAATTAATTTTTCTAGTTAAAAAAAAATCCTTAAGATATTAAACTGGAGCCAAGCAAATACTCAGCGATTTTTAGGTGTCCTCATTCTCATTTTAAAAGCTTCTCTGCATACACTGGTGAATGTGAACGGTCTGTCCCAGGAGTTTTGTCCAAAGACAGATGTTTCCCTTTCAGCCCTTGTGACCGCCCTCGTGTGATTGAGTCTCTGAGGGGCATAGAGGTGGTTGACATTGCTGCTGGGGGAGCACACAGCGCCTGCATCACAGCTGCAGGAGACCTTTTCACCTGGGGAAAGGGACGATACGGACGCCTTGGCCACGGAGATAGCGAGGACCAGCTAAAACCTAAACTGGTAAGAAACATTTGGAGCACTCAACAGTCTTAGTCCAGTTCACATCCTCAATTTGTAACTTTTTGCCTTTCTACACACAAGGAATGAAAGGGCAGAACAGTGGCCTGTGTTTGTAAAAAATGAACAAGCTGCCGTGATTGAAAGGATAAAATGAAAGAGGAGCTGCAAAACTTTGCTGGTGGTCACCAAACAGCTTAGAAGGAATTTATTTTAGAGATTTAAAGAAAATTTAAAGAAATATGTGGAGTTTCATGCTGGTTTGGATGATGGATTGTGCCACCTGGAATCTGTTTCAAGTAGTGGCAAGGATAGGAAGGATGTGATTGATGTATGTGGGTCACCAACCTTTTACTTTGTGATTCCATATCCCATACTTCATCACTAGGTGGCATCATTTCAAAAGATGTTGACTAAATTCAGATTATGATGCAAGTGCTCAAAAATTGTAAACTAGTAAAAGACTATTTGAAAATAAGACTCTTTTTTCCCTCTTACTATATTCATTACATGCCCTGAGAGCCTGAAATTATTTCAACAAAATACAGTCTTTGATAACCTTAGATGTTTTGTATTGTTTTCCCTGACATTGAGGTAAAAAAATTCAAGTGGTTCACCAATTTAAAAGAAAAAGAATCCTGTATTAAAAATATGTAGTTGGTTTTCATTTTGCTGTTTGAAAACAGCTAAGGCTCTTAGAGTTGCCCTTATTTCCTTGTTCCTGTGCTGTTTCAGACTTGTGGTTCCAGCCATCACCTCTCCAAGCTGAGTTTGTCATCTTTTGGTGAAACTAAATGACTGAGTCTTTTACGGTGAACAAAACTGGGTGATTTCATTCCAGGTGGAAGCTCTCCAGGGTTACCGTGTGATTGATATCGCCTGTGGCAGCGGAGATGCACAGACACTCTGCCTCACTGATGATGATACAGTCTGGTCCTGGGGTGATGGAGATTATGGGAAACTTGGGAGAGGAGGCAGTGATGGCTGTAAAGTACCAATGAAGGTATTCCTGTGTAATTTTTTCATTTCTTTAGAAACTATGATTTTGGTAGATAATGCTGAAGATAGATTAGTCAGTAAGTGCAAACTTTCATCCGTCCTGGGACATCAGGATTCTTCTGGTGGTTGTTAAGAATGAACTTAGTAAGCTACAATATCAAGACTTTAAGCTTTGTGCTGACTATTAACGTTGCACTTGAAGGTTCTTCTTTGGAAAACATTGCTGGTTTAAATAATACTTCTCATTTTAATTTTGGTTCCTGTCAAAACATTGTTTTGCCAAGAAATCTTCATGTTTTGTTGTGTTAATAAATTTACAGTAGTCATGAGGTCATTCCATAAAGGGGTTGCAGTTAATTGAAAAGTGATCTTACTTTACATTAAACCCTTTCTGTGAATGCGTGGTTGACTTGGAATTCCTTCACATGTTACATATGAAATCAACATAGCCATTAAATTTGAATTCCAGCATTTGTTATCAAGATGAATATTGCTTGTGTTTGGAAAAGGTGTCTGTCACTGTGTATACCCATGTACAGTGGATTTTAGATCCTAAATCCAGAATCATACTTATATACTTGGACACAGGTATCCCCATTCTGTTTCCAAATGTTTCCAGTATGATGTAACATAATGTAAAAATAGCTAGTTTATGTTTCATCAGTCAGTCCCATAGGACTGATGACAAAGCAGCATAAGGTCCTACAGAGAGTAAATAGGAAGAGTCTGCTGGAGATAGAAATGTTTTTATTATATCAGGAGAATCACATCACAAGCTAAGGATGATTGAGTGTTTGTAGGCAAAGCCTTATCATTTCTACTCAGGGCAACTGTAGAGTAACTATGGGCAAAACATACTAGAGGTGACCTTCAACAGTTTGAAATTTGAGCTTCTTTTTAGTACTTAAGCAGTAAATGGTAGAAAGATGAAAGGAGTGGAATTCTTCTAAATTACCTACATAAACATTTTAATTTGCACAATACATATAGACATACACTAGCATGTTACATTTTACTTAAGACAGTTCAGTCTACAGTCTCCTTAATTAACTCATTTGATTTTCATTTGATATTATTTTTCTAGATTGATTCCCTCACAGGCCTTGGAGTGGTTAAAGTAGAATGTGGATCACAATTTTCTGTGGCCCTTACCAAATCTGGAGCCGTATACACGTGGTAAGTATTCTGTATTAGTTATTTTGACAGTGTTAGATGTCATCTTGTCTGTAACAGATACCAGTGTTACATTTCCCTCACTGATTTGATCTTCTCTTTCAAAAATTTTTTGAGTTCCTGTTTCTTGATTAGTAATAAAATCTGCCACTTTGGGGCACCATGAATGAAAAGTCCTAGTATTTTGTCTTGGAAACCTAAGCACAGGGTTGTCATTCCAGACACTGACCACTGCAAGATGCAGAACTTCCAAGGAGGTCAGTAGAATTAGAAGCATGAAATGTCATGCAGGGTGGGAGGTGATAGGATAAATAACATTCTCATGTATTATCAAGACTGTGTCTACCTTGTGGTGGCTGTAGTCTGAGAATTTGATTTTAGAAGTCATTGTTTTAATCTTCCTTACACCATTCCAAATTTTGTAGTTTAAACTAGTAGAATGAATTGTTTCTACAAAGACTAAGCAAAATACCTTCCCAGCTTCCCTTAGCTACCTTGTTTGTGTGACATTTAGGTACCCTTAAACTGTATGAAGTTCCAGTCTCTGAGATCAGTAAATATACTGGCTTTGCAGATGAATGCTCCTAATACTTGACTCCTTTAAGAGTTAAAAATAAGACCACCCCCTGGAGAAGTGATAAAAGGAACTACACAGATTAAATAGGATCATTGTATTGAAGGTGTAAGAATCTGTACTGAGTCAGCAGAATCACATCCATACAAAGCAGGGATGGTTAATGTTGAATGTTTGGAGAATATTTTGGTATTGGACTTTATAAGTACATCTACAGATCCAATGTCAGACATAGCCTGTCACTACATTTTTTCCACAATTAAAACACAGTTTTAAAATACTTCTTTCTCTGTGCAGGGGCAAGGGAGATTATCATCGCTTAGGCCATGGATCTGATGACCATGTTAGAAGGCCACGACAAGTGCAGGGACTGCAAGGAAAGAAAGTTATTGCAATTGCTACGGGATCTTTGCACTGTGTTTGCTGCACTGAAGATGGTATGAAAATCAAATAATTTACTTAGTTCTTAGCACTGAATTTGAAAAAATTGAAACTTTATCTTTTAGTCAACTGTTTGGAGGTTGTCCTAGCTAAAAATGCTGGTTCTCTGTGTGCATGGATGTATTTTGTGTTTGCAGATGTTGCATATTTTTTGAGCAGCAAGCATGACATTGATTTAAAGTGATCATGTAAAACTAAAGTAATGAAAAATAAAGAATTCAAGTTGCATAAGCACTGATGATCAAAGAAAAATATAGAGCTCTAAAGGTAATTACAGAATGGTCAAGCCGTAGCATTGAATGGATTTGGCTTTCATTTTTTTGTGGGGTCTTGTGAGTTTGTTGAAGTGTTTAACTTGCTAAATGAAGCACTGCACAAGCATTATTGCTTCTTACATAGCTGGTTGAGATAGTGAATATTCTTTGTAGCAGACTCACTCCCACAATTAACAAGTCTGCACAATAACTGAGTGTTTTATTAGGTGCTATTTGGTTTTATTAGGTGTGAAATACAGATACCGAAAATGAATATGGGTAATGAATATAGCTGAAGAAAAGGAATGCTCAGGAACAAGGTTGTTACTTTAAAAGTATTTCCCAATTATATTGCAACAGCAAGCACCTATTTTAATTTCTTCTCTAGTAATACAGTTTGTTACAGGATTTTTGTCTCATACAAAATATTAAGCCTTTTAATTTTTTTTTATATTGACCTTGCTTTTGCTGTGAAACTGTCAAATACAGGCTGTTCCTGATGTTCTGTTACTTTTCTGCTCTACCATCTCCTTCTATTCTGGAACAGAACCTTTCAGTTATACAAACTATGAGGAAAGAAATGCATGTTGTGCTACCTGCTCTATAGAGACTGTGGACCTGACTGTGTCAATCAAGATTTATCTGCACTAGGTAGTGAATTTCAGGATGGCCATCAGTCATAGAAATCTTATTTACAGCCTAAGGCCTCACGTGGCTAAATAATTGCTAATTTTAAAAACAGGAAAAAGCTTGTATATTAACTTCAGGATAATAAATTACTTTTGTTGGTTTAGGGGAAGTGTATACATGGGGAGATAATGATGAAGGGCAACTTGGAGATGGAACAACTAATGCCATCCAAAGACCACGCCTGGTTGCAGCACTTCAGGGTAAAAAGATCAACAGAGTAGCCTGTGGCTCAGCACATACTTTAGCTTGGTCAACCAGTAAACCTGCTAATGCTGGCAAGCTCCCTACACAGGTAATATTTTTGGCTTATTGAATTCAGATTTTCAACATACTTAGGGTGCTTATTGCTGACCTTTCAGTAGATGTATTTCCTTTCCAAATCTCTGCATAAGCTCGGTGTGCTTTGGTTTGACTTCAAGTTTGAGCCAGTTACTTTGTTTTACTTCTGTATTTCCAGAGGATTCCATTTTTCTGAGCTGAAAAAGCCTCTTCATTCAGTTTTTAATCCAAATGTGGAACAGTAACTCAGTTTGAAAATCGGCAGGAATTTAATTCTGCCTTGCAGCTGTGAAAACGTTATGCCTTCCAAGCGAGTTCTTCTTTGCTTGCTTTATATTGAGAAGACTTGTTTTTTGAGTATTCTGTATTTCAGCAATGCCCAGAAGTATTGATGACAGGATGTATTTGTTTATGGATAAAATGTAAAATACAGCACAGGAACAGCAGTTGTATTCTAGCCATCATATAATACTTGGTTCAGTTTAGATGGATACTATTGGCATCTTTTATAAACAACTGAACTCCATGTATGAAGGTTTGACAGTGTGAATAAGCAAATATCTGAATTTCTAATACAAGTTTACCTACAAATCTAAAGATTGTTGTCCTATTGAATACAATAAAGTATTTAATAATTCTAATTTACATTTGGATATCACTGCCTTATCATAGGTTCCTATGGAGTACAATCATCTGCAGGAAATTCCCATCATTTCATTAAGAAACAGGCTTCTGCTCCTGCATCACATTTCAGAACTCTTCTGTCCTTGCATTCCAATGTTCGATCTTGAAGGAAGACTTGATGAAACTGGCCAAGGACCCTCAGTGGGGTTTGACACATTACGGGGAATACTGATATCACAGGGAAAGGTATTTTATCAAAATGTTTCTAAGGGAGAGATTTGTAACTGTAACAGAGCAGTGCTGTTTAAGTTTTTTCTGAAGAAGAAAGAGGTGTATATCTCAGTTTGTTCTCTAAATTGTATATCAGATATTTTCAATCTGATGATGCAAGCTTCTTTCTTTGTGTTCTTCGTCAGTGAAAGTGTTTTTCTCAGTTCTTCATCATAGTGCTTTCATGTGTTGATCTTGAAAATCACTCTACACTGTAAACCTTCAGTTTGTAGCATAGCTGATTCTTCTAGCATATTCAGTGGATGATATCCTGGAAAGAATGTAAGATAGCAGGCAGTGACCAGTTCATACCTGTTTGTGTTTCAGTTACCAAGGTCAGGTGATATACTAGTTGATGCAAAGCTCTGTGCGGGTACAAACTTGAGCTAAAAATGAAAATGGAATACCTAGGAGTCCAATCTCAAGTGGTAAAGAAAGGGGATTTTTATAGTTAAGTCAATCAAAAGAAAATGTAGATAATTGTGATGCTTCAAAGCTGCAACACCTATTCAAAACTTCAGATATGATACGCCATAAAAACATGATTTCCCTTCAGTATGATCATCAGTGCTGGGTCTGAGTTTTCTCACCGTCACAGTAATTTGTCTGACTGAAAAAGAAAACATTATACAAATTGACAAAATATGCTGGGAGGTATCTTTGAAAAAAAGAATTGGTTACGTTTCCCCCTGCAGTGCTGTTCTGTGTCCTTAAATAAGACACGTGGCCTGTAACTAGAGTTCTTAGTATC
>VZTR01029842.1:30603-85710 GCA_013400775.1 Chaetops frenatus | reverse complement strand
CTGGATATTTAAAGTCTCTTGTGTGTTATGTGATTAAAATGTGTTGTTCTAGTTTATTAGAATCATAGATCACAAAGTTTTGACTTAGGGTTCAACTGTATTGTTTGGGAAGCTGAAGAGAGTACCAGAGATTTTTAAATTACTTTTTAAGTGTGTGAATTCAGAAAGTCCAATAAATATTGCTGGTATTTTAAGCAGGAAGCTAGTGATGAGTAGGCTTTGGGATCATTTCCTAGTATCCTCCTTCATTAATTGAGATAGGCTTTCTCTTGTATTTGTTTGTTATTTAACTTTGTCTTGAACCCTAGAAAAGAATTGGCAGCTTCCCTTCTTCATAGCTTCTGGGGGAAATAAAATACTGCTGTAACTAACTCTGTCAATTTAGCCAAGTGAAGACTAAAAAAAGGTCATGTTCATAATCTGGCCTGATTACACAGTACCAAGTATGGCTTACAATTTCTTGAGTTAGCTTCTGCTCAGAGTGAAAATGTGGATTCTGAAACAGTTTGATCCTTTGTAATATTTAATTGAAGATCCAAGGCTGCTTTGCGTAGTCTCAAAAAAGCTAACTGTCAATGTTAAAAATTTTCGTCTTATTTGCAGTTGTATCTTAAAGTGCAGCAGGGCTTTAAGACCCCTTGGCTTTCAGAGGAGTCTTCTTGCAGTTTATAGATTATATGGTACAGTCAATTCACTTAATCTTCCTTGGTAGGAAAAAAACAGATGAGTTTTTAATTTAAACTTGTTTTCCAGGTATTGACTTGTTTTTCACAATACTTCCTCAGCATCCCTTGCTGTTTAGTGGTTTCTTTGGCAGTACCAGAACTGAATATAACAGCAGTGTAAACCCAAGCAAAGCAACACTCCCTTCTCCTGGAGGGGTCCAGTGTTACAGGAACTGGATTTCATTAAAGTAGAACACATTCACCTTACATACTGCTTGGCCCTGGGTCTTTTCTGTTGGGAGCCTTGTAATGGTGGGACATGGTATTTACTGTAGTTCTTCTGCTTAGGGTGTGTGAAAAACAGTGTGATGGCTGTATTGTAACTCAAGAAGTGCCAGCCTGGTGTTTCCATAGCATAGAATTGAGTGTAGGTATGTTATGCTTTGTGGTGTAGCATGAAAGCCTGGATGCACAGAGACAGTATGGGATGCTGTTGGAGGACTGCACAGGGAAGAAGAAACCAAAATGCATGCAGGTTTATCCATACTACTTTCTGGGAATAGTCAATAAGTAAAATGTTCCAACACAGAGCCTGGGCCTTGTTCTGGAAGGCTGTAATATAAGCAGCCAAAGACTAAGCCAGAAGTGAACTAACAGGTAAATGACTAGACAGGCTCACTTACTGACCCTCATAACCAGCAGATCAGATTTTCCTGGTGTTTAAGTTCTGGTGTAGTTCATGCCGTGTCATATGGACAGTGTGTTTTGACCTGTAAGCAGATACTTTCATAATGCTGTTAAAACATATCTTTGCATAGCACTTGAAAGGAATTTCTTCCTTTTCAAAAGGAAGCAGATTTCAGTTATTGAGGAGAATGTCTACTTTCATGAATGTAATGAGCCAAAGAATCACCAGGTTTAATGTTCTTTACCGTCAAGGGAGGAATGTGATATGTATGGATATATGAAATACTGCTTTAAGACCAGTTTCTTCCTCCTCACAAGGACTTCTTATGAAATGTGGGTTATAGGAATCTCACTAACATGATGAGTAAAAATGATCTGATTTTAAAGTAGGCACAGCATATCAATCAATTAATGATTTGTTCTTTTTGAGTGTTATTTCAAATTAAGTAACACCCCTCCTTCCTGGTTATTGTCTTCTCCCTTATAAAATGTACTTTTGTAAAGCACACTTATTTATGATAGCCTTCATTTTCCTACACTGATCAGGCTGCAGGGTTTTTTTGTCTTCTTATGTAGAACAGTCTTTACTCTTCATCTTTTTATACTCTTATTTATTCTGTAGCATTTAAATTTGAGCGTAGAAAACTGTAACTCAGGGTACAGGTGAGAACTGTGTCTGGGCTTTTTATAATTATTACACTGATATTTCTCTACCTCTTCTGGCGATTTTGTGACATATCTTTGAATTGCATTTGTTTTCTTCATAGCTCTGTCTTACCTGGTAACTGTATATATTTCTCTTTCTTAGCTGATTCCAACTTAGAAGCTGTCATCTTTTTGTAAACCTTTTTTGTTAGTGTCTGAGTGCATGGCTTTATGTATTTTATGTAGATTTCTCCCAACTTCTGGGAGAGAATTCTTGTGGGTTGAAGAGAGTCTCATAGGATGGCCAGTATTTTTCAAGCTGCTTGAGACTAACACTAAAGTTTCGCAATTTAAAACTTCTTGGGTATACAGATTTCTCAGAAATCCATTGAACTAAAACCAGCTTGTGTTGATAGAGAACACTTTACACATTAGAATTTAGGTGTCTTAGCCTTTCAATAAAACCTGAAAGAAATCTGGTGGGCTTTTTTTCCCAAAGCCATCAGAAATATGCAGCATGAGAACAACTGGATTTTGAGGTGTACTATAGCTTGTAGCGTGACTAAATATAGATTAGTGGGATGAGTTCGGGTTATTTCTGAATGAACAGTCTCATGGATTTGGTGATCTATGGCCATGTAGGAGTCTCTTTGCAGTCAGGACAAGTTGAGAATATAAATTGCAGAACACCAAGAGGAAAGAAAACTCTCTTGTGTTTCTCCAGCTCTCTGTTCACTTCCCTTTTCTTTCCTCTCTGTACTGCTAAAATACGTTTGGTATTCTTACCCACTTTGTGTGCATGTCTTGCAGAAAAATCCATGCCAATCTTAGGGATCTCCATCAAATATAAATATACACTTTTTCTGTGGGTGCCTAAGAACACATTACCTGTGCTTCTCTATACATACATATTTTGATAGTATTTACTTGTTTTTAGAGGCTCCTAGTAAGTATCATAGATACATATTTAGTTGTTACCATTAATGAATATAAGAATAACACATATTCAGTTTTCTGGCCAGCAGCACAGTCTCTAATCTGTCTCATGTGTAAAAAACTTACCCAGATTTGTCAATTGAATCTATGAGTAGAGATAGGATGAATTAACTAAAAGGACTGAAATCAGAAAAACTGAATTTGTCAAGTCATTGGCTGCTTCTTCAGAAACAAGAGAAGTCATTATCGTCAGCTTATCTTTGCTATCCCTCTATCTTTCCATTTTCCTTTCAAGATGAACAGATAGAGTGCTGATTAGTGACAGATGAACAAAGAACTCTTGGAAATTAAAGATAAGGTGTTGGTGGTTGGGGAAACTGAAAATCCCTTATTTATCTTCACAGTGATGCCAACTGAAATGTGTTCTTACAGTGACTTTTATAATGTGCTTACTCAATAGGTAAAACGTTCCAGGAGTAAAGGAGGACTGGCTGGACCTGATGGTACAAAGTCTGTGTTTGGACAGATGTGTGCTAAAATGAGTTCCTTTAGCCCTGATAGCCTTCTGCTTCCTCATCGTGTTTGGAAAGTTAAGTTTGTTGGTAAGAAAACTCTCAACACCCCACCCCTTCCTACTTTGCACTTAACTTTACACTTTTCTTGGGCTTTACTCTTTTGGAGAACCTGAAGGAAGGAAGAAAGGGATACAGAAAAACAATTGTATGTGTGTGGGCAGAGGAAGGTGCTTAAAATGTTGGGAAGTAAAAAACATTTCAAAATGATTTCATAAAACCCCTCAAGATTAATGGAAGCATGTCTGTAATTCTCTTCATCTTCCAGGGGCAGCTCTTCTGCTTACAACAAACATTCTGCAAAACCTAAACCTAATTTTTCAGCTGTCTGAATTGGCAAATAATCCTGTCTAGCTAGCTTTACTGGTAGGGTAGTTTTTACAATTCACCTATCACTCTGAGCTTTTTAATGAAAATTTTTTTAGATGGAAGAGCCATTCTATCTGTTCTATATGGGCTAAATAAAACATGCCTACTTTAAAATGCCACTCATGAAAAACAAAGCAACACTATTCCTTTTCTATTTCTGTTCTATTTCATTGTAACCAGCATATAGCACAAAATATTAGTTGCAGTCTGTCAAAATAGTATTTTTGTCACTGTGATACATGATATAATCTTTAAATAATACATTTTGGAATGAACTGGAAACATCCAAATATAGAGCCAAGCTTCTAAGGTTTTCATATGAAGGGATACAACACTGCAGCTTTTAGTAAACTTTTGTTTACTCAGTTATCCCCAGAGAGGAAATAAAGTTTGTTTCTATACTTCAGTTATTTTTGAAAGAATATTTAATTCTGAGCCTTTTTTCTTCTCCAAGGTGAATCTGTGGATGACTGTGGTGGAGGTTATAGTGAATCAATAGCAGAAATGTGTGAAGAACTTCAGAATGGGCTGACCCCTCTGTTAATTGTGACACCAAATGGAAGAGATGAATCTGGAGCAAACAGAGATTGTTTCCTGTTAAATCCTGCTGCCAAGTCACTCCTGCATATGAACATGTTTCGCTTTCTTGGTAATTTCGTAGCACCTTTGTGATGTTCTGTGTGTTTTATGTGTAGTCAGAATATTGTGAATCTAGGAAAACCAATAAACTATGTTTAAACTTACAGGTGTACTTCTGGGCATTGCTATCCGGACTGGCAGCCCTCTGAGCCTCAACCTGGCTGAGCCAGTGTGGAAACAGCTTGCAGGAATGAACCTAACAATTGCTGATCTCAGTGAGGTGAGAAGGGAGCTCCTGGGTAGGATATAACTTACAGAAGACAAGCAGACTCTGGCATAAGCTTCTTAAGTGATTGGTCTCCCTGGTTTTTATGTACTTGTATTTTGACTGGCCTTTTGTATTTTGAGCCACTCTACAAGGATGATTTGTACTGACGGTTAAAACTGTAAATTTAAGTTGTTCAGAGTAGTTAAAAAATCCATTTGAATTCTAGAGCATTCTCAAATCTTCTCATGGGTTTAACTAGTCAATCTTTGTGGATCAACTCCCACTTCCCAGACTGTCTGCTGTGTGGTAACTGATTTGAGGGCACATGCCTGCACTATTTTGAAGTAAAAAAAAGTAAGTTCAAACTGTTCCTAGCTTGTGCTCACATACTGAATTTCACAAGCTTTCAGTTTCTGTTTACTGAGCTTAGTAAATGTGGAGTAAGACTTAGGTCTTCATTATGAAGAAAAGTTCCTTCTCAAATAGTGTCATGTGGAAATGCACTTAACTGTAAAAGCATTGGATCATTTACTTGTCAGTGAGGGGAATCCTTTTGTACCAAACCCAGTGCTGATAGGGATGATGATGCTTTTAAGCTTTAAATCCATTTTCTCATATGATACATTTTCTTGGCAAATGCCCTCCAAAAGGCTTGAAATCTAGGATACATGCACTCTCCCACATCCAACATAATGAAATTTTATGGATTTGCAATCAAGTTAGATGAGTTGTGGTCAGACACTGGTCAAAGCTTTTGGTAGGTGACACATAATGCACTGCTTTTGGTATGCAAGAGATGCTGTTATATAGTGCTAGTAAACTGATTTTAACTCTAGCTTCTTCCTTTCAAAGGTTGATAAAGATTTTATTCCTGGGCTTATGTACATTCGAGATAATGAAGCTACTTCAGAAGAATTTGAAGCTATGAGCCTCCCATTCACTGTGCCTAATGCAAGTGGTCAAGATATTCAGCTGAGTTCCAAGTACACCCATATTACACTGGATAATAGAGCAGAATATGTGAGGCTGGCAATAAACTACAGGTGTGTTGAATAAATCATTATAACTACTGATATGAATATGCATTTTATTTTTAAAAATGTATATTGGCTTTTAAACAAGATGCTACTTTAGCCTATTATACACAAGTATTTTAATATTTTTATGTGATTACAGTGTTGATTTTCTGATTTCACTCACTGTATCCAAGGAGAAAAATCTTAAACTTAATTTCTAGAAAGCAAAATAAAGGAGCAGGTGCACCTCTAGATTTGTCCTGACAAAGCAGTTTTGGCAGCCAGTTTTACTGGTGGAGGAATGTCCCATGCATCTAATTCTTCCTGTGGGCTAATGTAATAGGCTTGATCAGTAAGCTCTTTGTGAAGAGAGTTTAGATCTAGTACTGCTGCACTCATACTTTTTCATATCAAGAGCAGTACCAGCTGAATTCTTACTCCAAGTTGGAAGGCACAAACCAAAATGTTCATTCCTTGGGTAGGACACCAATGCACAGCCATGGATTCCAAAAGCTGAACACTGCACAGGAATCAGTGGGAAATAACTGCTCAGTGTTTGGGAAGACTGGCCTTTGGTTGCTTACCTGGCCAGGTAGCTAATCTAGATGAATACATCTCAGAAACAATCATAAGTGTTTTGTATCCGAAGCAGTGGGCCTAGTGTCTACTGAAGTATCTAAATTTAGATAATTTGGGTAAGAAACTGGTTCAGGCTTTTTTTACTCACTCCACCATATTCCTCTTTTTTAGAGAGTTCTTGAGCAAGACTGTATCATCACAGTCTTCTATAATACATATTGGTTTGTACTTATAGTGTCTGCCAACAATTATGAATTACAGCCCTTGTCTTTTTTTTTCCCCACTGTAAATGGTTGTGAGCCAGTATTTAGACCTGTTTCTGACAGGAAAGAGAGAGGTTTCATTTGGAGCTGGTATTCTTTGAAGAAATGGCTTTGTTCTCTTGCCAGTTCTGGCTGTCCTCAGAGGACATGAGCAATTCTAAAGCATTTTACAGTTAAAAGGCCTTGTGGAGAAACATTTCATTGTTAAGTATCAAGTTTTTTAACTGTATGAAGCCCTTGGGAGGGAAAACTAGCACCTAAATAGAATCCATGTGGAAAAGTAGATGCAAAAGACCAAACTTGTCCCAACATCTTTGTTTATTTTGGTGATGACTAGCCTGAGGAAAGCACTTGTAAGAGATGTGTCTCTGCTTTGAAGGGCTCTGTAAAACATCTCAGAAATTACTTGATAGGGAAAAAAATAAGCAAAATACAGATAATATGTGGCATCAGAAGCAGCAAAATGCTACTTATCTGTTCCTGTCTTGAAATAAAAAAAAACCTACTGTCCCTTCAGACAGCCTATTTTAGTTCAGACAGACGCTTCTTTTTTTTTTTTTACTGTAACATCTATCTAGTGCTTAGAACGTTTGAAGTTAGACTTCCAAGATACATCCACTCTTTTGCCAAGAGCATATTTTTTTCCAAGTGGGATATTGGTTTGTTTTTTTGCCAGGCATAGCACATTAATAATACTGGAAATAAGATACCTAAAACACTGGGAGAGATCTCCTTCATATTGAGCTTGCTGTGCAATAGGAATTAGTGTAGAAAGGCAAGTATCTTGTAATAAATGTTTGTTAATGTTCATAGCTGGATCTTTGAGGAAAATGGTTAAAGTTGCTTTGATAAGACAGCAATTATTTATAGCAATTACTATAAATGACATTCACAGAAACTTTGAAAATGTTCTTTACAGGCTTCATGAATTTGATGAACAGGTTGCAGCGGTCCGTGAGGGGATGGCCCGTGTTGTTCCAGTTCCTCTACTTTCACTCTTTACAGGATATGAACTAGAAACTATGGTATCAGTTTCTGCTTTGTTACTTCTGTCAGACAAACCTGGAGTGAGATTATTCACTCATTTGTTTTGCTAATACAAACCCCACACTAAGTGCTGTGTACAATGATTGTTGTGTGGTTGAAAACATTCAGTTTGAGGCAAGACTAGAAAATGTTTAATTGCCCTCTTGGTGTTAGTAAAATTATTTTGACCTAGCTGAGCAATGGTGTAATGAATTCTTTCAGGAAGAAACAAACAAAACCAAAAAAAAGCTCACATGCCAGTGATCTAGGAAGTAAATTGGAGATACTTGTCCTAAGTTCAGGAGTATGAAAAAAGTTCATTACTGTCACCTGATGGAATGATGTATATTTAGTATTATTGTATTAGGAGACTGGGCATGGCATTTCAAATATTTAAATGCTCAGTTTGTCAGTGTAAAAGTTGATCAAATATTTTAAAGGAAGGGAGGGAACAAGTTGCCTGTAATTGCTTTGATTGGACTTGTGTAGCCCATCACTGTATCTTATTTTTCAGGTATGTGGAAGCCCAGATATTCCACTTCATCTCCTGAAATCTGTAGCAACTTACAAAGGCATTGAACCAACTGCTTCCTTGATACAGTGGTTCTGGGAAGTGATGGAGTCCTTCTCCAACACAGAGCGCTCTCTCTTCCTGCGTTTTGTGTGGGGCAGAACAAGGCTGCCCAGGACTATTGCAGACTTTAGGGGGAGGGACTTTGTTATTCAGGTAAGGTGTGTGCAGTGGGGAAAGCTGGGGGCATCTTAAAAAGCTGGTAGTGGAGAAGTAGCAGCACGACGTAGCAGAAGACCAGCCTAATTCCATTAAACTGTTTTGTAGCTTTACATTGTAGATTCAACAGTGCAACAGTGGAATAATGTCTGTAACAGTCATATAATGTATAGAACTAGTCTTCTTTTTTGAATTGGACAAGTGGATATTTATTTAATTTCCCAGCCGTTTGTTTCTGTGAATTTTGATCATTTTCCACTGTCAGCCAACTGGTTTTGCTGGCATTTATTAAGCTTTTCATTCAGTTTAGTTAATAATTTCAGCTAAATTAAAACTACACAATCTTCAAATCATCTTTTGATATCTTCTGAAGTAATAGAGTCCTTCTGAGTTTGCTCCCAACCACATATTCATAGTCAAAGCAGCTCATACATTTTATTTATTGAATTAGTGTAGGGAAAATGGATTTGGCCACTTCATTGTTCTTTTAAGAAACTTTAGCATCAGAACAAAAAATAAAACATGCTATTATAAAAAAAAAAAACAACCCAGCTATTATTTCAATACTTATTTGTGTTTTGGACAGTGAATCGAAAATCCAAACAAACAATGCTTTTTTTCTCTTTTTCTTAACAGGTATTGGATAAATACAATCCTCCAGACCACTTCCTTCCTGAGTCATACACGTGCTTCTTTCTCCTGAAGCTGCCCAGGTACTCCTGTAAGCAGGTGCTGGAGGAGAAGCTGAAGTATGCCATTCACTTCTGCAAGTCCATAGACACGGATGACTATGCCCGCATAGCGCTGACGGGAGAGCCAGCAGCTGATGACAGTAGTGATGACTCTGATAATGAAGATGCAGATTCTTTTGCTTCAGATTCTACACAGGACTACTTAACAGGCCATTGAAAAGTAATATAATGAATAGTTGTTAAAAGCACTGAGGCAAAATGCCAAAATGACAATGAAGCCAAGGACAGTTTAGGTTTCAGAATAGAGACTATATAGTCAGAGGAATGGTAATCTTCTGAAGATGGGGAAGGTGTGTTTGATACTCACAGTAGGACTTAAGGATTACAGCTTAATCCATCAGCTTAAAATAAATGGCACCGTATATGGGCATTTAACATTTATTTTAAGAGCTGAAAATGGCCCCCCATAATGCTGCACTACATTTAGAACCTTTGTGTCTACTGAAGTGTTGTAAATGTTTATATAAATATGGTAGTGCAGCATCCAAAAGGCAGTGAAACCTTTAAATTGTGGGTGCAATAGGTTTTTTTCATATTAAGTGTTGTGTTCTGTGCATCTTCTTGATTGTATATTGGAAATACTGTGCAACAACTGAATAGTATTATAAATATTTCAATTAACTTTACTAGAAGTTTGTTAAAAGTTTTTGAACACTGAATAAACATTATTCCTTGAAATTCTTCTATAGATAATTAAAAATGGCCAATAGTTTCACCTCCACCCCTGGTTTGTATATTTTAGCTTATGCATTATTTATCTCAAATTTGATACCTTTCTGTGAACAGCATCATAATTCTTACCATGGAAAGTGTACTGTATATAATTGGTGCCATGTAAATGCAAAAGTTATAATTTCCCTCTAAATAAAAGTTCTGCCACATTAAGAACCAGGATGTGTTTTTTCATGGTAGTGCAGCTCAGACATGGGATGAACATTGAAACAGCTCTACTGAGAAATGTTTCTGCAATTTAGAGCTTTTGACCAAACTGCTCCACCAACAGTAGGTGCATTGCCAGAGACATTTTGTGAGCTACAGTAAACTTGAGCAAGTCTAGATAACATGTTAATTGCAGTGATTAGGTACACCTTGCTTATGCAGTTGTTCCTAAGGCTGCTGTTGTCAGTAATGGTGAATTTATTCTTGGACACTTGGGAAAAAATTTCGAGGAAGTGGAAGGGAGAGGTGTCATGAAGTACCTGAACATGAGAAGAGCATGATGACACTCATGTAACATCATATCACTGAGAAAATTTAGTCACCTTACAAGGCCTAGTCATGACACATTGGCACACGACATCTCAATCACGACCCATTCCTGACCCCACATTGGAGGTTCCAGAAATCAGGCCTGTGCTCGGTCCTCCAAATTTTCTCTGTCTGCTGATGAAAAACGCTGTGTCTTTTTGAGTCTTTAAGATGCAGAAGTCAAAAACCTTTAAGAAACCTCTTTTATCTTTGCTGCTGAATTGAATTTCTCCTGAGGGTAAGAAGTGGAGAAGTAGAACAGAAGTGCTCATGTGGTTGTCTGCTGCCCTTTGTTGTGCTAACACCGGAGCCCTGTAGGCATCCAGCTGGATCAAAGAGATTCTGTAGTCAGCTTTTCAGGAGATGGAATGAATGAATTCTACCCATATCTCAGTCCAAAGTCTTTCTCGAAGTTCAATTGCCATTCTTGAATTTCAAGCCCCATTTCAGAAGCATATGGACTACTGTAACATAGAGTTTATAACTTGCTTATAGGAAAGAAAAACAATGCCAGGCTTTTCTATCCAAGGAAAGCAATAAGGAAGTATGCTTTATGTAAGGAATTTGTATGCACTGTTGCATTGAATGTTGCATTGTTGCATACAGTTGCATTGAACTGTGAAAGAAGTTTCTTAGGCCTCCTTTGCTTTCCCATCCTAACAGAAAAGTGTGAGACACCTTTTTACAGTGTAATGCTTGTCACTTGTGGCCTGACTTACAGCATTTCATAGACTACCAGGTTGGAAGGGGCTTCAAGGGTCATCTGTTCCAACCTTTATTGGCAAAAGCACAATTTAGACAAGATGGTTCAGCATTCTGTCCAGCTGAATTTTAAAAGTGTCCATGTTGGGGAATCTGCCACTTCCCTGGTGAGATTATTCTGCAAAAAAATTTTTCTCTTCTCTCTAATAGTAATTTCTTCAAGAATAATTTGTACCATTACCCCTTTTCTTTTCCATGTGACTCCTTGTGAAAAAGGAGTCTCTGTCTTCTTTGTAAGCACCCTTTAGGTACTGAAACACGTTGATAGGGTCTTCCGTAAGGCTTCTTTTCTCAAGGCTGAACAAACCCAGTTCTTACAGCCTTTCCTCACATGACAGGCCTCCCAATCCTCTGGTCCTCTTTGTGGTCCTTCTCTGGATCCTCTGCAGCCTATCCACATCTTTTGGCACAGTAGAGACCAAAATACCACAGTATTCTAGGTGTGGCCTCACAGGTGCCAAGTGGGATAAAGACTCCTTCTATCTGTGCTGGTGCTTCCATCTTGATGTAACCCAGCATCTCGCTGGGTTTCTTTGCTGCAGCAGCACACCCTTCATTCGTATTGAGTAGACAATGCCCACCACTTGCCACACATCAGCCAAGCCAGTGAATGTGTTGTAAAAGGTGATCAGGTGATTTGCCCTTCATGAATCCCTGCTCGCTTTTCCCAGTCATGGGCTTCATCTGACTTGTGATAACCCACCAAGGGGATTTGTATGATGAGCCTGTAACTTCCTGGATCATCCTTTAAGACCTTCCTTTATGTGGGGCGGGGGGTGGGCATTAGCCTTCTTGCCATCTTCTGGGGTATCCCTGATCTCCACAGTTCTCCAAGGACATGGGAAGAGCACCCATAATGATGTCAGCCAGCTCTCTTAAACACTCTCAGGCAAATGTCAGGGCCCATCAATTTGTTGGGGTTGAGCTCATATAACAGTTCACACACCAACTCTTTCTTCAGTGATGGTGAGCCTATGTTTGCATCAAACTGGATTTTTGTTCCAAAGGCCAGAGGTCAAGCAGTGCTGCTAGAGACTGAGGTGAATAAAAGTGTTGAGAACTTCTGCCTTTTAAGCATTGCTGGTAACTAATTCACCTTTCCTGTTGCACAGCAAGTTCATGTTTTCCTTCTGCTTTTACTGGTTTATATACCTGAAGAAACCTTTTTTTATTATTATTTTTTTGCTTCTCTGGCCAATTTTCAGTTCAAGCTGAGCTTTTGTTTTTCTAACAGCATCTCTGCAAACCCTGGCAATACCCTTTTATTTTAGCCTATACAGATCCAATGTGAGCCTACAGCCATGTGAGTTGTCATACCATGTTTCTGTTATTCCTGTGAATCATAGATTTCTGACTGGGTGCAGAGCCCCAGTTCCTTGTCTTTGTTCCCCTGGCTGCATGCATTGGTATATGTACACTTGAGGTGGTTGGTCCTGAGGAACATTTGTCCCTGCTCCTGTTGGCCTGGCTTATTCCCTGATGGGTTGTGATGGTGGGAGTGTTGCCACTTTGGACTGTACCACCTGAGTCCTTCAGACTAAAGCCTGCTTCACCAAGCTGCCCAGCCTGCTGCCAGAGATGTCTTTGCCTTTTCTAGACAGGTTGATACCACTGCTCCCTAACAGACTGTAGTATTTCTGAGTAGCCAGTTATTGTTCTTGAAAAAAAAAGTCTCAAGTCGTCAAAAAACGGGATTTGCTCTTAATGGGCTTTTAGGTGCAAATTCCTAGTGTGAAAAGGAAAAGGAGTCAACCTTCCAAAACTATAAAGGCTATTAAACAACCTTTGAATTAGGCTGGTCACTAAGTCCCATCAGAGAGTTTAGGGGATGTGACCCATTTATCATCATAGTGTATGTTCCTTAACATGCTAATGAAAGTCTTCAGGCCAGTATTTACTTGCCTCCCCTACAAGCATCTTAATCAGCGTATGTGCATAACTAAATCATGTAGTACTCTTGTAGAAAAAGCAGAAGCAGTGGATTCCAAAGATCTCGTTGATTTTCCCTTTTAAGATCAAAGAAAATGTATAGATGTAGAGTTTCCTGCAGATGTTGCCTTTCAAGGCTAATCTCCCAACAAACATTATTATTAAAATCAATTCTGTGATTCTGTGAAAGACCTCTGTGGGTATATGTAGTGAGATTTGGGCTGCCTTGAGTGAGTTGCTCTTCCTCGATGCTCCTGCAGAGGACAGGGATTCCTGGGGGAAAACTGGCTGGACAAAATGGGGAAAGAAACAAACTTGGGAGTACAAATCAGGCACCCTCCTTCCTGTGATCCTGGGGCTGCTGCTTTCTGGCAGAGATGCTGACCAGGCACCAGTCTGTGGTACTTGTGACCAGAGTTACCCATGTAGGGCACTGCCCAACAACCTTTGGAATTTTTCACTTTGGGACAAAGGAGTCAAAGACCCTCAACTGTTCCAGCAGCTGGTGCCAAGGCTCTGCTTGTGCCAGCAGCTAGCATCACCTTTCCCACACACCCACACAGATCTCAGTGGTTGCCAGCACCCAGTCCTTGTGGCACACATACACATGGGATAGAGAGTGCGGTCCTGCAGCGAGAGAGTTACTAAAAGATTTAATAAGAAGATGTAAGAAGGCAGGACAAACTGTGGTGAAATCACTTTTGCCTTCAGTCCTGGTTTTGCCTCTCAGTCTGGATTCCACAAAAAAAATACTGCCTGTGTGCTGCAGGATGTCAGTTTCCAGGATAGTTGTTTACAGGATGGTCTTGCTGGGTCTCAGGCAATTTACAGTGTGGATAAAATACCCATGTATAGGGGAGGACAAGCTCGTGGGAGATTTTCAAGCTTCCTGTGCGGTTAAGGCACAGGACCACGAGTCAGGAGATCAAAGTTCCTGTGTTGCACAGAAAGGCTGTTTCAACACATAGGCTGCATTGATGAAAATATCTACACATGCAATTCTTTGATGCGGCCAAGACTTCATTCTTGCCAGGCAGTATCACCTTCTCATCCCTTATGTGGTAACAGGCCTCACAGGAGATGGTAAAGCAACTGTTCTGTGACATTTCTGGGAGATTCAAGTTATTTTATTGTCTCAAAACAACCCTGAGACAGCAGCATTTGCAGGAGTAGTCAGTGCCCCCTCTACCCATCAGAGCCTGGATTCACTTCTGCCGCTTTTGGGAAAGAGGTGAATTGAAACTACTGAGCACCCATTTACTGACATGGCTAGTCTTGTGGTTATTTTATGACTTTTCAGTAACTTGTCTGTTGCCTGATGAAGACAGCAGTTCCTAATACCATCCTAACCATAGTACTGCTGGGTTGGGAGGGGTGGCAAAGTGTCTGCTTTTTTCGGGCACCCACTAGCCTGAAAAGCCAACTTGGGAATGACAGTCTGCTCGGAGAAGGGGCTATATTGTGTAAGGATGTGATTTTGGCATGACTGAGGTCTTTCGTCTGGTGAGCTACCCATGTCATGAAGTGAAATGATGTTTTCCTGCCACTGAGATGGACTTTGCATTGCCAGCACTGGGCAGTCCTCAGTCCTGTGTGATCAGATCCACCCTTCAGAGATGAACAATTGTGTGCAGCTCAGAAATGCAAAGTTGGCCAAGCTCCCTGGAGGTCATCCCTGGTGATGTTGCAGAGCTGTTTTCCTTTCAGTATGGGTTTTTGGTCTGATGGAGTTACACTGATGGAAAGTAAAAGGTCAAAACCAAAAAACTGTCAAGTGAGATGAAAGTGAGTGTCTTGTGAAATATATGTCCCCAAATCCAACGCGGAGACAAGGATTTACGGTGAGATGTTCTTATTGGTGAGCTTATGGGAACTAGCTCTGCTTTACACCATCTGGAAAGAAAATTCTCAGCAGTTTGGCAAATGCTGAGGTAGAGATCAACCAAACTGACACAATGGATTTTGTAAAATGGACTGGGACATGTTAAGAAATATGTAATAATGTTATGGCTTTCCTAGCAGAATCACATATAAAATAGGTGTGTATCATTAGTTATCATAATGTATTGGTATTAGTTATACACCCATTTGGAAAAAAATGGTAGAGGAATATGTAACATTGAAGGGAAGGAAAAGCCTTGTTAACCACCATTAAACTTTACTGAAAAATCTTAGCAGTCAAATAATTCCTTTTATGAAAAGTTCAGAAAAATTCCCAGTTTAGGCAAATTAGTTTCACCTTTGCTAGAAACATTATTCTCTGCTCTGCCTCACACAGAGAAATAATGGCTCCATAACCCCATTTAAGACTGAGATTTGCCTCTGTATGGGCACCAGTGTAACAGTCCTGGAGTAATTATTTATTTTGCCCCATTCCAGAACAGTGCAAAGTGGGAAAGTGGAGAGGTGGTGTATGTGGTTACTCTGGAATAGATAAGTACAGTGCATAAGTACAGTGCGATGTAGAATTTGAAGCCATTCAGGATTTATTTCCCTATGGAAATGAGAGATCCACACAGATAAAAGTTTATCTTTGTAATTGCCTCAGCTGAGTTATGATTAACCCTAAGGATAAGGGATGACTTTTGGATATGAAGTTCCCCTTGTGAAGTAAGTACTGTCTCATGCTTCTTTTGACGTATGTGCTCGTGCATAAAAGGGCGTTTGCTCTTGTATCTGCATCTTATACAGAGAGTTATGTAGTGGTCCTGGTAGACCTTCCTGTATCACTTGGACACTGCTGTCCAGCCCTTGTGCCCCTGAAGCAAGGTACAAATGTCCAGCAGCTCCCTGGCCTGTGGAGAGGGGCAGCATTTGGCCTGTGGAGCAGCTGCCTAGCCAGGGGCTACGACCAGGAGCGGGAGAAGTGTCAGGCAGGCAATGAATGCCACCTTTCAGGGCCCAGAGCTGAAAGGGTACTGCTGTTATCTGCATTCCTTCCCGACCACATCCCATGACCTGTTGCGTGGAGCCTTTCAGAGTACACCCAGGCACAGACAACAGGGCTGAGATGTGCGCCTGTGTCTTTGCCAGCAGCACACTGTGAGCAAGGATCAAGAGTTCATGGATGCTCTTCTTTTCCTGTGGGCCATCCCACTGAGGCACACTTGGTGCTGGGCTGAGCCATGCAATGACAATTGTAGCATGATATGAAACACTCAGAGACCTCCAATAGCATCTTAGTGTGGGGTAGGTTTGTTTAATATCACTAGGGAGTGAATGAACCACTAGTTCTGTCTTAGCCTCAACCTGAAAACAAAAGTCATGGTGTTGGCTGCCAGAGAGAGTTTTCCTCCCTTTTTCCTTGCTGCAGCCCTGCCTAGAGGAGTTGCTTTTCTCCATGTTCTCTGGAAAGCTGGATCTTTCATTTAAGTTTGCTGGCTCAAAGAATCACAGAATGGTTTGAGTTGGGAGGGAAGTTAAAGATAATCTAGCTCCAAACTCCCTGCGATGGGCAGGGTCACCTTCCACTGGATCTGGTTGCTCAAACCCCCATCCAACCTGGCCTTGTTAATTGAGTTTGGTTTGTTCAGCTCTGGCACACACTGCCACAGGCTTCTCAGATGGTCAGTCCAGGATGGCAAATTACATCCAGCTGCTAACTTGCCACTGAGCGGGGCAGTGCTGTTGGATACTGTTCCTGTTCAGTAACTGCAGAGGAACGTACCCACTTGTCACCCTCGCTACAACTAGATGATAAGTGATAGACCAGATTTCCCCACCCCCTGCCAAAAGTTTCAGGCTAGTTTTCAGCAAATGGACTTTCTGTCTCTGTATTTTCACCACTCCTGCTTGCTACCACTCCTCTCACCACCCCTGTGGACAGGCCCTCACAGGGGTAGGAAACAAGCAGCAGAACCAGGAACAAAACAAGTAGAAAAAAAAGTAACCAAAGGAGAAAGGAATAGAAGAGACAAATGAGGATGGAGCCCAGCCACAGTTGGCTCAGGCTTGTCTGAGCCCGGAGTGCATTTGCCCAGTGCTGCTATGGAGGAACAGCAGTATGGCCTCAGGGTGGTGTGTGTGGACATCTGCCTTATGGGAAACAAATTGCTCTGGTTAGAAAGACCCATTGGAAAGGCATCTCCCTCTTCTCTTTCATCGTGAAGGAGAGGCAGACCTCTCCCTCTGGAAGAACGCTCAACTGTGTCCCCCGGGGCTTCACCCCTACTATATCTAGGTGTCTTAAGTTGAAGATCACCGTCTGTGAACTCAGTGTCTGCTCTCCACATTTTAGGAGTTGAGGCTTATTTAACAGAGCTGATACAAGCTGGAAAGTTTTAAATCTCATCCCGCAGTGGACAGCTGGCCGTGTTCAGGGTGTCCCTTCGGGGACTGCTGACTGTACTGATCCTTCATCTCCAGGGACTACAACTGGGAGTTTAGACCTGTGACTTCTGCGCAGCCACGTAGAGTTTGCCAGCGGCACCCCTCCCTGCGGCAGGCTGGGATAATTTGTCTATTTGAGGTGCCTGTGTCGTTATTTACAGCGCAGGAGAGCAGCCCGGCTGCTCACCCACCCAGCTTTCAGAGAGCAGGGGCGGCAGGGTGGGAAGGATGGGACGGTGGGTGGAGGAGTCGCCCCTTCCTGCGGGGGAGGCCCTGCTGCTGGGATTTCCTGCCGGCCCCTCCGCCCCCGCCCCGGGGCTGGCCGGCAGCGCTCTCCCGCCTGGAAAGCCCACCAGGAATGCGAAAGCCCCGCTGTGTTGGTCTGAGCTCTGTAGTTTCACACAGCACCCATCCTGTTTTTAGGAATTTACTCCCTACCGAGAATTGAGTCCTTCCTTCACCTCCAGCGGGGACTTATTTAGAATGCACGGGCTATGATCTTATCTATCTATCTCAACTTCAAACACAGAATTTTCTCCATAAAAACCTCGAGACGGGTTTGGAACCCCCATTTTTGCTTTGAAAAGATGGGCAACCAGAACCAACCCTGATTAGCCAAACAGCTCTGGTTAGTTCTGTGGAAACCAGGACATGTAAAAACTTGGTATTACAGAAATGATCCATTTGAGTTCAGACCCCAGTTAGTTCCTGTTTCACTCTACAGACTTACAGACTTAAAATCCTAACAACATCACTGCTTTCTCTTAGCAGTCTTTTCTAGATGTGATTTTATAATTAACTAGTAATTTTTTTATGCATCTTTTTGTTTCCATTGCAAATTCTTCTGCAATGATGTTCCTTCCACTTGGGACATCAGCGGCAAGCACCACTTTGTCTAATATGAATATATAATGCTCCTTTGCCTTTTTCTTTAATTTACTAATAGAATTAGGGAAGAAAAAACCTTTTTCCTAGCAATATAAGGATATCTAACAACATAGTGTCCCCAGCTGTCACAATTCCAGCGTATTCCTGGAATGAATGAGAGTACCACAAATGTTTACTGCAAGTGTGGTAAAGGCTTCCACAGTAGTCCACATGCCAATAATCTACCACTGAAATGGAGTGTTTCTGCCAGTTCCATTGTGTGTGGCGTCCTCGAACTAATTCTCTGGATTTCTGCCTGGCCTTCTGCAGTTATCATGGCTAACTCAGTGATGTAGCACAAGTCTTAATGGAAACGTAGGTTAAATGGGGTGATGGCTGTTTGGTGAACTCTCACAGTAAACGGAACATCCCTTTGATTCATGCTCTCTGGAAATCCTACAGTTGCTATACAAATCAGTGATGTCTTACTTGCTCCTTACTGTGCTGTCTTCTGCATTTTACATGATCTCTAAAGAGACACACTTCACCTTTTTCTATGTTTTTACAGCATCTCCAGATCTGGAGGCCTAATCCGTGACTGAAGCACCCAACCAATAGAAACACAAATGAATTGTTATAAAATTAAAGGTGAATAATTTTATCTTAATAATGGTGTTGGGTTTTTTTTTTTTTTTTTTTTTTTTTTTTTTTTTTTTTTTTTTGTAATTTTATTTTTTTTTANATTGTTATAAAATTAAAGGTGAATAATTTTATCTTAATAACGGTGTTGGGTTTGTTTTGTTTTGTTTTTTTATCAGAATAATCTTTGGAAGAAGAACTGGTGTACTTGTCTGCATAAAATTGGATGAGAGGGCACCTGTACATAATGTTTTCGTGGAAATTATATTTTCTGTGATTAAGAAGAGCTTTCTCATGCTGGCAGATCTATAGCCACACTACTGCAGCCAGGGGGTAGTTGAACTATGATAATGTGGAAAGGTATAAATAGATTTGCCTTCACAAAACATGAACAGATACTTCTTGAGCTACGGGAGTATAAATAATTTCCTATATCTTAAGCTATTGTCACCTTGGTGTTTGTAGACAATCAGATTAAACGGGAACCTGTTTTACAAAAAATGAGCATCTACTGCAGGTGTTCTACAGCTTATGGGAAAAAAATAAAGCAGAAGTTAAAACAAGCTTTGAAAAACACACATTTGGATGATTAACTACCTGCAGCACAATTGGAACACTTCAATAGAAATTGCACAATGGTCCACCTTATCTCATTCTCTCACCAGACTCCTGTAGTAAATGGCTCTCCCCATAAGCAGGGGAGACAGGCCATGGGTGTATAACCATGATGCTCAGCAAACGACAACATTGGAGATAACTATTGATGACCATATGGATAATCCTGAGGGAACTGGAAGTGTTCATCTCATATTTAAATATTAAAAGGTTACTCATCTTCCAGTAACAATTGCTTCTTTAGGAAGGCCCAGCTAGCAGAAACCATCATTGCTATTTAATAACATGCAGCTCTTCAAGGCAAAATGTCAATAGCATCATTCTCTTTGTGACAAATAAACGTTGCATTATTTCCCTTTGCGCTATTCTGCTTGTAGCCATGAAATCAATGTAGCATCTGTTTCTCCAGCTGGCATATACTGTATGTAGAGTGTAGATTATATTATCTTTTATCAGTTTTTGTTCGATACAGACAAAAAGAGTTTGCCTGATGTAGTGCTTTATTATCATCCCACTGAGTACTGCAGTGGCCTTTGTAAACCTTTGAAATTCTGGTATAAAGAACGACAATGAGTGTTTATCAGCATAATCTTGTTAGCAATTTCTGATGGCTGAAAAAGTGAATTCCCCTCGACCCCCTTAGATCTCACCTCACCGCCAAACTCCTCCCCAATATGCCCAGTTTTTCCTAATGAGAATTGCTAAATCTGTTATTTTTAAACTTCTGTGGCAGTCTAACAATGGTACTTCTGCTCTGTTCTCCTCCTGCTTCCTGCCTAAAGTGTCTAAGTCTCTGCTCAGTGAAGCTAATCATGATTTGTGTGCTCGTTCTCTCCTTGCCACTTGTTACAGCCATCTCAGGCTTTGGAGGAGCTGTGTTTGGGCAGAGAGTAATGGGTGCTGGGAGAAAGTCGAGTGCTAGTTCCTCACTGAAATCACATGATGGCAGATCTGGGAATTCCTGCTTCATTTATGAGTGTGCAGAGAATGCAATGTCACTCTCTCCCCATCCAGAGATGCTTACTACAAAGAACTGAGCTGGATTCCAGAGCAGCAGAGTCATTTACCCAAATAAACTCTCTCTTCAGAAAGCAAGGTACATCTCGGCTCCCTCAGCTGAACCAAGTCTTTTATTTTTGACATCTGTGCATATTTTTTTTTTTTTTTAAATTTTGAATTTCTTAGTTTTTTCTTTCCAAACAAAACCTCTTCAAGAATTCTTCAAAAGAGCAGGTAAAATGCAATTTTTCTACAAGAAATGTTTCCTAGAATAGTTAAATGCAGTTCTGTTATTTTCTGAGGATAACTTTGATGTGTGCAGTAAAATATTTCATATTAAAAGTTGGTCAAACTTTGAAATTAATGAAGGGTCTCTGGACAGCATTTATGTGTACCTGAGTGTTTTAAAACATCAATGAGACACATTGAGTATATGTTATAATATTCAAAACCTTTTTAGTTGTGTTCCGATTTACCTTTACATTGTCTCAAAAGTTAACCTTTCCTAGGATATTTATATTTAAAAGCTTGTTTTAACTTATTTTAGATTGTAGATTCTTTAAGGACTCAAGCTTCTTGCTATTGTTAATGTGTATTATTGTTGCACTTCCTGCTCAATTTTTGTGTAAGGAAAGAAGTTTAGGCTTACTTTTTGGACTAGATGTTCTGTAAAACATGAAGCTTCATGTTTAAAAAGTTTATTTAGGTCTGTGTTTGGAGATAACACATTGATGTGGAGTGAATACTTCTCTCAGGTGAAATGATTTAATAAAAACTGAATCACTTTTTTGAAGCATTCCTTTTCGTGGATTGTACTCATGTTGGCTGCATTTGTAACAAGCTGTTGTGATTTTTCCAGTCACCTTGCTGGAGTAGTTTGCCAGGAAGGGTGCAGTCTGCAGACCAACAATGGGCTGGTCTGTTCTGCTCAGCCCTGCTTTTGCTGAAAGAGTAAGAGGGTAAAACTGCCCCACTTCCTAAGAGCTTGAGGTTTTACAAATTTACAGTAACAAAGCTGTGGATGTTTGGTTTTCAATGAAACTTAAGGTGAGAAGTCAGGGGATCAGTCACTTAAATGTAGTTATAACCTTTTTTTATGGGAAATGCTTATATGTATATTTTTTTGAAAATAAAATCTTTAACTCATATGAAATAGATATTGAAGGGCTGCACCTTTTGAGAGTTGTTCAGCTAACGAGTAGGAAACTTTCTGCATTTCTTAATACAGACATAGATGGAACACAGACACTTATTTGCTTTCTGAACTCTCACAAAAATAGTTGGTCTTCTCACATGCTGCTATCAGAATTCCTAGTATTTCCATGAGGGCAACTGCCATAAGCTGCCAAAAGCTCAGCTTTCAATGCAGAATTTGGTCTAAGGGTGAGAGGCTGGGTTGGACCTCATCAGTTCTCTCCTGAGGCACCCTTATGTTTTCTATGTTAGCAGGACACCATGAGTTAGTCTGAAACATCACTGGGACAAAGAAGAGAAACCACGGATGGCAGAATTGCTGAAATTTAGAGCTGAACAGATCCCAGTGAGTACGATCCAGAAAAATTGTCTGTGTTACGGGCTCTTCCTAGGCTAAATCTAGGAGGAGAAATGGTTCCTCACTGCAAACATTTAGGATGATATTTGTGTAGAAACAAGAAAAATTCAGGCTTGTGACCTAATGTCAACGGAGAAAAAGGGAAGAGGAGAGCATTAGTCTAAGGGATTTTTCTATGATTTTTCCTTCAGAAGGTATGTTAAATAAAGCTACATATTCACTAGGAGAACTGAAAAATTTAAACTTTTGCCCTCTTTTTCACTGGTAGAAAAATTAAGTGCAAAAGAGACAAAATGTATCACAGAAGAAGAGCCTTCTTAGACTGAGACAATGCAGCAATTATTTCTATATTTCCCAATAACAATAGCTGCAAAAATACTGAGAAAAAAAAAAAAGTGAGGTTTTTTTGTTCTTTTTTTTTTTTTTTTCATTCTGTGACTGAGTGCTTTTGCCAGATCACATTTTCCCCTGTGGATTAACTTTGAACAGCCAATTAAAAGTTATTGCTAAATCCTGTGACAGCAGAAAGCCTTCAGGCTCATACTGTTAAGATTTGACCATTGCTCTTTCACATAATAGATTAAACTGCTGGGATTTTGGTAAATTACTTTTTTACATTTTGTAGAATAGCCACATAGCAGTATATTTTTTAGGGAAAAGGTAGGAACTTTATTAATTTCTGCTTATTTCATTCAATTAAAAACAAAGGGGAAAATTGAAACTGAGACAAGAGCAAATATTGTTCTTAACACATTGTGTTAATAGTGCAATAAAGTTTGCCTAGCGATATGGTGATAACCTGGTTTCTTCTGCAAGAGCTTTACAAAACCCTATCAGCCTGTCCTACTTAGAAAACAAAATTGTTGAAATCTTTGTGGCAAAAGTTAAATGATCTTTCCTACAATTTTTGGGCAAAGGAGACAGAATACTGCAATAACCCTGCTGTTTCTGACAGGCACACACTGCTCTGAGCAGGGACAAATTGAACATTATTTCAAGAAGCCTCAGAAAGCTTTGTGATAATGGTTGGTAGGTGTTTGATTTTTTCAATGTGGTCATTTCAGAATCATCAGTTGCTTTAAAATCTCTGTGTCCAGCTAGGAACAGATCAAACAGGAAAGAGAAGTGAACCCACTGATATTTTAATTTGCCTGAGAGAAGAAAAAACATTCTGCGTCCATTATACATGCTACATAATTGTTGCCAAAACCATCCATTCCCTCTTAAGATATGATGACCATAAAAATGTATTCAGCCATAAATCAGCATCTGGGTTTTCATGTTTTCCATGCTTTTGCCCTCATCCTGTGATCTTGTTGAAAAGATTGAATGTCTTGATTTCTGCAGAAATATGATTGCACCCATCATTCTCCTATCAAAAAGAGCAGAAAAAGGGGTGTCTTTTTCGATGAGTAAAGATAGCCTGGAATGAAATAAAAGTTGTGTTCCTGCTCAGCAAATGAATGAATGCTTCTATGCAGGGTACAGTATCTTCTGGTTGATGAATGACTTTTTCTTGCGTGCATCAGCTTGTTTTGAAGCCATCTTCACAACACCAATCAAAAGAAGTTGTAGGCTGGCAAAAATCCTTCTGCAGAATTCAATGGGTTTAGGTACCAGGTCTGTGGTATTTCAGGAGCCTATAAGAAAGAGTAAAACAAGCATTGAGAAGGAGCCCTTGATAACTAGAAGCAACAGCCACAGTGAGGATTCCTGGGGCTTTGGACTTCTCTGTTAGAGAAGGTGGCTTTTAAAATGGAGCATCTGAAAGTGCAAAAGGTCAAGGGGCTGTTGAAGTTTCTCATTAGGTACATGGCACAGGACAAAGGAGGGTATGGAGACATCTTTCCTCTACAGGTTTTTTTAGTATGTTTGCCATTCCCTAGCCATCTCCACCACCCCTACCCCACTCCATCCCTTGACAGCAGATGCCCTTATCTCCTTTCATGGTGATATGTCACTTCAGAAGCTTGCAGCGTCAGTCGGCTCAATGCTGTAGAGGTCTCATTTGATGCTCATTGCCTTTGCTAATTTGCATAAACTCATGCAAATTTTTACTCTTTTGGGAGGGGTAATTATTGTTGCATTTATTTGATCTATAGCACTGCCAGCACACCCTGTGGATGCCATGCTTGAAGTCTCCTCTAACCATTTCTCTCCTTTGACATCAAGTGCTTCTAGCAGAAAACTTCACCTCTTTTACACATATCATTACAGATATTGGTTTATGGTAACATAGAGAATGCATCTGCTACATTCCCTTCTCAATTAAATAAAGACTCTTGGCATGATCAGTCTTACAACTTGCAACTTCTAAATTGATAACAGCATTGATTATTCTTTTTTGATAGACTGGTCTGTGGTCTTTCCGGTTGCTTCANTTTTTTTTTTTTTGTTTCATTTTTTTGGGTTGTTTTTTTTTATTTTCCCCCTTTTACCCAGCTCTTGAATTCTGCTCAACCCCAACAAAACTGTTTTCTCTTAATATTGCTGTGGTGTTGCAGATTGCAGCTCAGCCACCAGAGGTTTGGATCTGGGGGATGAGATAGAGCCTCTCAGCAGCTTCACGGAGGTGGCCTACAGGGCACCCTTTTCCAGCAGGATTATAAGTGGTATTGCTTTTCCCTGACTGATATAATGGCTTTTGAGAAATGTTTAGTCAAATATACAGGAGAGGGGTTTGCTTATGCTGGGGTGCTTGCAAGTTGACCCAAAACCAGAGGCTTGCTCTCTTCTCAGGCCAATTGGATCTAATTGTGTAATATTTTCTTTTCTGTTGTTCGTGGAATAATTTGTTAAAAATCTCCTTTTTTTACCTGTTATGAGACTGGGGGGCTTTAAACACACATATTCTTCCCGATCCAGTGTCAGTTAGCCAATACAGTTGCATGAGTTTTTGATTTGTGGATTTGTGATTATCATGGAATTGTTAATTCCTGTGCAGGGAACCAGCTGTCCCATAGGGTGTGAGGCACAGCTGGGATGTATTTTGTGCTCTGCCAGGAGTGGCAGTGGGGTGAGTGTATTGAAGTGCAGTTCCAGCTGCACGATGTGCGAGCTGCTTTAGGGGGGATGCTGGGAAGTTTGCTGGTTTGTTTGAAACTAAATCAAAGCAGAAATATAAGTGTGACATTTGGTGCCAGACCCTGTTTCTTGAACACCATCAAAGGGTATTTGTGTGTGATTTCTCCTCTGACAGCGATTCTCTTTCAGAGAAGTAAGGAAATACAGCATTTTGTAACTGCTTATCCTAGAAATGCATTTTTGTTATGACTTTGTAGTTTTGTAAGTTTGTGACTTGCTTTTTAATCAGAACAGCTGGATTAGTTAAACTGCTTTGTGAAAGTTATATTTAATTCATAACATAACAAATACTTGAAGTTTTTCTATTTTCTTTGAAAGAGAGCAGGTACAAAGGGAAAAATGCCAAAAAATGCACTATGTATAAGCTAGGGAGATGATGTAACTGTTCAGGATCTAGCTGACAAACTACTACTTCTCTTAAATTACAGCCTCTCTTAAGTCAGACATTAACCATAGTCTATAGGTGTAAGTATAATTGAGGCAATATTTCTTCATCTGTAGAGACATCATCCAGTAATTATATGATTATGAAGGAGCCATTTTACTGTTTGTCTGCCTGTCTCTAGTGCTTTATCTTTACAAACTCTGTCTGTTACTTTTGGTCTCTAGTTTTAGTTCCTAGTACAATTCATGCTAGAGAAGCTACCTTAATTCCACAAAACTGTGTGTCTCATGATAGATGAGTAATTTAGAAATTTGCTTTAATCAGTCTAGTCAGAGTTCTGGAGGCAGAAATATTTGTCAAAGCAGTATCATGTATCATCAGTAGTGTTCATCATCAGTAATGTTCACTCAAAGCACTTTTGAATGTTTGCCATTTGTATTTAGATTGTACAGAAAGATTTGTGGCTAAGGGGCTGCTTAGAGCAACAGTAATTTCTACCTGTTTGGTAGCTCCAGCAATAGGTTTTCTTTTACCTTTTCAAGGACAAAATGTATCTTTGTAAATCACTGTTAATTGTCTTTTAATTTCCTTATTAGGTAATTAATCTTTCTTGCTCTGTCTCACCAGGAGCAGGTAGAATTTTACCTCGCAGTTGGGAATGGCCAGGGGCTAATTACAGAGTTGAATACAAATATCACTGCAATTGGAAAAACCCCCAAATTAAGCCTAGAATATACATGGACAGATAGCTGAGTGCTTCAAAGCTAAAGCTTTTGAAAATTGGCAAGGTAGGGACAGGTAGACATGCTTCAGTAGTGTTTCTGTAAAAAATAAGGCAGCTGAACACACTCTCTAATAGGCACAATAAAATTTTATTGGGAGAGCCTTAAAAATCCTCAAATATGGCTCAGGCTTCAGTCAAGGACCTGACTTTTTCAACAATAGGCTCAGTCTCTTACAAGAAAGAGCCCCTTAGGGGTTTATGTTTGTTTGTTTTGTGCTGGTGTTTTATATTCATTTTAATAACTAATACCTTTTTTTTTTCCCCAAAATTGTCAGTCTTCTGGTTGTATGCCCTTATTTAATTTACTTGAAAATTATGCAGTGCACTGAATGGGGCTAGTTTTATATAGAAACCTGTCTCACCCAGCAGATTTAATTTCATGTTGAAATTCTTTTCCCTGGAGTTTTACACTTAGAAGCTCAGAAGCACAGGAGAGAAAGTGCTCAACTATAGCCCGTAGTGGACAATTATCTTTTATCTGAGCTGGACAAACTCACTGGCCACAAATGGCTCTTCATACAGCAGCCTGAGGGAGACTCTGGCAGAGCAGGGAACCAGGAGGGGTTTCAGTAAGCATGTGGAGAAATAGGGGTCTGTTTATACATCCCCACCTCCTCCCGCAGTGGGTGTTGCATCCAGCTGCTGCCCAGACTGTTGGTGTCTGACCGGGAACGCCTCACTGCTCTCTGAGGAATTTTACATAACGGTCTGGCTGGTCAGCTGAGGGCTGAGCATCAGTCAGCCAAGTGCTCTGGCTGTTCTCGTGTGTGGTACGGTCTGGCCCTCGCCTGGCATGCCTGTGGTATAGTTTCAGGTGGTGGCTTGCAGAGATGGGGTGAAGAATAAATTTTTCAGGAGTTTGTTGATAAAATAAGGACCTATATTAGCTTTGAAAACTGACCCTGTGATTTGATAAGGGGATACCTGTTTCTGCCTAAACCCTTTGAGAGAGGGGATTAGGTTCCTGGTCCTCAGACACCGTGACACTTCAGAAACATTTGCCATTGGTGTCAAGGTGAAACAAAGAATTCAGAAATAGGAGGCATCATGAAGTTTCCCTAAAGGATGCTCTTGTGGTTGTGCTGAGTTTGGCCTTGAGATACAAAAACTTAATATCTGTGTCTCCCAGGAGCCATAAACCTACTGGCTACTGGGAGCCCATTCCCTTCTCGTGTTGGGTTCACATGCACAGGATGTGCCATACTGCTTTGGGTACCCCAGCTGATAGTACTGTGGTCTATCATTTGCCTTGGCTGACTTTGAAGCTAGGACTTGATTCAGCAGGGACTGGCCCAGGCAATCTGCAAAGGTCCTTCCAACCTGGACTCTTCTTGATTCTGTGCCCCCCTTCACAGTGGGGCTTCATGTGGCTTCTGATCTTCCAGGGAAGAAAGAAACTTCAAGCTTCATCTTACCCACAGGAAATTAGTGCCATGACCACAGACTGACAAGTGAGCTTTTAGCTGAACCGAGGGATACACAGAAACTGGTGTAGTACCAGCAGCTTGCACTGGTACATATTAGCAGTAGACTATCCAACATCAAGTCAGATGCTGGTCTGGTGGGATGCTCAAATGCAAATCTAGTTTTGGACCAGTGATTTTAACCCAGCTTCCCTGTATTACCAAGGAACCCTTGGTCTTCCTGATACTTTAGATTCCTTCTTTCAGTTTGTTTTTAACAAGGAAAGACCTTATTGTAATAAAATATCACTTACAATGAAGTGTCATGGGTCAGGAGCTCTTTGCAGCAGGAAGTTGTGGATAGTTGGTATTTTCATGGTTCAGCAGCTGTCTCGGCATGCTTGTGCTCTGGAAGTCCAAGGGGCTGTGGAGAACAAAGCAACCTGCTCAGGAGCTGCAAGTCTCTGTAGACTGGGGAAGGCAGGACATGGGATTTAGGGCAGAGTGGATGTAGCTCTGAGCTGTTCTGGGATAGTAAGTCTCTAATATGGCCTTGGATGTCTATGAGCAGATTTGCTGAGTAGTGCCTTAACTTTAATCTTGCTGTATTTTGGCAGCAGTGCTGTGGTTCTTCCGCCACAGAACACACATGATCACGTATCCTAATGATTGTCTTACAATTTAATGTACATGTTTTGGAGTAGAAATATTTTTGCAAATATTTCAACGGAGGAAGGGAATGAAAGGAGAGTTTCCTGTGTCACTGTGTATTTTTTGTTTTGTTTGGCTGCAGGCTTTTAAGTTCATGTGCAAGTTTGGGCAGAAGCTACTGCATCATGCTTGTGCCTGCCTCCAAGCAATTTTCCTAGCTGAGTAAAAATGAAAAACAGGAAATGAATGGAGTTCAAAAGAAGTGTGAATTTAGACTCAGAGAAGCATCTTTGAAAAAACAAATATAACAATCACACATACCCAACCACTTACAGTTAGAACTCTTATTTGTTTTAAGAATCTAAGGGCTGTTGCTCTGTGTCTGTAACCTTGGTGACCTGTGATGCATTAGCATTTCATGTCAGGCTGTTAGGGAGAATTCCTTTCCTCCTGAGCATTGTACAATGCTCTAACATTTTTCTTCTGAAGAAAAGTAATTCAGTGAGCTGAGTAATTTCAGTGAACAATATGGGCTTTGATATCAATGGATAATCTAATGTGGATTTTTTAAAGTTACCATATGGTAAGGAATTTTCTTCTTTTTGTTCTTGATGTTTTCTGTGCATTGTACTTCTTAGCTCCTCAAACCCACTAAGCAGCAAACGTTTTCACAACATCCCTGGTGGTTTTATCTGATTCTGCCAGGGGGGACAGGATGACTTGTTTCAGTCCATCCTTGAGGACCGTTATTCAGAAGTTCTTAACTAATGGTGTCTATCATTGCAAGTTTGTCTTTGTAGTGTTTTTGTCTTTGGGATGTGGGTGCTAATCTTTCACACATTTTCCTTTCCTCCATTTTATATGACTACTTGTGCATGCCAGTTCCAGTCTTACTGGGCACATTGGAAGGTGGATTAGAAGTGTGTGTCTGAACCAAATCTCCACAGCACCTCCCAGTGCTGTGCTTTTGTTTGTGTGGGGGAACAGTCTCAGAGTACACAAACTTTACTTGCAGCTGAGATTTAACCAAGAGATGTGCTCTCACCACTCTTGGGTCCATGGGACTACACAAGGGACAGTCTACACTAAATCTATCTGAGATGTTAATAGTGTACAGTTTAGGTCTTCCCCCTATAGATTCATTCCTATTGTGCCACACCAATTACTAACACAGATGTAACCACAGATGGCTCAGGGAGTACTTTTGTCTCCTTTTATTACTATTTGGAACAATAAAGCCAGTGCAGGGTGATATATGAGATATAGTAATGTGCTTCTGTTCCTGACTCTTGGTGTTTTTCCAGCCCAGAAAAAAATAGTATAATTCTCTCTTTACAAGGTAAGTTGTCTAATATCTCTGTTTGGCCATGTTGAAAGCAGTTTTTTGCTTCCCTTTTACACTCTCTGTGTGTGATGCACCCAAATACAGTTAGTTGATGTTTCAACTCCTAATCAAAAACCAAAGTCTCTGAAATCCTGAAACCAGGCAAACTTTGCTTTGTGGCACTGGTTGCTTTAGCTAGAGGCCAGAGAGTCTCTCAGTGAGTGGCAATTGGTCATCAAAAAACTAGAATAACTTTACATATAATCACACCTAACTTGGTCTGATGTTGAGCAAGGAGCTGGTGTATCAGAAGACACTCCTTATACACTCTGTTTTCTGTTTTCAAGGAAATTCTTAACAGGTAAGTACTAATTTGTGCATCACTTGGTCCCTTCTCTCCAAGCAACATGGGACATCTTTGGTGTTGAGTACCCACATTCTAGCACCCATATGTGCCCAATCTGTGAAGGTTATAACTTCAGAGTGTATATCTTTATAAAAGCTGTGTGGTCATTAATGCCATGAGAGTACACTTTTCTGCTAACATTTTCTGTGCATCAGATTCCATATTTGGTCCTTTTCTTGTCTTGGACATAGAGGCTGTTCAAGTGCTAGAAGCAGTGTATTTGGTAAGGTAAGTGGTAAGGAAATCATCCTGAGTGACATATCTGATAAGATCCTGATGACACTTCTTCATTTACTGAAGATTATATGACTGAGGATGTCAGCAGTCACTCTTTTTTCTCCATTCCCTCTCACTGTTCCTCATAGCACCTCCTTGCATCTCTTTCTTACTTTACTGTTTATAGCTTAAGTGGGCTTAAGACTCAACTCTGTCATGATCCACATGCTTCAGCTTCACGAACTTAAATAGTCCAAATTAAATAATATTAAACCAATTCTTTTGCATGTGTGTAGAAAACACAATGAAGCTTAGTGGTTTTAGTGGAAAACCATTCTCCCTTATCTTATCACTCTCTTGTGTAAAAAATCCCTCTCCATCTATTTTATAAGCTTGCTTTAAGTAGTGGAAGGTACTATAAAGTCTCTCCAAAGCCTTCTCGAGGCTGAATAACCCCAGATATTTCAGATTGTCCTCAGAGGAGAGCTGCTCCAGCCCTCTGATAATTTTTGTGGCACTCCTCTGGACTTGCTATAACAGATCCATATCTGCCTTATACTGGGGACCCCAGAGCTGGATGGATGTAGCACTCCAGAGGGGGGTCTCACCAGGGCAGATTAGAGGGGCAGAATCACCTCCCTTGCTCTGCTGGCCATGCTGATTTTGATGCAGCCCAGGACAAAACTGGCTTTCTGGGCTGTGAGTGTACATTGCTGGGTCATGTCCAGTTTTTTGTCCATCAGGACAACTCCTCTACAGGGCTGCTCCCCATGGCTTCTTCTTGCAGTCTGTGCTCTTATCTGGGACTGCTCTGATCTAGGAGCTGCACTTTACACTTAGATTTCTTGAACTTCATGAGGTTCTTGTGGCCCACTTCTCAAGCTTTGCCCAGGCTCCCCTGAATGGCATCCCTTCCTTTTGTTGTGTCACCTGCACTGCTCAACTTTGTGCCATCTGCAGACTTGCTGAGGGAACACTCGATCTCATTCTCTATGCCATTGAAAGGGACATTAAAGAGGAAAAGATTTAAAAGTTACATGAGAAAGCAGATTGCCGTGAGCTTTTTACCCATACTCTGAGTGTTAAAAGGAAGAAAAGCCACTCTACGTTCATTTTCCGGAATCCATTATTACGCCATGCAGGCAATTAGAACAGCACATGTCAGTGTCATCCTCTGCAAGGCTGTTGGGCAGTCCCTGCTTGAGTGTCAGTAAAGCATCTGTGCACCATGTGGGTGCTGGGTGGGATCCCACCTGGACAAGGGAGGCTGCCCAGGCACTTATGCCTGAGGGTCCCACCAAGCCCCCCAAAGCTCCCCTGGGGCACAAGGGTCCTTTTAGCAGCTTCCCAAGAGAAACAGGGCCTGAGACCCTTCAGTTTGGAAACAAGAGTTGGGCTGACAAGAGGAGCACATAACCAAGTCCCTCTCTGGCATGCCCTATTGGAAGGCCTTTCTGCTGGTTCATCAGCTTGGGGCTGGTTGGGGAGGCTGCAGGCACCAGCACTCACCATCAGCATTATCGTCAGCAGCAGCAGCTTCCTCCTCTGCAGGGAGGGTGAATGAGCCGATCCACTGGGGCTGGAATCATGAGGGTCAAAGACCCAGAGACATCCTGTTGGGCACAGGGGCTCAAAGGGAAAGAGCAGAGTCATTCCTCTCCTCCCTTAGAGGGTTCAATTTGCGAGTCTCTTGCTTTTACTGCTGGAAAATCCAATTAAAATACAATGTCTGGCTAAACTTGGTATCTTCATCACAAAAGAATAATAAGCTTTCTGCATTTTGTGTGTCTCTCAGCTAATGAATTCTCCCCTTTTATAGAAAAATTCTGAAGACAGACTTTTATTATATTTTTTGTTATTAAGAAAGGAAAAAAAAGTGATAGGCTGAATACAGTACCTCTCAGACATTCAGCCCATGTCAAGGGCTTGGAAAGCATGTGGAGTGTGATTACAGCTTCCTATTTCATTGCTGAGTGGCTCTATAAATAACAGTATTCAATGAAAATTGCTGGCAGAAGCATTGCTTTTAAAACATGAAAATGTACAAAAAAGTCTCAATAACTAGATGCTTTTTTTTCACCTAAGCCTCCTAAGGCTTTATAGGTCCAAAAGGAACAGATTACTGTAAGGATTTTTGAAATAACTTCTCTCCACTGTGATAACTATTTCTGTTTTCTCTCATTGCTATCAAAGATCTACAAAGCCAAGGTTTAAAAAACTGAAATCCAGTTGATACTGAGACTGATTTACTTCCTGAGCTGGAAAATTAACCTCAAATGAATTTGAGATCATGGACCAAAAGGAAATGGACTTTCATAGTGTTTGGGGCTCGAGGGGGAATCTTGACTCCATCTCTCACATTTGCACATTTCAGCCAGTTTTCCAAGTGTTGGACTGAGAGTCATGCCTTGTCTAAGCAGATGTCCCACTGATAGCTGCAGTCCAGAAGACATTGCCAGGCTGCTGTCCTCAGTAGTTTGTTTCAGTATATAATCAGTGATGACTTAAAAAAAGTAATAAAAATCAGGCTGTATCTCTTGTTGGAATTTATTTCGTTTCAGCTTCCAGCCTTCACTTTGTGTCATACCTTTTCCACTAAGTTCAAGAGCCTCTTAGAACCAGATATTTTTGGTCTGGTAACTGAGTCATTGCTACTTTTTTTTTTTTTTTTTTTAAGAATGGGAATAGATGGAATACCTTCAATCTCTCTTTTAGCATGGCATTCCTCAAGCCCTTGAATTATTTTCATGAAGGTTTTGTTTTTTTTTTTCTATACTGCCTCCCCTCTTCCAAATTCTATTGCAAAAGGGGACCCTGGAACTTTACCCAGTACTTGATGGGTAACAAATTCTTACACGGAGGGGAAAAAAAAACCCTTTCTTAATTCCTACTTACTTATGCCTTCAAGGATTGTATTTGTCCTTTTGCCACATGGTGCAGGAGGTTGTAGCCTTGCTTTTTCTCTTAAATGCTGCACCATTTTGCAGGGCCACGGCTCTTTGCTATATAGCTTCATTTTTAATTTTTTTCTTCTGTAAATAGACTTCAGTCCTTATTCCTGGACCTATTATTTGCATGGGTCTGTTTGCAGAGATGTTTTCTCTGAATGGGCCCAGATGACTGCCTTAAAAACAGTTTACAGCCATAAAAATTCAAATTACATTTCTGTCCATTAAGCAAAGGTGTCTCAATAATTTTGGAGCATGTAACCCTAAACTAAAGACGTTTGTGTTCTCAAAGAGAAATTTTTCACACCAATTCCAGAAATACTGGACCTAAACAATTGTTACTGCTTTGCCTTAAATTTTGAAAGGAACAAAGCTATGTTTTCTTTTACAAATGGCTTACGTATGTTTATTAGTCATTCACACATCGTAGACAGGTTTTCCCCTCTTCATGTGTGTTGGTTTTGCTTAGCCACATATTATTCTCTGCTCTAGAAATTAACCCAGAGCTCGAACATTTTTGCTTTACTGAAACAAATGAGAAACTAATTAATTGTGTTGGTCATCAGATTCTTCTGCATCTACCTGCAGCCTGCTTTAAAGTACCCCCAAAAAAAAAAAAGTTTATCATTTTGGATGTAACACATTTCATGAACACTTTCAAAGAGTTTTGAACTGTACTAAGCAATACATTAGTTGAACTGCAATTATAAGCATCAAAGAGACTTGATTTACTTTCAAAAAATTGATATTTTGTTTTAAAATACAGACTACAGAAAAAAGTTAATTATTTAGAATTCTTTTTGCTCTTTTAACTCAGAACTATTTCTGCTATAAGGAATTTTTTGTGCACTTTGATAAATCTAAAAAGACTATTTTATCTAACAACTATCCATACTCTAGCAATGGTTGTATATGAAACAAAAGAGACAAATATCTGTGGTTTGATGTGAAATTCTTATATATCTTCGAATAGTACATAATATCTTCAGATCTCCTGAAGAGTGATACATGATTAAATTAAGGACTTTGGGATGCACAAAATTATCTAGTCATTGTCTTCCACTTTCTTATCACTACTAGGGTAAGATTTCCAGATTGTACTGGATAAAGAAAAATCTGTATTCTGTGAACTTTAGAGAGATCAATTTATCTTTTTGAAGATAATAGTCCTTATTCCCACCAACTCTAGCATTCATTTACACCACTTTGACTGTGAAAATAGGATTTAGAGTAAGTGCAAATTTATCTAGCTCTAGCTTCATGGTTGGGAGTAAAGCCATTAGTGTGAGTGTCAGACCCTACAGTTTAATCTCCTTTCCTCTTATTTGTACCTGTGTCCCATAATGGGAATAGGGTGTCATCTCCAGAATATAAGGATATTGCAGACCAATTGTCACACAACGAGGTGATAGTTTCTTCCAGACCTCTGCTGAGCTCCATGACCTGTAAATGATATTTTTCAGGGGCTGTTTTCCGATAGGTATTTTTAAAGGGGTAGTGTGATGATGAGGGCTAGAGCTAGAGATAAAACAAACTCATCCAAACTTTTCAAAAGCCCAGAACGGTCTGTGCCTGTGGGTCTGGCCTGACACAAGGTATTCACAGTGCTCATGCATGCTCAGGACAACATGCTGGCAGCTGCCATGCTGCCCTGCACCACAGCCAAAGCCACTGGGGGATGTTTGCACTTCCACCCAAACTGTTAGAGGTTAAAAAGCTTTGATAAGCATACATAAAGAAAGGGAAAGGTGGGTGCACGTCTCCCTCCCCATTCTGTTTAGCTGTCACTTACTCTGTTGGTTGATGGCAAGGTTTTGGTTGTGTAAGGCTGTCATGTCACGTTGGACTTAGCGTCTGAAAGCCAAAAATACTCGAGGGGCTGGAGGATCATGTGGCTGTTCTTCAAGCCAAGTTTCCCTCAGATCTTTAAGCAGCTGCTTCAGAAGTGCATTCTTGCTGCAGACCTTCAGGAGACTTGGAATGACTCGCAGAAGGGCTCGCTAATGACGCTCCTGTGCAGTGAACTTTCTGCCCAGGAATGCATTGTCTCTCCTGAGAGTGCCAGCAAACTCAATTACTCACTGGGGGCGGCTTGCTTAAAATAATCTGAACAGAGAGGCCATCCTCATTCCCCATTTCAGGAAAACACACTCAGGTGTGCTCTCACGCATAGGCTGAACATTATGATGAGCAGAGGCTGCCCCTGTTCTTACAATAATGTATTTCCTGAAAGCATCAAAATAATTTCTAACTTTGCTGAATGAAATCTGATGGAAAAATGTTATTTGGCAGACAAGGTACACCTTAGCCCTGAGATGAGCTTAAATGTATAGTAAAGCAGGGAATAGAAAATTCCATCCTATCTCCAGCAGCTGCTAGGTTGTGACTTCACCCCCTCCTCTTAAATGCTTAAAGCAATCCCCATTTGTTGAACACTTAAATTACTTGAACACTTCAGAGATTTTATTGCTCTTCCTATTTACTCTGGTATGAAAGTTCTGCTTCTGTGCTAAATTTGAAGCATCTTCTTCCCAGGGATACCTAAATAAAATAACTCACAATTCACCTAAATAAAATAATCACATTCCCATCAACATGAGAAGAGTGTTAGCGATGGGTGAGGGAGGATGAAAACACTGTGGTGGGCAGGGAGCAGTCATAGAAAGTGGAAATATATCAGTCCGAACATAGCTACTCAAACTGAGGGCTGGGGCTGCTCTGATGTCCTTCCCTTCTCACATTTGCCAGCTTGCCAACATGAAGAGTGCTGTTGCTCTGTAATTTTGACCTTCTTGCCCTCAAATTCCACCATTTAGGCTTTTCCTTCATGTCTCGAACTTGGACAATTTATGGTTGTAACCAAGCCTCATCCACAATCTAAACATTTCAAGCCTCTGTTTTACATCTTTGAAAGGCTCGATATAAAGCTGAGTGAAGTCAGTGGAAGGACTGCTCCTAACCTCAGTGTATTTTGGATAAAGCCCTAAAGCAAGGCTCACATTCCATACATTTTAGCTTGGATTTGGATTTTCATAAGCTCTAACACTCCATGAAGCTGCCAGCTTCACAAATCTACATCCCACAGTATGTGTTTTCAGCTTCTTGGTTTTGTAAGAATGCTTTAAAGCTGAGGGACGAGTTAATTAATTTTTCAGGACTAAAACATGAACCAGTGACCTCAACAGCAAACCAGTTTTCATTGAGGATGCTGTGTTTCCTTCTCTTGCATGAACATTTGCATCTAAGAAATATGAAGGTACATAAAAGCAGGTTCATTTGCAATGAGGGAGGCAAAAAACTCTGTTCAGCAGGAGGGTGCTAACAGAGTGCCCAAATCCAGAAAAGAAAGATATCAATGTGTCTGTTTTCATTTTCACCCTTGCTTACTCAATGTAGGCATGTTCTGTTTTTGATTTATACCAGAACAGGTTATTAGAATACCACTGAAATTTCTGATCCAAACAGACCTATTAGCTCAATCGGGTCTGACCCCATCCTGGCTAAATTCAAAGCAAAATTTTATAGGAAGAGAGCCAAATCCCCTTGGCTGTCTGAAAAGCAGATGTACTAACTGATGCCTGAAATCAGTACAGCTACATCCATTTACAGGGTCACGGTCTGTCTCCTGGAATTTTTTTTTTTTTTTGCCATGACTGTCTCAGAAGAATATTATTTTTGCATTCATAGCAAAAATAAAGGTAAAACAGAAAATAGTTTTGCCCTGTGGTGATAATTTCTGAATATAGCCATGAAACTGTTTAGTCCAGGAAGGAAACAACTTTTTAAATAGATTAAGCAATTTTTAAAAAAAAGTAAACAAAACATGCAACATTTTTTGAGCATTTGATATGGAAATGAATCTATGTAAAATAATTTACTATCTCCCTTAATATCCCCTCTTTGGTTTAATTATCTTGGATGTTTTATGGTTAGTGTCAACAAATCATGTTATTTTTACCCGCAGTGGACTAAAAACTACAGCATTGTAAGAGCCTGAATGAGAGATGTGGGACTCCAGGCGGCTCTTCAAAATGCAGTTTATTCAGTCCGAGATGTTACAGCAGTCCAGGGTCGTGGGCGACAGAGCCTGTGCCTACAGCTGTCAGCTCCAGCTGCAGGCAGGCCTGGAGACCCTTTGGTTTTGGTTACAATACATTATATACTTTTCTTTGCTGAGCATCTTAACACAGTAGAACCAATCTATACCTTAACTTTTATCTGTAGCCTATCACAACTACTATAATTACCATATTAATGTTAGTATTCTCCAATCACTAAAAGTTAGTACATTACAGTTTAAGCTAGAAGTTGTTTTTCAGTTTCCTTGCAGTGGAAAATTCTGAGACCTTTTTTCTACTTACAACATTTGCTGACTTATTTGCCTGTGCTATCTTTCTGCTTGGTAAAAACATCTTCTTGTTTGAGGTGGGTTTATCCTTTGTTCTAAGTCATGAAAACCCCTTCTAACTAACATACCCTTTGCCTCCTTGGTTATCCATTAAGACTGGCTCAGCAATTCCTTTATTCTATATCAAACCTTGCTTCCATCTCTATTCCTTCTTCAGAATCTACATTTGAAAATCTTTCTGCTAAGCATACATATCCGTGAGACTTTCTTGTCATACTTTCATCCTTCCCAACACAACATCTTATTAGAGTATGGAAATTTTACATTAATTCTCAAAAGTATAATTATATAATCAAAAGTAGTATGCAGCTTTGTTTACCACTTGAAATACTTGCTGCACCAATGGGCATTTCAGAAGCCAAAGTCCTGATAATACTAGGGCAAAGAGGATAGCTGAAAACTTCGGGTCTATCTCACTGTTACCTCCATTTGCACCTGCGTCCTCCAGGAAAAACCCTTATTCTGCTTTGCTGCATGTTTGCAATAAAGGAGAAACTGGCAACATTATGAACTCTACTCTTCTGCACCTGTTGGCAGCATCTTTTTAACATGGTACAGCTGCCAAGGCATATGGAGGCTCCAATTCCTTTGTGCAAAGAGACTCCTTTTCATCAACATTTCTATGAAGTGAATTTAGGCTAAAAGCAGATAGGAGAAATGTGACAGGAACCCTTGTTGTGTGTCAGTATTCTAGTTGCTGCAGCAATTTCAAGCACCTGCAGTTTATCAAGTTAAACATAAGAACAATTGACATTGTGGGAATAACCACATGGCACTAACCACTAGGCATGCCATTCGGCAGGCAATAACACTTTTTTTCCTCACTTTGTTTTAAGGAGCTTGGTGTCCAGCTTGAATGTCTGAGGAGTAATTTGTTATGAACACGTAATATTTATTAGAAAAATAAAGCTAATAAACTCCCCCCTCCACCCTGTAAAAACATTCCTTCTCCATTTGTCATTCTGATTTTTTATTTCCGAAACAAAGCAGAAATTAACCAGGCTTATTTTAACAATTTCAAAATACAGTGTCAGTTAATCAACCTCTTCCTACTCTCTCACTCATAACTAAAAAAGGAAGCTAAAAATACCCTCATATGCACCAAATTACTAGACAGAACACTGCTATATACTAAGTTTGACATGCCTAAAATAAACATCATCAGTCTGTACTAATCAATAAAGACCTGTTGGAAGACATTGAAAATTTCAAAGTACTGAAACATTTCATCCCCTCATAGAGGCTGTAGGGTTGGGCATTTCTTGCCTGTCTCTACCTTGAGACCTCAGCAGTTACCCACAGAAGCTCTTCAATGTAAGCTAAGAATGTGAGATCTCATTCCTATGGCCATGTAAGGAAAGGTTATGAACTGCAAATGAGAAGTAGTACCAAGCTCTCAAAAGTCCTATAGCAGAGTTAGAGTGTTAAAGTTTTACTCATGAGAGTGAATCATTTCACATTCTTGCACAGAAGTGCCATGGGCATCTCAGCAGGCTGTTTATCTTTCTTGAGACATGGTGTGTTTATCTCATTTTCAAGAGAATACAGAAACATTAACTTTAGGGCATAAAAATCAACTTTTGTGGCTTAAGGAGAGAAAAAAACCTTCTCTGGGTTTACACTTGGGTTATGACAAGGAAGGAGACTGAGAGTTTTGCCTTTCATAACTGTCTGATTTCTAAGCATCTTCTAATCAGAGTAAGCTGCACAGGCTGTAGAGTCTCCAGCTATATTTTGAAAGTGTCCTCTAGTGTCTGTTTTTTCCCAAAGCAAGACCTAAATCCAAAAAAGTTTGTTTCAAAGTTACACCATTCTCCTCCTGACACAGTGTACTTCTAACACAGCCCCATGAATTTCTGGGCCCATAAACTTTAGTTTATAGTAGTTAGCTGCTCTTCTCTCCTGTTTGTCTTGTGGGCAGAATTGCTTACAGTGAAGGTGTCTCGAAGATCCTGTGCACAGATGATGGAACTACTTCGCTTGAATAGCTCTGGCAGAACAAGTTCAGTGGCTTGTTGTGTTAACAGTGATGTTCACACTCCCTCCCCCTTTACTTGCTCAGCTTACCAGCAGGAAATCTACTTCAGTGTATGCGCTGGCTCAGTGATATGACAGCATTCAGCAAGTCTTCAAAGAACCATGCCCCAGAGCTGGTCCTAGTAACTGGTTTGATTGCTACTACAGGTTTTAAGTTCCCTGTGACTCCAGCTAAGCTAGTGGCATTTATGGAAATTAGGTCCCCAGAGCTGAGATATCTTTACAACATACATCTCCCCCAGACTTCCAGGTCTTTTGTTGGTCAAGTAGAATACCCTAAAGCATGATGCACTGACCCTGTCTCAGGCCACTTGGATGGAGGCTGGATGGTCAGTGCCTGTCTCCCTCCATGGGCTCTACAGGGACCTAGGAGGTAAAGATGGTGGTGAAAGGGAGGATAACCTTAGAATGTATTGCAATTTCCTTATCTATATCTGACTAGACATGTTAGGAATCTATTTATTTGAATGAGTTTTGTCTACCTCTTTGGCAGACGTAATAAGAAAGAAAAAAGGAAATCACTGTTTTGTCTAGATTTTATCAGGATTTGTTTTTTTTCTTGTTTGATTGTCATTATTCCTAGAGTGTTCCCTGCTCCTAAAGTCCAGTGTGTTAGCTCTTCACTTACATTGTTCCTTTAGCAAAGGCTTCTTCTAAAGGACTCCCCAAACAAACTCTTTAAACTAAACACTGAACAAGACCTGGTCATTGGCACATAGACACTCAGGGATAGAGGGTTTTCTTTCATAGGGCAATGCTTAAATGGGGAAATTAATCTTTGAACAGGATGATCACTTAATACCCAATTGGAGGTGGGAATCTTTACCATCTTCTGTTGAACCAGAAGAGACTCCTTAAAATGTGAAAACAACGTGGAGCACTGTGTCCAGTTCTGGGGCCTCTAGCATAAGAAGGACATAGACCTGCTGGACGGAGTCCAGAGAAGGGCCATGGAGATGCTCCATGTATCTGGAGGGCAGGAGCTCATCTCCAATGGAGACAGGCTGAGAGAGTTGGGGTTTTTCCACCTGGAGAAGAGAAGGCTCTGAGGAGACCTAGTAGCAATATCTGCTATGAGAGTGGTGAGGCAGGTTGCCCAAAGACGCTGTGGATGCCCCATCCCTGGCAATGTTCAAGGTCAGACTGGATAGAGCTTTCAGCAACCTGGTCTGGTGGAAGGTGTCCCTGCCTACAGGAGGGAGCTGGAACTAAGTTCTTAAAGAGCTTTCCAACCCAAACTGATCTGTGATTCTATCTGTGAACTTCTTAAAGTCCAGCTGGCCTGACTGCAATATTCTGTGTGTGACCCACTGCTGTCAGTTCCTTGCAGGATACAGGCAAACTGCTTCCCATTGCACCTGCACACGAAGGGATGCTCAGTCAGACCATTCCCATGCCTGCCTGCAGAAGCAGCTCCTGCTGACTAATTACAGATGATTTACCCATTAGGCGGATGCTGCAGCCACCCCCTGGCCCGAGGGCACGGACATTCCTCTGACACCCGTCTTTAAAAACTGGACTCGCCTGTAAGGAGATTTTTTCTGGTTTGTGGCCCGTGGTCAGGCAGCCGGCAGGCGGCAGCCTGTGCCCGCGTATGGCTTGCAGGAGGTTTCGTCGCAATGTTATGTGGGGGTTTTGGCGTGGTTTTTGTTTTGTTGTTGTTGCTGGGTGATTTTTTTTGTTTCTTAGTTTTGTTTTCCTTTCTTCCCCCTCCCCCCCCATTTTGTGGACTTGCAAATTGTGTCCCCTCTTAAGCTGTTTGAATCATGTCTGTACAATAAGCCCCTGAAACTCCGTCCATGCACTCTGTCAAAGCCCTCAACGTCCCTCACCGCCCCTCTGGTGCAGACCCACTTATTCTAACCCCCATCCCAATTTACTCATTCCATTCCCCCCTCAGGGCTCTCTAGCCCTGCCACCACCTCACTGCAGCGAGGGACCTCCATCCTGCCAGGCTGCCACTCCCATGTCTCCCCTGAATTCTGTGGGAGTCTAGGGAACACCAGAAGGCAGTGCAATGTCTCCAGGCTCAGCAGCTGCTGGATTATGGCAACATTAGGAAACTGGGGACTCCACTCTTTGCAGAGGCCAAGTTTGGCTCTGAGCACAGCAAGATTTCTCCTGTGTCCTGTTTCACTCAGAGTCCTCAGGTGAAGCTGTGGTGCTGGATACCCATCAACCCTGTGAGCAGGCCAGGCACTAATGAAGCCAAGGCCTCTTGTGTGCACCGGGGGCTGCTGCAGTAAGGTCTGAACAGCAGGGTGTCGTCTGTAAGGTCTGCTCTTGCTGAGCTGGGAAGTCCCTAAGAGCCTTTTTCCAGAGCAGGCTGCCTCCCAGCTGCGGGAAGGCACTAAAGTGCAGCAAAGACCATCTTGCCCTGAGATCTAGGGTCTTCTGCTGAAGTCCTTAAGGTGCTGCAGCTGAGTCCCTTTTTCACTCTCCTGGACACATGAATGTCATCCCAGATGAACAGCATGGAAAGTGAGGTCACAGGGAATGGCTCCATGCTGCCTCACATCCAGCAGGTCTCATCATCCAGTACATGGATTAGGAAAATAAACTGCTCTCAGACAAACACCCTCCTTTTGACTAAAGAAATGTATCAACTTGCTGAAAGCTATTAATTCTGCCAGTTTGCAGTTGTGGTATTTTAAACACTTCAAAATCCAACGAGAGAGAGAATATAAGGTATTATGGCTTTAATTGTTGGGTGTACCTGGGAGTCACCACCTGGGAACAGCTCTCTTGGGGGCAGTTTGGAACCGTTTCTTCTTGGGCAGACCGACAGAGACAAGGTTTCTTATAGCCTATCACCCTGCTTCGACCTGCTAAATAGCCCTCCCTGCAGCCCTGGGCTAAGAGTTAATGGGGAACAAAAGTGGGGAGTCTTAGATAAGAATCTTAGGAACTTCATGGAGTCTTACTTGTATGTTTGGTGTATTATGAGAAACGTTTACTCCCGTCCCTCCTCTTGTCCCTGGTGGGGGAAGAAAAGACAGCCCCAAACCCATGGAAGAGTCAGTCGTGACAATCTGCTGTGGGCTGTCCTGCAGCCCCACTCTGTACACCAGGCTCTGTCATCTTCCCAGTCATGCAAGAGGTCTGCTCTGCACAGCTTTTTTTTTTTTTTCTGTGCAATCCCTAGCGTCACCCTATGAGATAATGGGGATCATTTATGTAGGATAGGCAGGGTTTTGTGGAAAACAGCAGCACTGGAATGTACTGCGAAATCCTGGATGTCAAAGGGATTTCTTACACTCTCTATATCCAAACCAGCCTTGCTGCCATCCTACAGCTAGAAGCACTTCCAATTTATAAAAGAGAACACACCAGTTAAATACCAAGAGTTCTTGTTTGCACATGACAACATTAGATACTGCAATACCTTTCCTTTACTCAAAATAAATATAAATAGATGTTTTGGCAATGGTGTTGTGGGAGCATGTCTGTGATTTTAGATTGTAACTCTAGGGGTAGGTTTTCATCTGAGTTTTCATCTACCTGTCCCCAGGATGGCGGGGCCAGGGTTATGTGTGTCAATGGCCATGTGAGGATAAGCTTGTGGTGGGAGGCTTTCGGAGCTGCAGTACTGAAGAACTCTCCTCTATCTTGCCACTTGCAGGTGTCTTTGCCATAGGAGGGACAACATCAGCTGTCTGACTTGTGGGGAAGCTGTTGGGAGATGCATGCCTGGGGAGGGATGTATATTTGGAATATATGCATCCCTCCTCAGCTAGTAATTTTTTGGAATTTCAGTTTCTGTCTGATAACGAGAAGGTGACTTAGTGCAGAGGAAATATATTTTTTTCAGTCTTGCTGGAAAAGGGCTTGGATAAATGATGAGCAAGACAGGAAGCATTATTTCTGGGCATTACCTGGAGCAGATGTGATATTTCATAGCCTCATGGACCCTAAGATTCAATTCTTAATTTTTAAATGCAAAAAACCTCTCAAATAAAATAACATAACCTGTTGATCTTATTTGCTCATAAAAATTGAAAAAAAAATTACTTCTCCATTAGTACTTTTAAAGTGGATGTTCCACTTGGTCTGGGATGAAAGGGATGAAAAGGAATGACAAATGTGACTTAAATACTCTATTAGCCCTTTTATTTATTTAATTTATTTATTATCACTGTATAAGCCCGACACAAGATGGGTGGTTGCTGGACCAATTTCTAGATATGCCTAAAAAACTCTTGCTGGTGTATTACTCCAGAATCTACCCAAAATAGACTTTCTTGGCTACAATCTTTCCTTAACTTCACATGATAACATATCACCTATGCCTCATTGCTGATGGAGATACTGAAAGACAAGAGAAAAGAAGAAGAAATAAAAGTGAAGTTCTGTAACTACAGAGAAATGTGATCATTTGAGAATTTCTTGAATGCCCTGATGTCTTAGAAGCTTAGATACCATGGAGATAGTTGCCTTAGCAATGTTTTAGCCACATAGGCATTCACAATCAAGCCTGCCTCTTGTGGCTAAATGATGCTGTTTGGTTTTTTTTTTTTTTTTTTTTTTTTTTTTTGCAAAGCTTTTGTGAATGTACAATAGAGCACTTTATGGGTTTTTAGCTAGACACCAGATTTTCTCTCAAGCTTCTCATCCTTGACATTCTTTTATTTTTTCGGTGATGTTAATTCTGAAAATAAATGTCTTTCAAGCTAAGGCTTTGTAAATATGAGAGCCTGTCTGATTTGGTCCCTGTTCACCTCAAGATAAAAAAAATCCCACTTCTGGGGTGAGAAAGGATCAATTTCAGAGGTTGTGTTCAGATTTTTGTCTTTTAAAAATTAGTACAACCTGAATTGCTGTAGGTTTAACGTTTCCACAGCATGGCATCATTTCAAAATCTGTGTATTTTTACAGTAGGGACTCAGACAAACCAAATGTTATGAAAAATGGAATAAGTGGGCAGATATCTCTATTATGATTTGCGGAGTATCTTAATAAAACCAGTATGTAAGTATATAAAGTGAGATTGAAGAAAAAAGCAATTATCTCTTCTATTTGGAATTGGAAATATTTGCATTTCAAAGTTATTTGTTTGGAAGTAAGGCAGTTTGGAATTTTACAACAGGCAAAACTGCTGCCTGGAAGTGCAGCAGGCTACCAGAGGTGACAATAAAGTGTTGGTGGGGCAGTGGTGACTGCTGTGAAGTGTGTGTTTGCCCTCCCAACACCTCCCAGCTTTAGATTCCACCATGCAGGAGTAGCAAACATGGCTCTCTGGGACTTTCACTCAGGATTTTGTCTTTGATCACAAAAGTTCTGTGATTTTCAGGCCATGGAGAAGCCCTGGACCAGCTAAGTGACAGTGTGTTTTGTTTTATTTTACCCAGGTTTGTGCTTCTTACACCAGGCATCCCTTTATGGAAATATCTAGAGGAGAGATATAATCCACTGAAAATGCAAGTGTCTCTAGTGTTTCTTGGTGTATGCTAGCCATGTCTAAATATGCCCTGTGAAAGCAATTGCTGCCTCCTTTCTTTCAGTTATTTACCACACTCTCCCTACCTTCCCTTTAATTTTTCTCCCTTCCAAGAAAAGTAATAAAGCAGAATTAAGAAAAGGCTTATTTAGGTTGATCTTTTTCAGGCTGTTAATCATAGGCTCATAGGGCAACTCCTGTTGGAAGGGACCTCAAAAGACTATCTGGCCCAGTCTTTTGTGGTAGCCTCAATAAGATCATCTACCCTGTTTAGTTGTGCCTTCAAAATCTGCAATGAGACCTCTATCCCTGGGGATGTTGTTGCTGTTCTTGCTGCAAAAAATTTCTTTCTTGTGTTAAGATGAAATCTATGCTCATGCAACTCATGCCCATTGCCTCTTTTCTTGTTTCTGTGGCTGCTTGTGAAGAGAGAGCCTGTCCTCTTTGTAGTCATCTTTTAACTACTGAAACTACAACGAGATCCCTCTTCAGCCTTCTCTTCTCCAGGGGGAAAATACTTAAATCCCATAGTCTTTTCTTATAGGGCAGATTCTCCAGCTCTTTGATCATCTTTGTGACCCTCCTTTGGACTTGTCCACTCTGGGTGTTGTTTTTGAATTGTGGGGGCCAGGACTGGATGCAGTACTCCAGCTACTGTGTAATGATGGGAGGAATTAAGTTTGTCAATCTGCTTATAAGGACTGGTGAACTGGTGAAAAATATTAGGAGATGAGAACTAAGCCCATTGGGAATAGAAAAAAGAATAGAAATGCAGGACTGGGGAAGGGTATGTCACTTGGGGGATTTCTGATTTAGATTTGGTTAGCAAGCCTACCTTTACCTGGAGTCAAGACCTGTGTTTGTGGTGCCTTGTATGTGCAGTCTGTTTTTTCAGTAACTTCCATTCCCTTCTAATCTGCAAGGCCATGAGAGCTCAAATCTGCACAAAATCATAATTAGCAGTTTGTCTTTTCTGTTTCAAGTGATTTCTCCCACTGGGACTGAAGCAGAGCCTATTATTGTGCTATTTTTGCCCCATAGCCCTGCAGGAGTACCTAAGTGTCCTGTGCTGAGATCTCTGCAGGGAGGAGCAGCTATGCGCTCTGACAAGGCTGTGCTCCCACACCAGAAGGATGTTGGAGGCTGATAGGCCTGCTTCCTTAGCTCTTGCTGTCCTCTGCAGTGTCTTTGGCACTTTATGCTGAAATATTCCCATGATTAAACTCCACAGCATGTGTTTAAGTTAGGCTGATCTGTAATTCAGTCGTCATGTCTGAATTGTGCACTTTGTGGGATTCTGAAGTGGTTTTTATAACTTTTCAGGCTGAATTTTAATGATGAGAACATAAAAGCTTTTTGACTGTTATGCACTATTTTTTTGTTGTTGTTGTTATAATCACCATTAATAATCATATCATAAAACATCATTTTCATCAAAGTTTGATTCACATTTCATAAATGCCTCCAGCAACTGCTGGAATGGCACATTGTCTTCATAAAACTGAAGTACCTGCTCTGCCTAATGAGGGTCCATCATCTGTGGTGTATCTGCAGCAGGACAGGGCTTTCTGAGGGAGCACAAGGGCCTGTGGAGAGCGATGGCTTCCATGAGGCTGCTGCCACCACAGCTTTTGGAGAAAAGCTGTGTGGTGGTGGTAAAGCAGTGCTCTTGTAAGCTGGGAAAATGTTCTGCAGCAGCGACTCTTGTGCCACTGATGCAGAGATGGATTTGACTTATTTTATGGGATAAGTCAGGGCAAGTCACTGGGAGATTTGTGGGAGAAAATCATGGTAGACATGGAAAAAGTAGAAGACCCATGAATTCATCTATTTCAGTACTTATAGTGGCTAATTTTGAAGTCGCAAAGATATTTAAAACATCGGAGTTGCTCCTGGTGTAAATAAATGAACATGGAAATACCCAAAAATGCACTCAAAGAAATCTGATTGGCATTTTTAACATGCTTGTACTGCAGTAAACATTGAGTCAGTTGAATTTAATCCTAGTATATTCTTTTTCACTTTGTTTAGGAGAACACTCCCCAGGGACAGATGTACTTGGATAGCAAAGATTACAGTACTGTTTCTAGACAACAAGAGATGGAGCTGAACCAGACATCGTCATATCAAAAAAGTTTATCTGCAAAGGTGGCAGCCAAACCAGTGACCAGAAGTTGCAATGAGCTGCAGTTATTGAAAGAGTATCATGGCATGGTAGCGAGTCTTGGAGAGCCACAGACCCTGTGTGAAAAATCAGCAATAGTGGAGGATGGCTGCATTGCTCTGGGGAAGGATTTCACTCCTGTGCCCATGCAGGGAAGGTAAGAATAAGTACAAACAGAATGTTTTTTCTCCAAATCAAATTAATTTTTATTTCCTTGCAGGACAGATATGTATGTTCATTAAGTGAATATTTCTCCCACTGACAAAGAAACAAAACCTTAATGGGACATCAAAGCAGTTGTAATTGCCATGGAGGGGTCATGAATCACCAGATTTCTAAACTAATCTCAGTGTTAATAGCTGCCATGGGCAGCTGTGTTTTCAAGATCAGACAATTGGCTTTTTTTCTCATCTTGGTGGCAGAAAACACAAGAGATAAAGCAGTCTTCACACCCCACCCTATACCTCTTTCAGAAAAATGCATCATAAAGACGTAAAGCAAATCTCTACAGCTAAGGCTGCAAACACTAAAATGGCACCCTACAGCACAACTCTGACAGCTGGCACGCCACACATCAAGTGGACAAGGAACATGTAGTCCTCATGCATCCTCTCCCTCATCAGGAAGGGTGCAGGTTGCTGGGCAGGTGTGTTAATCTTTCCTGTTGCGACAGATACAACATCAGCAATTCTGTTTGTAAGTACTTAGAAATAATTTATAGACCCCAAAATATTTCAGGTGGATTTTGAAAGCTTTGAACCAGCAGTGGGTGGTAGGCAGCCAGGGTGGACTGTCAACATTTTGGGTAGTTTTGAGCATCTTTAGAGGTGGCTTGACAGAACCTGAAGAGAGAGGAGTGCTATACCTAGTCCAAACTCCTGCAGAGCACAGGCCTTGAAGTGCTGCCTGGCAGTGTCTGCATTGAGCAAGGCTTACACTGCAGTTGAGGAGTTGAGTGCCAGCACAATATCCAGAACCTGATGCTTCAGACCTTCGTTGTGTGGCCACAAATCAGGAAAATCCTGTCATGTGGGAGGGGCAGTCTCGGGGGCTTCTCACAGTTCTGGCTGTGAGAGATGGAAATGTCTCTGGTTTGGTGAGCCAGGCTGAGATCCGCCCCACGCCCCTGCATCTCAGTTAGAAGGAAATATGCTAATCTTGGGCAGAAAGGAAGTTTGGGGCGTTTTGGTAAGTTCCCTGACCTGACCAAAGGAGAGCCAGGCTAGCTGGATGAGTTTTGCTGTGGCTCTTATTTACACACAACGTAAGTATGGCATAGAAATCTACAGCAAACCCAGTCAATGTTTTAATGTGCATCTGAAAGTGTTTCCATCAGAGTGAGAATTGGAAATCATTATAGCTGTGCTTCCAAATATTAAAAAAGCAATCAAATTATCAGCTTGACAAAAAAACCCCTATAAATATTTCAGAATTTTTTAGTGTATTTGAAGATTTTTTTTGTGTTGACTAAGAATTTTAATGACAGAAACAAATCCTGTAAAAGTTCTTCAGTTCAGTAGGTGAAGGGATGAGTTAATGTCTTATTCTGAAAGAACATGATAAGTACAATATAAATGTGAGGATGGGAGGAAGGCTAGGGAAGAGAAGGGAAGGACCGAGTGCATCTGAAGACAAGGTTTTTCTTTGTGGATTCACTTCTACATCTTGCTACAGCTGTGTTTGCCAGTGCTATTTATTCTCCTGTTTACTATTCTGGTAATAACGTGAATAAAATCCACGTTTGTATTCTTGTGGACCAGCTTTCACCATTCTGGCTAAAATTCTTCCTACTGTTTTTCAGTGAGTGATACGAATTTGTGTACCAGTGATACACAACTTCTGTGAACCTCTGACCCAGTCAGGCAGTCATGGTCTCAGGTGCCAGAGATGAAAAATACTAGGTTGTGGGGGAGCCCACCTACCTGTGAGCGCAGGGAGTAACTCCAAGCCTTGTGCTAACACTGTTAGTGTTGGGTAAACTGGAGTCACTGTGCATGGTTTAGGAATAGGGGTACAATTAAATAGCCATACCCATACCCATGCTCCCTTTCAGACAAATCTTCTATAGCAGTATACTAGGGTTCAGGAAAGGATGTCTCAAAATTTCCTCTTGTTGATCTTTGGCTCTTGCTCTTCCAATATTGATTTATTTTTTGGCATGGAGACTAAACTTATCAGTCTCTCCTTAGCATGTATTTTAACCAATATACATCAGGTACAGTTAAAACACTGATGTAACCTGTATGACCACTCTATATGAGCAATTACCCTTAAATCATTGGGACTTCCCAACAGAATGCAGATAAAAGCATGGGTAAACTTTTGCAGAGTCACAAGTTGTTTGATTACATTCATTAGAATGAGAATTAGCTTTCAATGTAAATTGTGCTTTTTCTTGCAAAGAAAAATACAGATGATTAAGAAAAGAGGAAACCAAACCTTTTTTTTTTTTTTTTCCTATAAAGTGGTTCACTAAATTGGCACGTCTGTATGGTTTGTTTTAATTCATCTACTTTAATTAAATTGCTGAATTTTCTTTCAGGATGAGATTCCCAGGTTCTCTGAGTTTTTCAAATGTACATTGAAACAAGACTTTCCAAAGAATCTATTTAATGGAACAGGGGATTTATTTCAGTCTCTAAAATTACCTTTAAGAAAGTGTTATTATGTTAAGCAGGGCTGTTTACCCTGGGACAGAGATGTCCACAGTATTTTGGACTGAGCATTTCCTTTTGATTGCAGCACAGTTCTGCAGGTATTTTTTGGTCAGTGTACCTGTTGGGCTACCTGCCTGTCAGAATGCCTTCTCATTTACTCTCCATGTTGAAGAGTGGTACGTTCTGACTCCAGGTTTTGCTGCACTGCCTTGGGCTCCCTTGGCTCTGTGTGAGGAGGTCTGAACAATCCACTGTGGCCACTCCAATGATCCCGTATTTCCAGAGTGTCCTTCCCCTAGAAATAAGCCTGTCTGCCTTCTTGTGAACAACATAGTTTCTTCAGTCCTTTTTGCTGTATGCAATGTAGGCATGCCTCTGAAGTGGACCATGAACCATCCTGTGCAGTTGGAATGCACCTGGCCTAGGTCCATGTTTACCCTGAACTGTGGTGTACTTTGAACTATCAGAAATGCAGCTTTTAAAGTACTGAAACATGACAATGAAGTCTGCATTTTGATTTTTCATTTCTCTCAAATTCCTCAGCCTTTAAACAATGGCTTGACTGAGGTCTTTTTTCTTTGCAATTACATGAAAGTTACTTTTACAGTCAATGGACCTTGGTCCAAGCCACCTTCATGAGCTCCTTACCTTGCAGGAAGATTCCACTTTGCTTTTGTGGCAGCATGGGCAACGCTCTTCAGATCAGCACTGACATCTCCAAAGACACAGTCTTGGAGTCTTCCTTCCATCTTGTCTCTGGATTTACGGAATGTGGCTCCCAAAAAGGCCCTTTGGTCTCATCATTATCAATGGTATTTGCATGGGAAGGACTCAGCAGCATGATTTTATAGGAACCAAATCTGAAATCCTCCTTTGTGATCCATAGGAAGGGGGTGAAATCAGCTATTTTTGTCTTAGGAGCTCATGAGCATCAAAAGTCATCTATAGAAATTAGGTGAATAGTAATTCTTAATTCCATGTAAGCAATTACTTTGCATTGCTCCACTGAAGGTATCTTTGGATGAACTTGATCCTGGAGTTTTATGGTCAGTTAATATGATAACCTTTTTCTTTATTCTTTGTGTGTCACTAAGAAGATCCGTCTATAGGAGAAAAAAAAGTCCCTTTTTTTATTTTGTCTGCTTGAAAACATGTTTCAGCAAGCAAAAGACTTTTTTTCAGCATTTCTGCTGAAATGCTTCCTTCCTTCCTTCCTATTTTCCCTCAGTTTCACTTACATAATAAGTAAAAACAATCAACCAAATCCATCTCTTCCTTTGCCCTGAATCTCTGGTCCCTGGATCAGTAGGGAGATTGGTTTGCAATGAGAAGGTCAGTGAGTTAAGAGTGTCTATTGAATCCTTGGTTTGTAGCAAACAGGAAGAAGATTGAAATTTTATTTCCTGTTAGCTGGAGAAACTGGAAGAGGAGAAGGTGTTGTATAATGAAAAGTCAATATGAGAGTGAAGTCATGCCTGTAGCCATAAGAGATTATAAATCTCAATTTTGATTTTTAATTATGTTGATGTATTGCTACTTTTAAAAGACGTTTATGAGATTTAGAATTTGATGTCAAGAAGACATGGTTGCTGTCTAAATAAGTAAAATATATGTGACAATTTAAAAGCTTCTTTAATTTATGTGACAATTTAAAAGACAGGGGAAAAGACTAAGGGAAAGAAACCCTTGAAAACAATAAAACCACATTTTTGTGCATCCTAAGGCTAATTTTGATATTTGGCTATTAGAACAAAATTGGATCATCTCTTTAACAGTCAAACAGAGAAACCATCATTTTCACATCATAATTGCATGTTTGTGTAGGGACCAATCTGATTTTTAATGTCAATCACACAAACATTAGAGAAGAGTCCAGGACAGATAGATGACTTCACAACAAACCACCACCTTAATCATTCTCAAGTGACTCCTGGTTATCTTGCTTGCTGCCTGAATGATGGCACTTCTTTCTTCTCATTTCTTATCCATAGTGAGTGTTTCTGAATTTGATTCCCCATAAGGATCTTTAAATGCTATGACACTGCAGTATACAAATAATACTGAAGAAGTTTTAAAGTCGACTTTGCTAATTGATTTAGTTTGGTTCATTTGGTTTTAAATAGACTCTCTCAAACATTTATTGCTTACATGGAGGCATGTGGCTGCAAGACAGCTTATCATGAGCAAACTGTGTAGGGGCATGGAACTGCTGAGGCTGTCTTAGCTCAGACTAAAGCTCCCTGCTGTTGCCTCTACTATATCCTGAATTACCATTCAAGGCCTGAAAAGCTCAAAAGAAACAATAAGGAGCTCTAGCAAAACTTTAGGCTGAATGGTAGGAAATATAACAGAAAGACCATATTATGCACAATAGCCAAATAAATTATTGTGGGGTTCTGCTGCCCCAGTCTAATTTGCTGTTCTGCATTTCCTGGGAAAAAGATATCTTGCCACAGTAACCGAAGGAAGACTGAAATGCAGTTGTATGATGTAACTTAAGGAGAGTGTTTGACTTCATTTGAGTAAAAGAGGTGTGTTTAGCAAAAGACTGATTTTGACATAATTTCTGCTGTTAATGAAACACACAGAAACAAGCTTCACTCATTGTAAGCTTCTCTGTGTTCAAAGTTGTTTAATTTCTTTGTTGCTCTGTATTATTCATCATCTCAGTGCTAATTTCTTATAATCATTCACAGTATCTCAGATTGGTCATATACTACAATTTCTATTCTGCCACTGACAGACTAAAATCATGGTGCTCCCATATAGCCACTCAAATGCTTTTTGCTCTGACAGGATGTTTTGTAAACAAGAACCCACCATTATTAATTTGTGGTTTTGAGTGCTCTGTTGAAAGAATTAGGGGTTACTAATTAACTGCTTTCACAGTTTCCCAACTGTCAGGCTAAACATTGAGCTTAGCCCTCACTGAAGAGTTTGCAGTGTACTAACCTCCAAAAGCCAAATGTTTCATTTGAGTGCCTGTGACATTCCACAAAGCTGTTGAATTTTGCAAGCAGCTGGTCTTTTCCTAATAGTTTATAATATGGTAATGTGGGGTTTGTCTTTGTGAGACTTCTTAGGCCAGTTGTGGAAAGATGCCAGTCATACACAAGATGGGACTGGACAGCTCTTTTCTCACATGAAACTCTGTTTAAACAAGGAAATGTCAGGAAATGTTTTAATGTCAGAAATTATTTTTTTTACATGGAAGGGTTAAGCCAACCAGTCAGTCAGACTTTGTCAAGAAATGTGTTGCAAAGGGCCAGTGACAGTGGAGCAGGAGGTTATGCCTGGGGCTTAAATAGCTGACATGAGGAGTAGCTGGCCATCTATGATGACGCAAATAATTCAGACAGTCAACATCTCTCCATGAAGCTTTTCATTGAAAAATTTATCTGTGTGTTTTGCTCCTGGCTGATGTGCATGTGTGCAGGTGGCAGCTCCGACATACTGAACAATTTACAGAAAACATGACTTCTCATTAGCAGCTGGACAAGTTATACTAATTAACGAGATTTCGGTTTTGTACTGGTTTTTCTGCTATGTAGATGTGCAAAAGTTTTATGTGAGGAAGAACAAATGTGTTTTCATGGACAGTGACTAGGAAGAAGGAAAAGAAAGCATAGGAAATTAATGGTCCTTACATCTATTACTACATCAGATGGACATGCATGTAAGTGGCCACTGTAGCACTGTTTTTGAGTGGTAAATGGTTTACATGATAACCTGGCAACTTTTCTTTGGGCCTGGGCTCTGCAGCTGAAGGGTAGAACAAGACAAGGCCTGGAAGTGAAGCCAAAATAGTCAAGAGAAGGAAGTATGAAGAGAAATCTAATATTTGACAGTAATTTTGGGCCATTGAAATTTAAGATGTGGACCTCAAAGAGCCTGAGATAGAGCAGGAGCCCATGAACTTTAAAGAGCATAGAGGGAGAGGACAAAAGTATCTCTTGATTTCATGGTCTAATCAAAAAAGAAGTAATGCTAGTAGGGGTCATTTTTTGTAGTTGTTTGGTAGGAAATAGATATACAATCTCTGCTTTGCTCTGAGTGGTATTAAACACATATTTCCCAATTCTTGGTAAGTGTATGGGTCCACGTACATCTGACAGACACAGTCCATCTGCCAGGCTCTAAGACAATATTTTTTCTTCTTTCAATGTAATTTTTAAAATATATAATGAAACATCAATTAAAACAGCAACTGTAACTCTGGTATTCTATTTTATAAGAACATTTCTTGATAATCAGCATTGTTTTGTTTACATACTCTTGATTCTTCTTTCCAATGACTATTATTTTTTTGAAAATATAAAGGCCTGAAGGGAGAGGAGAGGAAGGGTTTGCAGTCTTTAGTCTAATAGCCAGGGTGATGAGGTGAGAACTTGGTTAGCTTAGCTCATACTGAACACTTGACCAGAAAAATTGCCTCATCCTCTACCCAGACTGCTGGGGAGCTGCTGCCAGAGGAGGAGAGAGGACTTCGAGACACAAGCTGAAGGAGAAGTATTTATATGGACAGATATCAGTAAAATGCAGAGGCAGTAGGAGCAGCAGAAAAGATGAATGGAAGCTCTTCCATGTAGGTACAAAGGGACAGTGTGAAATACAGAATGTGAACAGGGTGTACTGAGCCATGGAATGAATTAGGCAAAAGCAAGTTAATGTTGTTAAGCCAGACTCTGATGCAATCACTCCCCAGATATGAAAAAAAATCTCAACTCCACCCAAAGCTGCAGTTAACAAGAATATGAACTTGTCAGTCCCAAATCCTGAAGCCAGACAGCAAAGTTAGCAGCATTCCTTGCTTACCCTGAATATCCTGCACTCCTAATTACTTACAGCTTGGTCTTTCAAACAAAAGCAAGACATGTGTTGTGGTTTAAAGGACAACAACTTTTTTTCTCCTTCCTGGGGGGGTTCTTTGTTTTTCTACTTCCGCCAGGGCACAGTTTCCAGCAGAGGTGAGGAGCCCACGGATTGGCTAATTTTAAGATGGGCACTTCATGTAGCCACTTCAACATTAGGGGTGTCTTTGCGAAGCTTACATTTTTAGGAGCGGGAAGTTTGAAGCTTCTCTTCAACTCCGTCCACGGGGAAGGTAACACCGGCGTGGCCCTGGCTGGCCGCTCTGGGCCCCAGGGCCTGGGGGCTGTGCCGGGGCTGCGGCCGG
>VZTR01029842.1:10069-26305 GCA_013400775.1 Chaetops frenatus | reverse complement strand
TTTTTTTTTTATTCTGTTAATAAATTATTTCTATCTTTGAAGTTTAGGCCTGCTTTGCATTTCTCTTAATCCTTATTCTCATGAAACCACTACACTGCACTCTCGCCTGGTGTGAGCAGGCGAGCAGGTGAATGTGAAACCGCTACTGTGAAACCGCTACAGTTGGAGAACAGAGAATTCTGGCTCTTCATACTTCCTAAACTCTATATGAACCTGTTTACAGTCTATGCTAATATACTAAAATCTTTGGTATTTTAAACAGAAGAGCAAAAGCAGCAGGAGAAAGGAGGGTGAAGCATGACCCTCCACAAGCAACAGCATCAGCAGCAGAGGCAAAAAAATGAGCATCTTTTTTCTATCCTAGCATCCTTTCCCTATTCTTCCTTTCTTCTCTGAAAAACTACAGTTCTAATACAAATCATTATGTTCATTAGTTATCCAATCATCATTATCCAATCATGAGAAGATTCAGGTCATGCATATAATATTTTCAGATCATCTAAATTAAGTATTGACACTGGCTTCCTTATATGTAATGGAGTTTATTTACTTGGATGCAAAATTGATCATCTGGATCCTACCTGTGCTGCATCTGTATCTCTTCAGAATGAAGTCTTCAGGGTGTCATGGTCTGTATCACATTTAACCCTCATTAACAATAGTGTTGCAAATAGGAGCACATTTTGTCCTATTGTGGTTACAGCATTTGGTTACTGACCCAAATAAATTATGATATAAACAGGAATAATACTTCAGAGCTGTGACTGTGCCCATACTTCTTGTGATGAATAAAAAATGTTGATGGACTTTACCTTTTCTAATCAATGCCCTTTCTAAAATTTGTCTACATGCTTTTGTCTTCAGTTTGTCTTAAGTTAAAATCTATTCTTTTAGCTCTGCCATGTGTCATGTTATTTTTTCTCTTCAGCCCATGCTTTTTCCTAATGCTAGTGGAGGAAATAATTACTGTAACTTCATTTCTTCCACTATTCTAATTAATTTTCATGTCCTACTATCTTAAAATAGTACAAAGTGAATTTTTTCTCTCTGACAACCCACTATGGACCTCTACTTCTCATAAACATTTTTTGTTTGTTTGCTTTAAAAATATTTCTTTTCAATTATAACCTGCTTCTAAATGCCATGACTCAAACGGATTACATTATTTGCACTCTAAACTGTTATTTTTGTGTAGCAAACAACCCTTATTCTGTGTTGTTTCTTGAGGTGCAGAAGGGCTACTTCCACATTAACTTTTGATAACAATGTCTGATTATGGACGCTTTAGTGCTTTTTACATTTTTTTTTATTTGCTGTTTATTGTTTAGTTACTTTATTTAGTGCTCTGCTACCAAGGTTATCCAGTTACTTGGCTCCTTTGCATTTCCATTTTGTCAGAATATCCTTCTGTTTTCCTGTTATGTCACACTCAATGGATAATTTCTTTTTACAAAGTGCCTGTGCAGATGCTATTAAAAAGAGTTGTTGATGCAGCTACTATTGATAATGGTTTCTGGAGTTGTTTTATTGAAAAAATATATGCAAGAATTATGTTTGTTAACACTTTTTCTTACGTTTCAAGCTTTTCTTATTTGGAGGTGCTGCTGATTCAAGAGCACTAAACCTGTTTGATCCATTTGAACTGAGAATCAAATAGCTGCATAACTGTCTGGTTCAACACATGGCAAATGACAATAATTGCTTTTTTGACATTTAAATAGTGGTTTCAGTTCATTCTTTTAAGAATGTTAACAAGTGGTTTTGACTGAAAAATTAATAGATTATTCAGGTACTGTATCTGCTTGAGGAATCAAAACACTTGTAAAGTTTCTTCTGTCTTTAACTGTATTAGCTGTGCTCCACTACATCTTTGCTCATACAGAAGCTGCTGCCATAGGACAGCCATGTCAGCATGGCCTTTCCCCTTTTTTGCAGATAATGCCTTGATGAAGAATTTTCTTTTTAAGTCAGGGACATGGACACTTTCCCATTTTTATTTTCCTTTGGGAGCACAGAATGAAGTTTTATTCATGTAACCTCATTTCTATGTGGCCAGAGATTTTCATGTGTATGTGAAGAGTTATTGTCCTGTCTATTTTTTTGATGATCAGTATCCAGGATTTATTTGGCTTTGGGATGGTGCTAATTTTTAAAACATAAATAACAAATATTATGATATATCTCATGAAGAATATGCCATTTCAGGAACAACATGTAAGGAAGTCACCTCTGTGAGACTATGGAGTAACCAAAGTTACTCCATTCTGTATATGATTGAAGGGAATGTGGTGTCTAAGAGGAAAGAGTCTGGCACCTGTGTGACAGGGAAGGAAGAAGTGGATTAAGAAATATGATGTACAGTTAAACTGTATTGCTGGAACACAGCCATCCGCTGTGTTGGAAGAGGAATTTCCTTCTGAATCCTGAGAGGCATGATTCTGGTTTTTGTTTTTTTCAGTGCACAGCAGCACGTTCTTACCTGGAGAAGGATTAGAGTTTAAATCAGGAGGAAGGAAAGCTGAAATGGCATTATTATTCTTCGTTTTTGTGGTCAGTTACCCCACTTTAGGGGGGGACTTCCTGAGTATAATTTGCATGCTACCCTGCACGAGACAATCAAATTCTCAGAGTTTCTTTGAAATGTGTTTTTTATAATCCTTGGTGTTTGGATTAATTTGTTTGGTGGTTGTTTTTTTTCCTCCTTTTTACTTTGAGAATTTCGGTTGAATGTGTTTTAGGACTCTGATATTGTGTTTTAAATTTGTCTTCCCCTGCTCGGCAACAAATCAAAGATCTCTGTTTCAAAGCAGGTCATTAATACAGATTAAAAGCTCCTTCTCTGACATTGTAGCCTTAAGGGTCTAGATATCTAAGGCCTTTTAAGGCAGAAAAAGATGTCTGGTAGCAAACCAGAACCCAAGGCTATGGAATGAATTTCCTGAGGCTTTTAAACTGTGTGTGTTAATATGTAACAGCAATCTTAGTGAAGGGCTATTGAAGGGAAGAGCACCATCTTTGTGAGATAAAATTGCATTTATTCTTGAATTATTTCACTGAATAGCATCCAAATATAAAAGAAAATATTTTACTCTTATGAGCTGCCAAGCTGCCTTTTTGTTGTTGTTGTTTGTTTGTTTGTTGTTTTTTGTTTTTGTTCTCTGTGATTTTCAGTGTTTTAAAATTTTTTGGTTATGATATGACTCAAGGTGGAATGCAGATGACCAGTTGTGTAGAATTACTCTGTTTTGGAAGTTACTTGTTAGGAAGTTATAAGGAAGTCATGTTTGGAAGGACTTGTTGATAGGTTTCTTTGTATACTTAATCAACACTGAATAACCTTTTTGATAAAAACTCTTTTGTATGAAAAAGAGATTTGATCTAAGTGCAAATAAAATGCACATTAAAAAAGTACTTTTTATTACACTGTAATATAGACATTATTTGTGTAAAGCTTGTCTATTATTCAGTGAAAAATTCTTTTTGTTACCTCAGAGTTGATTCCCCAGGTTCTTTGCATAGACAACATGGGAGATGTTGAGGATGAAAATGATTTGAAGAGATCTCTCTCTTGCCAGTGACTGTAACTTTCCTAAACCAGACTTTCAGATGGCAAAGCTTATATGAAAAACCTCAGTGTCTTATGCTCAGCCAGAACCTGAAAAGAAATTCTTAGTACCTCCATTGTAATTAAAATAATATTTAAAAGTAAATATAATGGAAAGACTTCCAAATGAAAAAATATCCATTATTTTATCAACTTAATAGTGTTATTTCAAAACATGACAGCTTTATCTCCCATTAGAAAGTATTTATCTGCGAATTTTACTGCTGTTTCTTCTTTGTCTGCTTGGTCTCATGCTGTAGCTTTGAAGTAAAATTTTAGCATTTTTGCTGGGTCCAGTCAATAAAGATCAGAATCTACATAAAGGCTACATAAATTGTCCTAGTTATATTATAATGCTTTACTATTTAACAGATATGAGTATGCTTAGACTTGCCTTGTTTCATTTTATTATAACCAAAGGACAAATGCTAGTCTCAGCAAGCTTATAATAGTTTGGATCCATCATGTGGGTTTTTTAAAACAAAGTTTAATTTGATGACAACTTGATTTTTTTAAGCCCTGCAGTGGCCTGCTTCTGTAACATCTCTCTAGGAACAGAAATCAGCCAGATTTTCTCATGTTGTTACTGAGCTTTTTTTCTGTAGATGTCTGGCTTTTTTTTTTTTTTTTTAACTCTAAGAAAGGGAGACACTTTTTTTTGGTGAAAAAGTCTTTTTTATCCAGAAGTTATAGTTTGGAATGAAACATATGGAAAAACAATTTTCAAAGAAAAGATTAAAAAAGGAAATAAATAGATTTTTCATTACTTGATCTCTAAGTATAGCTAACTAATTATTCTTTCCAGTCTCCAAGACTGGGGTGAGCGGCATAAAAATATATGGCAAGACTATACAAGGCCAGAAGAATCAATGCATGTCACAGCTTCTCAGTACATTGCTTGGATTAAGGACAATTTTATCAAAATAATCCTGCCTTACTGGTGTTCCTTCATCTGGGAAGTGGTCAGTAATCTTGTTTTAATAGTGCTTCCTTTTCTTGCATAATTCTTGAATTCATCTGGTGAAGTAAATCTTCATGCTTCAACATATATTCCCCCAAACCTTTGAGACTACAACTTTCTATCAGTTCAGTTCCTGATGAATAACAACCTTCTCTAGAGATGGTTACATCATCTATTTATATCTCACACCTAGTCTTCATATTTCCATCATCCAATTGCCCCATATTGCATCTTTAAGAGAGGCTGGTCAAATATAAAGTTAAAAGCATTAAGTTGTGACCATTTTCTCAGTGTTTGAGATTTTTTGAATTTCCTTATGGACCAGAAAAAAGGTGTGATCCCCCTGTATTTGTCATAAGTTCAGCTAGCAGCAGAGCTGGTTAAGCTAAAAACTGATTGTGAATGTCAAGGAAAAATGCTTGCATTTAAAATCCAAGCCTGCAGAATATAGTAAAGTGTCACAAGTGCAGTCATGCTTTAAGTGTTCCTGATAAATTGCTTCCCTATTACAGATTCATTTTTCAGTATACCCTGCAGCATTTGCAGATAATACCTCTTAACAAGTTATCAGTGTAATCCATAGAGAAACTGGGGATTTGAAATTTGGACCACTACCCATACTGGCTCCTGATGCCTTTTTCAAATTTGCAGCTTGCTGGCACTCTCTAGCAGCTAAACTCTTTTGGCAGCATCTGCTCCTGAAATTTATTTTCTCCTTCAGACTCTCTGCAGTTTTCCATGTGGTCTCATGTAGCTTTCCAATTTTCTTTGCTGGAGCAGAAAATTTAGAGGAGGAAAAAGCAGATATGCTTTTCAGTGCAGCTTCTCACTCCTTCAAATGGTAGGTTTTTGGACCTGTCATATCACTCTGGTCCTGCTTGGATGGTCATGAAATCAGGGCTGTCCCTGCTTCCTTGTTGGGTGCTGTGGGACAGGCCCTGGTTGGGAAGATCGTGGCCCTGCCAGACCCACAGCCACTCCCTGCTCCTGGCTTCCTCCCACAGGGTAGATGGGCCTTATGATGCCTTGACACAGGAGCAGAAAATACGTGGAAGACAGTTCCTCTGAGGTAGACTCAGAAATGCTTCATGGCAGCTTAAGGGTTAAGTGTTTCCTTTTATCTTCACCTACTAGAGTACAGATCCTGCTCTGTTAACTACCCCCTGATATCTTCTTGATGGAGACCTTCCCTGACAGAGGCAGGAAAAGATTTGAGGTAAACAAATTACCAAAGTATTTTTTTTTTCAGAGAAGTACAATAAACCCTACAAAGCCCAATTTGATTTTAAAACAGGAATCACAGCAAGCACTCTATTTTCCAGGTTGTTTTTGAACTTAAAATTGCCCTTGCAGAATATGTTCACTTTTCAATGCCAGCAGAAGGGAATGAAGCAAGCACATTGTGTGTGCCCTCTCTAAAGAAGCCATTTCCATCTAGGATAAGCTCAGCACACATTTCTCTACACATTTCTTAAGCATGTTCTTTAATTGCCTGGGGTCTTGGCATGGCATATGTTTCTCAGTTTGGAATAATAGAATCATTTAGGGTGAAAAAGACTTTTCAGATTATCAAGTCCAACTGTTTCCCCAGCACTGCCAAGTATACCATTAAACCTTGGCCTTAAGTGCCACATCTACATGTCTTTTAAATACCTGAGTTACCTGGTGGTAACTCAACACTTCCCTGAGCAGTCTGGTACAGTGCTTGACAACCCTTTCTGTGAAAAAAGTATTTCCAAAGAGCCAATCTGAACTGTCCCTGAAACATCTTGAGGCCATTCCCTCATGTCCTGTCACTTGTTTCCTGGGAGAAGAGACCAATGCCCACCTCAGTACAACCTCCCTTCAGGCAGGGAGAGATAAGGTTTTCCCTGAGCCTCCTTTTCTCCAGACTAAACAACCACAATTCTCTCATCTGCTTATCATAAAACTTGTGCTCCTGACCTTATTTCCTTACCGAAATTTCGACCTTATTTCCCGACCTTATTATTCACCACCGTATTTCCTGTGTGTTTGCACACACCTCAGCACCTCAATGTCTTTCAACGTGAGACCTGCCAGTTGGCTGCACCTCTCACAGTGTTGTACTATCGTGTGCTGGTAGTGCCAGCCCTTCAGGATCCCTCTCTGGGGATCCCTCTGCAGGATCCTGTACAGTCCTGTCTAATACAAAATTAGAAAAGTCAAGTAGAAAATGAGTCTATATTAAGTAATGCTTTCATTGCTCATTTTTTCTGACATCTTAATGGTGCATGGGTTTAAAGGGTCTGGAGGTTATTTGCTGGTTTGGTGAAGCTGCATAAAGCAGTCAACAGGAAATGTCTGGAACTTGTTTAGAGCTCTGTGTGAGCTCTGAAGTCTTTGATCCTTCCCTTGACTCTGAGTGTATCAGCTGGCCTTACTTGATTTGTGGTGAGTAGTCATAACAGTTTCCCCATGATGTGCTACTGCTGTGGAGAAATCGTCACGGAGGGTTGTGTCTGTGTGTGGGCACATGCATATTACAAAGTTGTCAGATGTATGCATGCAGCTGCTTAGTGCACAGTAAAGGTAAAGGTTTTAGACCTGAATGCTGGGACGTTGGTCAGCACAGTTTGTACCATCTAACTGTTCCCCAAAAAATGGACTTTCTCAGAAACTCACAGATACCAAGTCTGGTGGAAGAATGTGTTTTATGTGTAGTCAAAAGCTGGTCTGGGGCTTTCTTTCTTTTTTTTAGCCTCTGTTTTTCAATTTGTTTCTGCATTATGCTTGTTTACAGCTATGATAAGAGTAATTAGTTCTGTACATATGATTTGTATAAATGTTTTCTATTCAAGGAAGATGAAGCTTTTGAAATTATTCTAAAAGAATGTAGAGATTATAAATTAAATTCATGCTGTTGTGACTAGTCTCCTGTATGATTAATTATCTCTCATAATTTTATTCTGGACTTCTTTTCTGGGAAAATTTGCTTAGTTGTTGTATTTGTTATAAACCCTTGGCTCAGTAATATTCTTGAGCTTTTGTTTAAGAGGCAAGCGCATGCTTGTAACAGTTTTAGTTACTAGTTTAGAATTAGATTACTTATTCAGGGAAGCATGCTAACTCGTTCCCCTGAAGAGATTCTGCTTTTAATTTTTTATATAGTGAAATTTTTAATATATTATGCTCAAAACTGTTAATGTCCTTGCATAAGGTATATGCTTCCATATTCACCTCTTCTTCAATTCTGACCAAATCTTTCCCGTGGAAGTGAGAATTATTGCTTTCTGTTTTCATAGAAATAGCTCCCCAACTGATAGTTTTGTGCACAGCATAGCATATAAGAGATGAAGCATTATATTAGCTGATATTTAAAATGTATCCTTTTTATTATGAGGAATGAAAGCAGCACATTGTGTACCATGATTAATCTTTTCAATACAAGGCTAAATAATAGGTTCCAGTCAGACCTAGTGATTATTTTAAGTGTTTGCAGCCTAACTAGGATGAGTATGGTCTTTTGCTTTCTCAGGCTCTTGTACGATGTTTATTTCTTTTGGTGTCCTTTGTTCTAGTACATTTAGGATTGAAACCTATTGTTGCTTATGGCTGAGTATCAGGGCCCACCAGTCTTCCTTTTCCTTTTGTTTAAAATTGCAGGTGTAAACATCATTAGGAAGTTCCTGAAAATGGGGTCAGAGTGCAGGTCTAGTGCTCTATGGCAGGAGGGTATCACCTGCAGATAATGGGAAGCAGTGGTGTGCTCTAGGTGAAAACCACAGGCCTCGTCAGCCACCAGCTCAGATCATCTGATGAGTAATCAGCCCATCAGTGGGTGCAACTGGAGTCTCCCACATATCTTCCTTTCATCTCCTGCTCTCACTGTACCTCTCCAGAGGGCCAGTTTGACCAACTCAAGTGATTCTGTGATTCTCATATTTGATTTAGAAAATGCTAATGGTTTTTGAGTCTGAACCATGAGAGAAGAACCATAAACACAAGTGATGTCCAGCTTACCAAAACCTTGCCTGCAAATGTTATAAATCCAGAGTGGTCTTCTCATCCTGCAAACAGGCCTACCCACAATGGGTTAATGAGCTTACCTGGTGCTTAGCCTCTTGGTAATGTTGCTGAGTTGCTCAGTAGAGGTGGATTGTACTCCTTTCTAGCATGTGGTTATAACTGAAGTTTCTAGCTATTTGATCAGGAAGAAACATTCAAAATGTGAGCTGACCCCAGCTTTTGAAATGTGTTATATTTTTATTTGTTTTCTATTTACTCAATGTCACAATTACCAGCTACTTGCAGCGTTAAGGGGCACCAAGAATGATGTAAGATGGTTTTTGAGCACTGCAGTCCTGTTTCTCTATCAGCCGGCCTTCCTGGGTTTTGGTTGCAGATGATCTGTTATCTTTGGATTAAGTGGGTGATCAAATTGCACCTACAACATCTCTGCAGAAGTATGAGGGGCACAGAGGGGTTTGCACTAGGCTCCCTATTTAATTAATTTATTTATTTCATTTTTATAATCCATGCTATTTTTTTAATGATGTTTTTACAACTTTTCTTTCTAGAGCTTTCAGCCTTCAAGATTCCTTTATGCCCTAATTAGCCTTATGTTTATATTACTCTCATTCTCTAATTAGAGTGATCACGTCATGGGGGAGTTGAGGCTCTTCTGCTTTTTCTCTAATTATTTTTGTTTTGTCAAGCCTGGCTGTTTCCTGCTGCTTATTTTTGTATGTATGTTTTTATTCTGTGCAAATTGATGTTGTCATGTACTAATTGTTTTTACTTTATCTGAAGACCTTTTCCATTTTTACTGTCTTCGTCGTTCTTGGCCATCTGTTCAGCTCCACAGTTCCATTTAAAAGTGGCAGAACCCATACCAGCAAGTGGGGATAAAAAAGTGGAAGAAGAAAGTGAAGGTGATACCTTTAACTATTATTCTGGATTCTTCAGCTCAGGTTCTGTCACTTAAACCACCTTCCACCTGACCTTTATCCTCTCTTTCTTGTTACCATTCCTGTGGTTGCTTTGCCCTTCAGCAAACTGGTTATTCACAGTAGTGGTGAAGAGCTGCTGATGTGTGGATTGTCAGTGGAAATACATATCCCTGTGTAATACAAAGCAGTGCTGGTATTAACCCCTAACAATTAGAAGAAAATTGAAGTTTTTATAGGAATGGTTCTCAGAATTTACACATCCTAAGAGGAAAAGAACAAAAGGAAGTGTGGAAAAGTTAATGGTATGCACAAGGTGAGGTAAGATCAGAATAGCATATATTATATATAATTTGAAGCCTTTCCTGTGGAACAAGTGAAACTGTTGTGTTTTAAAGTAGAAACAGCTAAATGGTCTTTTCATGAGTCAAATTTCTGAATGCACAAATTCAAGGTCCACCATCAGAATTGTTATCAAAACTGCCCCCTTTGGGTGCAGACTTTGAGTACAGCGGGATGCTGGGATTAGCCAGGAGCATGTCAGCAATGCTTGCTTTACAGTCCTGATAGTGTTTTTGGTGTCCCTATGGGCTCCGTTTTGTCAAAGCTCTATGTAGCCTTTTACATCGAAGGCCATGATGAGATTAGAAAAGCACTTGGTTCAAAATACCAGTTTCTCCACTTCGACTTTCTTTTGTGTGAATGACATTCTCTTGCTTAAAAAAGGAAGCACTTTGATAGCTTCAGAGTATGCAATCATCTCTTCACAGATGAGGTGTCAGTGCAATGTAGCACCTGAGTTGTAATCTGCCCAACACTTGACCTGAGGTACTGGGTAATTCAATCTCTCTAAGTCATTGACTCTCTTGTGTTGTGACTGAAAATATGTGGCTTACAGCTGAGTTTGAATGACTGTTGTGGCCACTCAAGGCTGAAATAACCATATCCAATTGCTCTGCACCTAGCACATCTTCTGACTGAAAAAACTATTGAACAAACAAGCCAAAGCACTACCTGGAGGTTTTAATTTTACAAAGTGGAACTTCAGACATAGCTCTGCAAATTGCAAGAAACTTCACTGTCTTCCATCATGTTATAAAGACAGATACACAAATTCTTCTTTTTGAACCATCCTTATATTTAGCAGATTGAATAACCAGTCACCGTTTTGTATTTATTTAGAAGTCTATGATTTTATCATTTCTTTCTCCTCACAGTCCAGCAATAGTGGAAGAAATTTTAGGTTTCCTCTAAGTGGGTTTCCTCTGGGTATATTGAGATCTGCATTTTGGCTGCATGTCTGGCATATTTCTTTGAAACTTTCTGGTGGTGGGAGGCTAGAGTTTTGAATGGAATAAGTCTGAGTGTACTCGAGTAATGTTGATTTTGATAGGAAATGTCTCTGAATGAGCCTGGTCATGGGAAGATGTTCTATAATGGCTCAATTATTTAGTCTCTCCCAGAAGCCTGCCCCAAAGCCAGACTTCTGTGATTGTGATTGATTGCCTTCAGCTGCTTCTTAAGTTTGGGGATTTATACTTAACAAAAAGCTCCTTCACAATGCTAAGCTGCAATATGGCAAGAAGTAGCTTAAGCTCAGTATAATTATCTGCAACACCAAGACTTGACAGAAACCGTTTCAAAGGGATTGTGCTGCAGAAGTACTTGTATGCAAATTTTCTTCCTTAATACCAAAAGAAATAAGGCTATTGTAGAGATTTGTGGATTTGTAGATGGCGATCCATATCTCAAATAACATTTATGGGAAATAAATTATTCTATTATCTCATCTTTTATGAAGTATGCTAGTGTAAACTTAAATGAGTAAGTCCCCTGTGAATATAAGGAAGTAACTACCATCACTAGTTCAAACTTAAGAATGAAAACCCTTATTTAGGTCAACACCATTCTAAAGAATATTTAACTAATTAGATGGACTAGTAGCAAAATATTCTGTAGCTCTGTAGTGAATAATTTCACTGCAGACTTACTAGTCTGTGTTTTATTCCTCTCTCCAAAGATATCACTTCAATTTTTCAAAATTATTCAGCTTGAGGTCAAAACCCACTGGTTTTACAGAGAAGACACCACTACTGAAGGTTTCCTCAGAGGAAAATGGGTGAGTTACTTTCATTTTTCTCAAAATACTGTTTTCTTAAGTTCTCCTCTCTTTAATTGCTTGTGGTTCTTTCTCATATCCTAACGCCAAACCTGCTGGGAAATAAAGTGAATAGCAGGGGCTGTAAGCAGAGAATTACTCTGGAGGACCTTGGTAGCAGAGAAGAGGCTGAAAAAAGGGAAGGATGTAAGGTGTGAGGTCAGGGTGATTAGAGAGCCCTAAGCACAGACACCTGCAGGTTTTGTGCTCTTATTTCCTCCATGTGCTGTTACATAAAGTGCACTGAAAGACAAGCAGAACTGTAGGGAAAGTCCTGATAATGGAGCTTACACACCAGATCCTGCAGTACCTCTGCCTGGTGTTTCAGAGAACTTGTGCTCTCAGGTGCACCTAAATGTCATGGGGTCTTTGTTCTTGCTCCGCAGTGTATCTAGCTGTGTCACCAAGGCGAGCTTGGTCTGTACTGAATAAATCTTTTTCTATGAAATTTTCCATAAAAATCTCTTAGGGTGAGCCTAAGGGTCTGGAAGGTCAGTTGCATCTACTACCTGTTGAAATAAAACACTCTTTTGTTTTATTATGTTTATTGAAAATGTGTGACAGGTTGCAGTGTATGGCTCTTCATAATCCAGATTTTACCACAGATGATGATTCATGGGACAACAGCTCTGCAGAATTTGAGCAAAGGTTTCAACTGGAAAGTGAAATGACAAGTTTACCCAGATCTGCTTCTTCTGAGAAATATGAAATCTTGGACAACCTTCATGTCAAGTTCAATTTATCAAAGATGAGGTCTGAATTAAAACATTAATTTTTTTTTTCTAATTTCTGCATGTATTTGTTTTTATGCATAGATGTCTAGAAACTGATTTATTTATCTAAGTTAATAAAATAGGACTCCATAGTTAGACTACATCTTGCCATTGATAGTTTGAAATTGATTACAGACTCTCCATAATGATCAATAGTCCCTTGTTCTGACAAGAATCAATCATAGCACCTATTCGAAATTTGTAATTAAATACTTCTATATTGATTTTAACATTTCTTTGAAATAATTTTTTTAAATGCCCCATGGTTGATTCCACAGCATTTTTTTCTTCAGTGTTTGGTTGCTTCACTTTAATTAAAATATGTGTGTAAAAGTTCTTCTGCAGTCATTACTGTAGCTTTTAATATATACACAAAGTAAAATATAACTGAGCATTTTTTTTGTCTTGGACAACATTAATATATTTCACTCTTTACCCCAAAGTAGTCTTTTATGTCACTTAGGCATGAAGGAGGCTGAATCTGTTATTATATTAAAAGATAACAATATGATAAGAGCTTAACTTCAAATTTTCTCAGGATATTTTTGCTGGGGATTTAACTAGCAAAACCTTTAATCTTGGATATTAATTCCCTCTGCCCCTTCCAGAGGTTCAGTGCTTTTTCTAGTTTGGTTTGGTGTCTGCAGATAGCACTGTAGGGTTTTCACGGAGCCCAGCGCCGCAGGTCCACACCTCCTTGTTGATCCGCTGTGGCTTCCAGCAGGATGTCAGTGCATCCTTTCCCAGTCTGTATGTTGTCTTAGCTCATTGCTTCACGGTTGTTTTCCTCTCATTGTGCATGTTATGGTGCTCTCCCGCTCTGCTGCTGAACAAATGGAGCAGGAGAATTCCAATGGCTGCAATTAATGCAATGTGGGCACGTGTGAATAACTTTGTCAGGTGTTCTTCTTCATATTTGTGGTAGATTTCCCTGGTATTTGATGGAACAAAGGTATTGATTGGGAGTGCGAAATCCATTGTTTCTAGTACAGCATAGGTTTATAATCTGGGGAGGAGCACGTTTTTCTGGCAGAACTTGCATTGCAATATTTTCACTACTATAGTGCAGGTTGTACATATGGGATCAGCAACTTTGCTGTTGTAAGTCAGCATAACTCTGATGAGATAGCAAGTGAAGCTCAACTGCCCAACACCATATGCAGATCAGATCAAAAATCATTTGGCTTAGAAGAGGGGGTGTAATCCTTGATAGATTTATACTCTGTGCATTTCCAGCTGAAGTCAGATAGGATTGTACTGGAGGCATATATCAGCACAGGATTTGGCACAGGGCTTGTACTTGCATCACTCTGCCAGATTAGCACTGTAGGAAGAGACAGATTGCAATCCACGGGTGAGTCAAAAGCTGATCACGTCTCAAGTGTAAGCTGTTAAAAGTGCTGCTTCCTTAATACAAAATGCCAGAAAACAAACAGATGGGAGGAAAAGACCCTTCTAAATTCTACATTTATTAAAACCATTTCCAAAACCTTGTTGTTATTACATCTTGCCAGCTCCTTCAGATGAGTTTCTATTATTTACAAACAAGTGATTATTTATAAATTATAAAGACTTAATTAATGTTTTTTTTCATTTCACTTGTGTCTTAAAATCAGGGGATTTTTAATAATAAAATCTATAATTGTTATTATAAATTATAAGTCCAAACAAAAAATATAAAGTACATTAAAATTAAACCAGTCTGGATTAGGATTTATTAATTTATAACATAATAAATTCTCAAAATTCCAGAATGAAACTGTGATGTGGAGATGGGCAGAATAGACAAGCAGGAGAGAGGATGTATGAGCTGGCACTAAGTATTTTCCATAAATCATGTAATACCAAAAGAAGTTATCAGTGATGAAGTGCGGATAATGGCATTCCTTTCTTTTCATGCCTGTATTACTTTATTCTTCTCTCTGCCATCTTGCTTTTCAGTAGAGCAGGGCTACTTGAAATTTCTAGAAAAAGCCACCTAACTGGCTTCCTTCTCCTCTTCCTTTGCCTTCTCTCTTCCTCTGCCTTCATGCTGTGCAAAGTTTGGGTAAAGATGTTACCAATTGTGTTTAATAGAGCACTGTAGCCCCTTTGTACCAGTTTGTGACAACACATTTTCATTAGCTGCTGGTTTTTATTAGCTGCTGTTTGGAAAATTCTAAAGACGGGGGAAACTTTAGGAGAAAATGTTTTTGAAAAGCAGGCCTGCAGTCAATTATGTTGCTTTCTGTCAATGAATTGATTAAGGGACGTATTTCCATTGTGATTAAAAAATTATTTCTGACATTTTTCAGACTATTCTGCTTTAATATTTTGTCCTATAGCATCTGTCAATGCAGCTTTTTATTCCACTCTTCCTTTTTCAACTAATTATCCCAGTAACTTGAAATGTTTTCCTTCTTGCTTGTCATCAGGTTTAAATCAAGCCTTGCATTCTGTCAGAAAAGCAATGCTTGAACTTTAAAAAAAAAAAATAGAATAAGAATATTGATGCTTTCAAAATGAAAATATGTAACAAGGTCAAATCAACAGAAAGGGTTCTGTAAATTAAGACATCAGTATAACATATTGATGGGCAGTCAGAAAAATTTTAGTTGAGTTTTCTTTTGAGTAAGATTAAAAAATGGTAATTTAAAATGCTAAATCTTAAGATTTCTTTCTCAAGACCATTCATTTTCAACATCCACATTTTAATTTAGAATTATTCTTGCCTAACCCACTCAGTAGTAAGCTTGGACAATTCAGAATATTTTATGGCATCTCATTTCCTGAACGGAGCATTTCTTCAATATGCACAGATGTGCTACGGAAAAAAACATTTAGTTTTGTTAGTAGATTTATGCTCATAAAGTTAATGTGGTTTTAAAAGATACTGTTAAACCCAGAAGATTCTTAAAGCTTGTTCTTGTCTTCAAACTGCTTTTTCTGATACTTTTCAGGGTGTGTTTTCTGAGTTTTTAAACGTGCCAGATAGTAAATACATATTTCTTTGTGTTTCAGATGCTGTCTAAAATTTCTGAAAGTTTCAGGCCTCTTCATCTTTGTAGTTGTCTGCTCTGTAAGTATTGAATTTGTAGTCTTCCCCTGGCCGCCATTTCCTTATAATTAGTTCAAAATGAGCTATGATATTTTTCTCTTAGCTCACAGAAAATGTCTCGAGCCAAAAAATGACAATACTGTGCAGGGCTTCATGCCTAATCAGACTCCTCTTTGGTGCACCTGTCGCCTCTCAGGACAATGTGGTTGGGAATGCAGTTATGTTGGAGGAAGAGGCAGCTTAAACCCAAATTTGTAAGTCCCTTATGGATGCTTGTTAAATTTAGGATGGATCTTTTGATCCTGTCACCTGAGGAGGGTTCATAGGGAAAGCTGTGCTGGGGAGGATACTGCAGCAATGGCAGTGCTTCACAGTGTCAAAGGCAGAAGGTGATGGGGAAGTTGGCATCTCTTTCAGCTGGCCAAAGTGCTACCTTCCCTTAACACAATCATCAAAATCAGCAAAATCTTAGACTGGAAGTGTAGAGAAAAATTTCCAAAAATTGGAGTTTATTCTTTTAGCAGTTATGAAGTACTTCTTTTTGGGTAGCTGAGCTTCTATGCCAGGAAGAAAATAGATGACATTCTGCATTTCCTCANAAAGATCTGAAGTTTCATTGATGAAGTAGTTGACAGGGGGGGTGTTTTCTGTCTTAAATCCTGAGAGGACTGGGTGTCCTCAGAGCTGCATTTAGACTTGTCTGTTGATGCAGACCCAGCTGTGCTCCCTCTCCAAGTTTTACTGAGTGGCACCTGTCTGGGGCCAAGAAACTGGTTAGAAGAACAAGCAGTAGAAC
>VZTR01029841.1:20584-64061 GCA_013400775.1 Chaetops frenatus | reverse complement strand
GCGAGCGGAGCCTCCCTGGCCCCTTCACCTCCTCCCCCCCCCAGGCACGAGGGTTCAGGTGCAGCGCCCACCTGAGCAGGGGAGTTAAAGCCGCACGGGGCTGGGTTTGGGTTTCAGCCCCGCACGGAGCTGAATTTGGGGGGTTCCCTGAGCCAGTTGGTCCCCCCCAGCCCACCCTGGGAAGGGAGGCAGACTGGCAGCTCGCTGCCCTGCGGGCTGGGCACGGGAGGATGCCCGTGGGATGATGGATGGCAGCGCCCACCCCGCGGCACCGGGAGTGGGAAGTGGCGCCCACCCCCTTCTCCCGTCAGCCGTGCTGGGTCAAAAATCCCCAGGCAGCTCTCAGTGACATAAATCTTCACTTTTCAGCCTTAAGGATCCATCCCCCTTTGTCCCCACTTGCCCCTAATAGTGATTGCTGCCACACAGAAATGTGGTTTTTTATTCAATGGATTTAAACGAAATGTTTATTTTCTCCCCACACCACGGTTGTTTGAACCATTGTGTGTCAAGTCATTCATAAAATTGAATAAGCATTTAAATATTTTTGGTAGTCTCTTAAAAATTGTCTTCTAGAATTCTTCGTAATTTTTTTTGCCTAACTGGCAAAACATTTCAGAAGGTTTTGTCACTTGTTGAAACTCTTTGAAAAGAAGAAGTTTCTCTTTATAAAACCTGGTTCTATACCCAGCATGCTCATGCAGCATTCTAATTGTTTCACAGAGAAAAAATAATCTCAGGTTAAAATTTAGGGATAAAATCCTTCCTGAAAATTATTCTGCCCTTATGGCCCAAATAATCCCTGCTAACGATGGGGTCTCTTATTTCCAGACTGCTGGTTCTAATTGATGTCATTTGATCTGATCTGTTTGCTGGGCACCGAGTGGCAACTGAAACATGAGATGGCTTTTGAGGGGTCTGTGTGAAAAAACTTTACTGCCATGGTGGTGTCACTGCAGAGCTCCTGCCCGTGGGGGGAATTCCTGTCGTGGGCAGATCCAAAAACTGGCTTTTTAGTCCATTTTTGTTTGGCCCAGCTCTCACATCCCCAAATATTTGCTGCAAATGGCAGTAACCTCACGGCAGAGGGGCCAGGTGGGACTCTGGAGTGTTCTCCTGAGCTCAGGGATCCTTTGGGATCAGTGATTCCATATATCCCCCCAATAACCCACGTGCAAAACTTCCCCTCATCCTGTTACCCAATGGTTCACCCATAAAAATTCCTCCTCCCCTGATCCCAGTGAAAATTTGCCCTGCTCCACAGCCCCATCCCTGTCTCCTAAGCCGTGTTTTCTCCTGGAGTTCACCATTGTTTTGCCAGCCCACCCCTCACAAAGCAGAGGTCACATCAACACGACCTCTTTGCTGGTGTGAGGAGGCTGCTAAATAATTCACGTGGCCAACTTGATTTCGGGGTCCACATTTGTTTTTTCCACTCTCCTAATCAAGATGCTCATTTAATTCTATTCCAGCACCTGTTCAGCAATTAACACCCTACAATTTGCATCTTACCCTGACATTTGCTATCTTTCCAATTAGTTTTTATATCAGTATAATTAGGTAGGGTTATTACAGTGCATCAAGCAGGGTCGAGGATATTCCCAAGCCTTTAAGCTCTTTCCCAGATTTGTTTAGGGAAGCCACTAAGGGTAAATGGTTGATTAGGATCACTGTTTTTCTTCTTCATTCAGATCAGGCGAAAACTGTTTCCCCATGTGGCCCATGAAAGATCAGGGAAATATGTCAGTCTGTAAGAACTAATATTATGTAGTTCGTGACTTTTTGGGTGAATTTACAGGGGATTAGGAGTAAGGGTCAGGCTGTGCAGCCCCTTGCAGCAGCGTTCACCAATAGCCTTCCTTATGCTCTTGCTTTGTGTTAAGCTGAGCAAATTGCAACAATGATTTTAATTTTTAAAATCAATTTTTTTTTTTGAGTTGACACGTGGGTGGGTGAAAAATCCAAATTAGAGGGTGACCTGACCATATTGAACACTTGGCTTAATTGGTGAAGTCTCTGGGAGCGAAATGACTGCTCCCAACACCTTTTAATTTAAATTTCACAGAAGGAAGGTCTTGCTGTTCAGCTGGGATTGGTTTGGGTCGTGGGCTCCTTGGGTCAAAAATGGTCCTGCAACCAATGTGGCAGCACAGGGGACCTTCCTAAAATTGCTGAACTCCAGCTGATCCCCCCTCAAAAGCCAGTGCTGACAGGAGGGGCAGTGATGTGTGGGGGGGGAAGTGGGACAGGAGGAGGGGAGGTAACAGAGCATGGATCAGAGGGGAGAGGGTTTTTTCTTACCTCACACCACCCAGCTCTGGGTGTTCTCCTTTTTTTTTTAAGGTTCAGTTTGAAACCATCTCCCTGCAGCCCCCAAATTCCCCTGCATGTCTCTTCTTTCTGGAGGTGCACACAAAGGCTGGTATTATCAGGAGGCCACATTGCCCTTGGCAAGATTGCAGGGAAGGGTGGGATTGCAGGAGGATTCTCATGGTGCTGGGGAAAGTGAAGAGCTGGATTAAAAAAAAACCAAAAAAACCAACCCAAAACTGCCACACTTCATGTCTGAATCTGGGTGTTACTCAGAGCTTTTCTGCAATGCACCTTAATGATGCTCTCCAGGCCTTGGCAGGGACCTGCTGGGACCCCAAAGGAGGAATCAACCCAAATTCCTCAGCCTGGAAAGGCTGGAGAGAAGCAGAGCTCTCCTGTGCTGTGTTGGTACAAGAAGTTCTAATGTTTGCAAGTGAGGAATAGATTCACCCTTGCTCAATTTAATGTTATTTACTGCAATGAGCTTCATCCCTCCCCATTCTGTTGGGGCTTTTTTAATCTCCAGTTGCCTTATATTGGTATCTGAACAGGCTTAGAAAAATAGAGGGTTGAAATACCTTGGGGAATTGGGGCAGCAAGGAAGAAGTGAGAGGCTGTTTTATGGAGTGGGAGGAAGGGGTTGGATGTAAAGGAGGCAAAGCAGGGCAGAGATAAAGGAATTCACTCCCTCTGCCAGTGCTCAGAACCAGCCTTGCTCATCCCCCTCCTCAGCCTGTGAGAGCAGAATCTGACCTAAAAACCCAAAGTATTCCCATTTCTTGCTCGGAACTCTGGATCAGACTGTACTGGTGGAAGTTATCTCCTGAAATTACTAGAGCTAAAAAGGAGAGCAATTAAAANAAAAAAAAAGGGAATTTTTATGAGGGTCAAAACTCCACTGGGGGAGAGCAGAATCAACAGAAGCCCCTGGGTGAATGCTGTGCCCAGCAGATCTCAGAGCTCCTGCTGTGAGCAGGCAAAGCAGCTGCTCACCTGTGCTGACAGGGACTGTGGGGTGTTCTTTTGCCAAGGTTTGGTTTCAGCTGGGAGCCTTGTTCTTGGGCTGAGCTGCCTGGATAAAAGTGGCCTCTTTGTACACAAAGTCCTACACATGGATGGCTGTGAATGCGCTCTCAGAAATGGGGAGGGACAATTTGTAGAAATCTGATTTAAGAGGAGGAAAAATCTATATTGAGGAGACTTTTAATGATATTTTTCAAGCTCTTCTGCCTAGCTGGATGTTCATCTAAGCTAAACCCTGAGCAGCAGAAGTTTGCCCAGATCTTCACCCCTGTATCTCCTGCTAAAATCTGGAGCCTCTGTTCTGGGTAGGTGGGTGGAGGAGAAAGTCACCAAACAATTCAATTTAAACATAAGCATGCCCTGGGTTGTGCAGGACAATGTCATTATGTGATCAACTTGTCTGCACTGCAATCTCACACTTCATCCTTTCCCCTTAATAGATTTCACCTTGGAATGCAGATGCACTTTGTCACTGGTGGCTAAACTGGGTAACACAGAGCCAGCAAGACTTTATAACCATCCATCATTTAGGGGTTCTGAAAGGCTGGAGAAACTTTGTATGGAGGGGCAGGAGATACTCTCATAGTGACACCAGGACAGGTTCTGGTGACAGCTCTGAAGGGCTGAGTTTTACCACTGCTGGTGGCAGACTCTTTCTTAACCAGCAGCTGGAAACCTCTGGAGCTCACCTGCTTATTCACCAAGGTCCTGGACTTCAAAATTTGAATCTTTAGGCCCCGCCCCCATCACTATTTAGACCAGATCTGCTGTGCTGCCTAGGAGTTTATAACAGTGATTATAATCCAAATCTAATGGCTGGCTTGGAAAAATCAGCCTAAAGGCAGCAGTTCATGTTAGAGAAATTGCTGGCTCTTAAGAACTTTTGAAAATGAAGCCCTTTCCAGGATAGTGCTCTTGAATGTAAGGATTCTGTTCTAGATAACTGTGTCTAATGTACATAACATGAGTGACCCTGTTCCAGGAGAGTGAATGAGATGCACCTTTTATCAGTGTCCAAGGAGGAAATTCAACCTGCAGTGTCCAGAATGTGCTTGTGGTGTCTTTCTCTGGGAATCCTTCAGTTCTGAGTGGCTTTGGGAGTGGAATCAGAGTGATAAAAGTTGGGTATTTTCCATCTGGATAAGGTCAATCTGTGCCCTCCCTGGCGTGGCCCTGCTCAAGAATCTCTGGCTGTATTTTATTAATTAATTTCCTGCTGTAACTTTGGAGAGTTGCTTTCCTGAAGGCAGGTGTCCAAGGCTGATGGGAGTTACATCCACTGGCACAGGGGTGTGTCAGACCCTCGGTGTGCTGTCCCCAGGAATGGGAGAAGAAAGAGATCAATGAAGTAAATGAATAATCACATGAATGATGTTTGCTAAGTCTCTCACCCAGTGCACCAGCCAATGTAATTGCTTCAGAGCTTTGTGTGAAAGCCAGCAGGCTGATGGAGAAATATAAACAAAATTATTCCTTTCCCTTTACCCCAAACAAGAATACAGCCATTAATAAGGGCTCTTTGTTTCCTAAAAATCTAAATATAGCAGCATGATGTGTGAGCAGGCAAGGTCTGTGTGTGTAATCAGTACTGGCTGCACTGCCAACTGGATTGAATTTCCTCTGTTTTGGGGAGATCTTGCAGTTGTGCTCACAGAAATGAAGTTTCTCTTCACGAATATCTGAATGCTGTGCTGGAGAACCAGCAGTGATCAGTTTTGAGCTGTTTTTCCAGCACCAGATTTATCAAGACATTATTAAAACGAAATAATGCAAAACTCCTCAAATCCCTTTTTAATCTTTAAAAGCAAATTTGGGGGAAACAATAATAATAAAGGCTTACATGTTCAAAGCTGAAAGCAAAATTTAAAATCTTTAAAAGCAAATTTGGGGGAAACAATAATAATAAAGGCTTACATGTTCAAAGCTGAAAGCAAAATTTAAAATAAGACAGGAATTCCATGGGTTAGGCACCATCAGCAGGGTGTTTGACTTCTCAGCTTTGCTCCTGCAAATCTCCTTGGGTGAGCTCAGTGCCTGTGAGCTGCCAGGTACAGGAGGAGGCGGCTGCTGTTTGGAAACCAATACATTTGTAGGATGAAAGGTCACACAAAATATTTGGGAGCTCTGCAGCTGGCACCGGGAGCAGCTGCCTGGATTCCCTCCCCGAGGTGCTGCTGTGTTATTTTGGGGGATGTCCAGGGGGAAAAGGGATGGGGAAGGGGGAACTGAGTGAGTGTTTCTCAGCTGGCAGCAGGTGACCAAATTGATGAGTTGCTCCTGCGTTTCGTGTGAGGAGGGGGTCAGAGAGGAAAAAAAAAATAAAAATAATTAAAAAAAAAAAAGCGTGCGGGGAGGGCTCTGCATTTTAACACCTTCCCTGCTAAGCAGGAGGCCGGCTCGGGGTGCTAAATTCCTGTCTGTGAAATAAATCCGTGCGCCGTGCAGTCCCAAGCTGTCAGCAGCGCTCTGCAGTGATGGGCTTTGGAGAGGTTTTTTTCCTCGGCTCCCGGAGCAGCCGCAGCCACTAGGGAGCTGTCTTTAGCTCGGATTTCAGAGTTAGCTCATTACAGCAATAACAGCAGACACTCACTGGCTTTTTCTTCAAGAATTTGTCAAGGCCGGGATGTATTTATAGAAGAATGGCTCGACAATATTAATATTACACCTCCCTTCACCTACTGCCATGCTTTTCTCACAGAGATCAGCTCTCCCATTACTCCTGTGTGCTTCTCCCTGTGCTCATCTCTTGTCTTAAAAGGAGCTTGAAATTGTTGAGTTCTTTGGCTCTTCTCAGATTGGGGAGGTTGGCCTGCTATTTTTGGACAATAATCCTAAGGATTGAAATGGGAAAATGTTACACCATCACTCCAGCCATTAAGGAAATCTGTCCTGTAGGATCTGAAGAGATGAAACAGCCCTGGTAATTCCAATGCAGGAAAAGATATGGAATTACCAGAAAAGCAGAAGCCAGGGACCCCAGGTTTGATAATATCTGATTATTATCAGTTCCCCTTAACCAAGTAACCTGATGTCTTTGCTTCAGTTTTAGCAGTCAGATCTGACTGGTTTGGGTTGGAAGTCCTCAGACAGATGCCATAAAAAAGAGGGAGAAAACTGTGAAGGAAAAATAATTAAAAGGTTATTATTTTTCAGTTTCAGCTCTGGTAGGGGAAAACTGTGACTTGCAGCTTTTCAGCCTGGTCTACATCATCCCAAACATCAGCCTGGCTGGCTACCAGTGACATTTGGGATTGCTAAAGCAGAGCTGTGGTACCAAAGTGGGAGCAGAGCAAGTCTGGAAATGAGCTGTGTGATCCTGTCTGGGCCCTGCAGAGGGCTGGGAGCAGGTGGGAACGCTGAGGCAGGATGTGACCTGAGGAGGAAGGATGTGAGTGCATTGTGACCTCCCAGTGCAAAATGTCATCACCCAGTGCCTGGCTGTGACTGGGAAGCCAGGGATGAACATCAGGGATGTGTCTGCTCTCTCTTCCAAAGGAGAAATGACTCAATCTGCCCCTTGTTCCCAGACACCTGATGGGTTTAGAACTGGAATAGAGAGAGGAAAGCTGGAAGCTAAGGGGAACTAGAGGTAAATATCTGTTTAGATAGAAGGTGACAGTGTTGGAAATTCAGTGGTGCCTTTCATGCCTTTTAAACAAGGAAGCAAAACCTCTGCACTGAGCTAATACAAGTCTTATTTCTGCTCCCTCAAAATACTCTCCCAGCTTTGGATCTCAGCCTAAAATTTGTCCAGCTGGTATATCTCTGGATGGGAAATAGTCCAAATAGGACTGACAGGCAACTGATGTCCAAATTTCTTTTACCAGAGTAACATAACCATAAGTAAGTTTCAAAAAAAAGTAATACAGTGTCAAGTTGATTAGGAAAACATGATAGTGGTGGCTTTTCCTTATTAAACAGAAGATACAGCTTCCCTTGCTGTCCCTCTGGCTGCTGATTTGCCCTTGTTTTCCTGAGGGAAGGTGGGTTTGTATCTGGTTCTGTAGCTGGAGCTGACACCAGAAATGATTCTTTTGTCACAGCAGCTCCTAAAAATCCTGTGCTTTACTATGGAAAAGCTGGGAGTTGCTCTGTGCTGCACTGGTTGCACCAGTGGCCACTTGGCATTTGGGCTCATTCCCTGCAGGAGCCGTGGGATGAGCAAGCCCAACACAGCCATATCTGGCAAAAAAAAAGCACTGCCAAACTGGGTATTAATTAAACAGCTGATAAAGTTTCATTTGGTTCATTTTCCCTGCAATAAACCACTAAATTATGTCGGAATGGGAAGGTTTTCTGAGCACTGCAGCAGGATGGGGTTGAAGTGGCTGTGAGTGCAAAGCCAGCCACACTGTGCTGCAGTGACAGGAAGAGAAATTCCAGAGCCAAGGGATGAGGAGGAAGTGGTGGCTTCTGATGGTCAAATCTTTCCCTGGATCTCTCTGGTTTCAGCACACAGCTCAGCATCTCTCTGCTTCAGCTGGCAGGAGGAAACTTCCACTCAGATGGCTGATTATTAAAATAGGCTGGAAGCTGGTTGGGACTTTGTGTTCACAAAATAATTCTAAAACTTAACAGTGAAAAGGTTTTCCTCTCTTAGCAAGAAGCTCTTGGAAGTTGTATTTTTAATTATTGCAGAGAAAAAAACCCATTTTTTCAACCAGGAAATGCCCAATAAAGGTGATGAAGAGTTTCACTGCAATATTGCTTGAATCCTGAAAGGAGCATAACTAATAATGGAGATAATTTATTATGACTTTTTAAGATTATTTCTGGTAGAGAATTTGTTTTTTCCTCCAGGTCCCCAAACCCTTCTCAAAGATAAAGTCACAGGATGTGGAATAGGATTGATTAGCAGCATTTCTGAATGAATTAAATTGTTATCTTCTGTAGCAAAAAAAAATATTTTTCAGTTAATTTTTCCATTACCAACTTCCCATTTTGCTGATTGCATTTCAGGACAATTTTCCTCATAAGAACTACCTTCTTTGCGGGTAGTTTCAAATAACTTTGCAGGTAACTTTGAAATGGGGTTAATGGATTTTGCTGTTGAAAGCATTAAATAGCCAACTCCAAATGAATCTGTGCCTGGGACTTTGTCCTGTGTTTGGAATATGAGGATGCAGAGCACGAGACTCGATGGTAAAGGCTGAAGTTTAGGGAAAGGTCAGTAATCCCATCTTGAAAGGGTTACAGAATTTGTTCATGAGAAGTTTGGACAATGTTGTTGTCTGAGCCCAGGCCTGATGGCAGAAGAACAAACTGATGTCCCCTTCAAGGTGTCTCTCTGTGTTATTTTTTAAAGATTGAGGGTGGTGTAGCCTAATTTCCCTCAAAAACCAACAACTTGGAGTGTTCCTGCCCTGGTAAGGGCATTCCTGAAATGAAGCTTTTTGGGATCCATCTGGTAGCCTGTGTTCCAGGCAAGCTCCTCCCAGATGTGTGGTAGTTTCATGCACGATTTTGTGTAAGGCAAACCATGTTTTTGGGCTCTGTCTCATCCTCTCTCCTCCCCCACCCTCATGTGGCTGTTTCCCCTCTGAGGTTAAGCTACAGTTGGGGAGAATAAAATAACAAATGCAATCAGCAAAAGAAGCTGGGGTTTCTTCTTAGCATTTCAGTTTTATTTCTTTCAAATGACACTTGAGGAGCTGGAGCCTGTTACAGCTCTCTCCAAGGAGCAAGGTTTCTTTTGAGAGGAGAGCCACGGGGACATACAGCAGCATACAACAAAAGTGCACCAGAATCCCTCAGACCTGGGCATTCTCCAAAGAGCTCTGGCTGTCATAATTTACACACCTTGCCTAATTCAGAGCACATGTCTCAGCTACAAGAGGCATTCAGTAGACATGCTGCTGTCTTCCTCGCAGTGGGCCTGCTGTGAGTTTGTCAGCAGTGCTGTTAACAATGACAAAGTAGTTCATCAATGTATTTCTTTTCTTTTTTCTTTTTTTTTTCTTTTTTCCTTTTTAACACCAATATCCCAGAAGCAGCAAAAATCTCCTGTGTTGCTGCTGTGCTGTAGCCTTAGGGGGAAGCTCAGCAGTAATAGAGCTGCTGCTGCTGCTGCTGCTGGGTGCTGAAAGCCTGTTCTTTAATCAAGGAATTGGCAGTTTGTCCTTTAATGTCCCTGTCTGGGGGTTGTTCTTGTATCCAGGTGGGATTCCCTGGGCTGCTGGTTGTGCTGGCACAGAGCTCCCAAATGCTGCTGGGACAAGGGCTGTGCTGAGCTGGGAGCATTAAATGCATTCCAGGCAGAACCACTCGTGCTCCTGCATCTTTGTTTTCCAGCTCTGCTGGGTTTGGAAGGGCTTGGAAGGGTCCAGCCTTTGGGCCTGAGCCTGTTCTGTGTCCTCTGTGTGGAGAACAACCAAGTTAGCAAATCCTTATGGATCCAGAAAAGCTTGGAAATGTGATGTGGAGAGAGAGATGTTTGCAGGAAATCCAGCTGGATGGTTCCATTTCCTGGTGATTCTCATGCCACTGCCATGCCCTGAAAGGCATTACTTTGTAATCCAAAAATCACCACTTGCACTTGTCCACGGACCTCTACTCTGCCCCAAAATGACCACTTGCACTTTTCCATGGTCCTTTAATCTGCCCAAAAATCGTCACTTCTCCATGGACTTTCAAGCTGCCTGTTTGCCTAGGTGGGTCTGATGGGAATGGAATAGAAATTTGTTGAAATTAAAGACTGATAACCCAACAGCAAAATCAAGTGGAACAGGTGAGAATTTCTGGAAGCTTCTGGAAGTCCTTTTAGGAACAGATTTTGGAAACAAATGCAATGGGAGAGAGTAGAAACAGAGTGATTAGGAGTGGATAAGCCAGTCCAGAGCTGGAAGCCTTGGTTTTCACCTTGTTTCAGTATAAAAGTGTCACCTAAGCTTTATCTTCTCCTATGGCTGCACCGAACAGGAGACCCCAGGTACTGACCCTGAGGACTTGGGCACCCACTAGAAAGTTTATGGTCAATAAAAGAATGAACTCCACCATTTTCATGCTGATTTGATGAATTTCTTAATGGTCCTCAGTCTTCAGCTGCCTGGTGGGACTTTCTGAGGGGGTGCTGGGGTGTGGGATGGGCAGACTGGGAACTGACCCCTCTTAGCTGATAAAGGAACCTTCCCCTCTCCCCATCCCCACTGCTCAAGGAGCTTGCTCTGACTCATGTCTGGCCTCTGCAACATGTGGTAAGAGTTAAGAGAAAGGAAAAAAAAAACCAACCAGTGGGGGAAGGGTAGGATGAGAAGGTTCCAATGAATTTATTAAGAGTCCTTAGAATGGATGGTAAAATCCTACAGGGAAAGCACATGCACAAACACACACAGTGTTTCTGCAAGTTTAGGGCCAAGAAATGTAAAACATGGGTGGAGGTGTTCAGAAAAGGCACAGGGCTTGCAGGTAGAGGAGAAATGAAGAAAGAGGTGTTAAGACGAGCATGAAGTTGGACCCCGGGCTTGGTGGGAACAGTCCTAAAGCTGTTGAATTCCCACTCCATTGGATTCCAGCTGGGGGTCTGTTCTACTCCCAGAGAACGTTTGGGAAGAGCTGATGGAACTCGCCCCTGGCTGCAGCCAAGGGAGTGTTTGAGGGAATAAAATGGTTGCTGTTCAAGCCAAAGCTGCAGAACCCATTTTCCCCTAATCCCATCCGTATTCTTTTTCACCCCCACAGAAGGCGCTTTGGAATAATTTCTGAGCGAAAAGATTCGTTCAAGAACAGATTTGTAGAGCTCAGAGCTCAGCTGCAGGAGGCCTGGGTTTGCTTCGTGCCCAGCCTTCCCACTGCCTCCATCCCAAAATTGTGGGAATTGCTCTGGAGCCGGGTCTTAGTGCAGATCCTACAGGGAGAGTTTGTGTTTCCCTGGAATATCTTAAGGCCACATTTGTTGTGTTACCTCTGTGTGGGCTTTTTGGCTGCCCGTGCACTAATTTGTTGACATAAGAATAGAACCACATTTTCAAGCAGCATCTGCTTGTCTTTCTTCCATGAATTCTGCATATTTTCTGCTCTGTTTTTCCAAAAGCTGCTGGGCCTACATCCAAAAACCTCTCCCCAGCTCTTCCAAAAGTTGTTTCCGGCAATTGCCCAAGGGCCTGAATAAGGATGAGAAAAAAAGAAGGGTTATCTGCATGAGAATGATTGATTGATTGATTGGTTGATTGGGTGAGTGATTGTAAGAGTGCAATAAAATTGGACAAGCTAAGCCCTCCCTCCCCAGGAAAATGTGTGATACATGGAGTCCACAGCCATGGAGTTTTAAAAGCAAGGCCTTGGGGTGTAGTTTGAGCAGTGCCATAAAATCAGTTTGAAATCTGCTCACTTAGGGCTTTGATTTGTGTTTATTTACAGTACATTAGCTCAGATGGTGCCTCTTCACTGCAGAGCTGGTGCAGTGAATCACAGAATCTCAGAATGGTTTGGGCTGAGAGGGGCCTTAAATCCCACCCAGCGCCACCCCTGCCATGGGCAGGGACCCCTCCCACTGTCCCAGGCTGCTCCAAGCCCTGTCCAGCCTGGCCTTGGGCACTGCCAGGGATCCAGGGGCAGCCACAGCCAAAAAACGTGCCTGAATTTTACTTACATTATAGACAAAGATACAGCTCGAACTGCAGCTGAGCCGGGTTTAAGCCAAGCTTAGTTCCTTTTACAGGCAGGTAAATGCTGTTTGTTTCACTCTGCTACTCTGCTCTGAGAGGAGTAACCCCCAAAAATCAGAATTACGAACTCCTGAGGGCAGAAACTTCTTTCGTGGGTGTGTGAGGACATCTCTCAGCTGTTCCTGGAGCAAGTTTAGTGATGAAAACCAACTGAACAACACATGAAGTGTGTAGGGGGTGAACTCGTGTGCCACCCTGGTGCTCCAGGAATTGTGAATGTGGATCATCAGCTCCTCTGGAAAAGAGATCAATCTTGTCACACAGTGCCAGCCACAGCTCTTTATTGCCCTGTCCTAACGTGCTATTCCTTTGCTAATAGTTTGAGTTATTTCTTTGTTAACCTTTACACAGCCAATAACAAATTAAACATCATTATCTGAGTTTGAAATAGGCTGTAAATCTTGAAGCTCTGCTGGGTCCTCAGGTGCTTCCAACGAGGGAGCAATAAAAGGGCATTTAATGGCACTCCCAAACACAACGTAGGAAGTGTTCTAAGCAAAGGGGAGGGAAACAGGGCAGTTAAGAATTGTCCATGGGAAGATTGCTTTGCATAAATGATTGATCTGAAATCGTGGTGCTGATCAAAGTGGGGAGCTTTTCAAGTTGCAGGCAGGTAACGTGGTTCCAATGCTCTGAATGGTTTTGACTAAACAAAATTAAAGGCCTACAGGAACCTTGGCCACAAAATCACTCAAATAACTGCCTGCCTCATCCCTGGAAGTGTCCAAGGTCCAGCTGGATGGGGCTTGGAGCACCCTGGCCAAGTGGAAGGTGTCCCTGCCCATGGCAAGGTGTGGAATTAGATGAGTTTTAAGGTCCCTTCCAACTTAAACTATTCTGGGATTCTATGAAATGTTGGGTGTGGGTTAAATATTCCAGTGCTTTCAGATGGGGAGGTGGCAGGAGAAGGATGGGGATGAGTTTGGAAGGTGATTTCCCTCTTGTGTAGAGAGAATGCTTCCTGCTCAGATGTGCTGATGATTTGATGTTTGCAGCCACACAGAGTCTTTAAGGCTTCTATTTTATGGTGAAAATACATTGTTGGCATTGCAGTACCCTGGTGGTTTGTTTTTGGAAGGAGAATTGTTGAGTGTAATGTCCTTGGGGCAGATCCTGGTTTAGGCACTGGCTCATCCCATCCTACCTGTGATTCCACCAACAATTGTCCCCAGTGCTGTGACCTATTCTAGGCTATAATTCCTGCTGGCACTACTTGGAAGCATTCCTTCCATCATAACTCCTTTAAAACCTGTGATAGAAGGTGTTGTGTGCTGGGCTTGGCTTGGGAAGAGGATTAGAATCTGGTTCTCTGTCTGTTTTCTGCTCTTGGTGGCTTTGGCTTCCACCAGCCTAAGCCAAAGATGACAAAAATGTGGGGAGAGGCCAGACCTGGACTTGGTCCTTGCTGAGCTCTAGGCAGCTCCTCTGACCTCCTGCAGCTCTGTAGCAAATATTTGCTGGGTTTTTCCTGCAGACAGGACTTTTATTGATTTAATTTTAAATTTATTTCTTCGTAAATGTGCTCATTCAGCTTTTTAACACCTGTTACCTCTTACTGCGGCTTCAACTGGAAATGCTTTTAGAGGATAAAAAAAAAAATTTAAAAAATGAGGTGTTCGTTTTTGAGCTTTGTGCTGTCTGATAATACAGAGTTTGCTTTTTTACCTGGAGCAAAACCTACACAGAGGCTGCTGTGGTTTGGAGATGAGTGATGAGACCTGAACATCTGAGCCCTGACATCCCTGTGAGGGGCCGGGGAGCAGCTTTTGGAGAGGCTCCTCAGAGCTGCCCTATTTCTTTTTGCACTTGAGGAGACTTTGGAAAGTGCGTGGTGGCCGGGGAGGGGGTGCGGGGGGCAGCAGGAGCTGGAGCAGGAGGAGCCGGAGCATCATTAGAGGTGTCAGAGGTCGGTGATGGCAGGACTGACACAGCCGAGCCTTTTCCCTGCCCCGAGGGAGCCGGGCTGCGGGGAGCTCCCGAGGGCACAGCACAGGGATTTGGGGCTGGATCCACAGCCCTGCCCTCCCCCGGGAGGGATAATTCCGTATTTATAGCCCCTCTCTCCAACAAGGTCTATGGCACCTCGGGGACCCATTGGGGAAAGAATGCTGATTCCCTTTATGAATTTTTGATGGGGGAGGAGGAGCGAGGGAGGCCACGGGGGGGAACTTGTGAAATGTTAATATTTTTTGTCTTTTTTAGCTGTGCTGTCAACATCCCCTCTGATTATGTTTGCTGGGATAAACTCCCCTGAATGTCCCTTCTCTTCAATTCCCCCCCTTGCTGCCTGCAAAGCAAGAAACAACAGCCAGGAACTCTCCTTTCCACTCCACAACTTCAGCAATCCCAGAATTTTCAGCTGCTGTCCTCCTCCAAAACACCAAGATGCTCAGTAAACAGGATATTTTCCTTGAATGTGCTCTAAATGAGCCTCCTTTGTTCAGCTTTATTTTGGTGGTCCATGGGGGTGGAACTCCTGGGACTGGGAGTGTCTGAGTGTGTTTCAGTGCCGAGGAGGAAATGAAGGGTTTGCTTTTATTAGAGTGTATGAATGCACATAACTCAGCTGTAATTTTTCTTCTTCCCATCATCAACACAAACAAATGTTCACCCCTGCCTTCTTTTTGCAGGTGAAATGTTCCCCCAGCGTGACCTTAACCACAGCTTTGATCACTGAGGGGGTCTTGTGGGGTTTTTTTTTTGTGGGGTGTTTTTTTTGGTGTGTTTCCTTTTTCCTTATTTGTAATTTAAACAAAGCTTTGCAGAAGTAAATCTGATTTTGTCCCTTTCTCTGCTGATATTGGTTTTGTATTTAAGTACAACCTTCTTTGGCTGAGAGTGATGCATATTGCAACAAAGAGGAGCCAGTGATGTTTAATTTTTGTAAGGGACCATCAGACAAGGGTCAAACAGGTCAAATGGGTCCAAAGTTTCATTGATAAGAAAAGATGGGTTTAGATGTGGTGAAAGAGGGGAAATGGTGGTGCAGGTGTTCAGATGGTGATTCTGGGGGGAAGAATAGCTTTGATTTTTAGCTGAAGAGCGTGTGCACCAGAAAGGAGGCTTGAGATGGTTTTCCAGAGGTGCCACGTCCTTGTAGAGGCAGGCAGTGGCTGGGATATCTGCTGTGTCCCTGGTTCTCTGACCTGCCACATTTCCCCCTCCCCTCTTCCTCTCTGCTCTGGGGGTTTCAGGGGGTGAGTGGTGAAGTGCCCTGGCTTTGGCTGGGACCTCCTGCTGCTGCTGCTGGAGCACAAGCAGCACCCCCAGAGCCTCGAGCTCTGTGCTCAGCTGAAATCAGGGGCATTTTGGGCTGCAGCCTTCAGGCCAAAGGTTGCTGCAGTCCTTTCACTCCTGTGAAAACAAGGATCTGTGATAGGTGGCACTGCAAGATGCAGGGCCAGGAGCCAGTTCTAGGAGCAGGCAAAGCAGCACCTCCTCTGCTCCCTGGGAGGCTGCAGGGACACTGCTCTGCCTCTGCCTCCTCTGCTGCACTCCCTTCCCCTGGGCTGCCTCCACGTTCAGTCTGAGGGAAGTTTGGCCTCTCTGAGTTGTGTCTCCCCCCTCTCCCTCCCTGTTCTGAGGGCAGGGTGCCAGGCAGGGCAGTTTGTGGGATGCTTTTTTGGGTGCAGCAGGTTGGCAGCTGGAGCTGCTTTCTAACAGCACAGGTCACCTGGGGAGTTCCTGGCTGTGTGGTTTCACTGGGGCCTGAGCACTTTGGATTGCACAAAAGTCTTCGTGGTAGAATTCAAATGTTACATCAAATAAAAAGGGAAGAGAAACCCTCTCCTCTCCATTTGGAGCTGGCTGCTCGTTCTGGTTTAATTCTCTTTTCACTTATGTTCTGCCTCTTCCTACCTTGAACTATGGTTTTGTGTGTGCTTGAGAGCCCTATTTCTGTCCCCAGAACCTTTATCCACTTTCTCCTTCCTTTAATGAGAATCAGAGCTGCCCTCCATGAGCTGTGAAGCCTCTGAAATGAAGTGAAATGATGTTACAGAGCTCTCTGGGAAAAGCTGTGCATGGTGTGCTGAGCTGAGCCTCCTTCCCAGTGCAAGGTGATGCAAACACTGCTCTGATCAGTCAGGAAAACCCAAACGCCAGTAGCACGTTGAGATTTTGAGATTATTATTGAGATTTTGAGATTATTATGGGCTTTTTAGTTTGGGTGGGGCAGGTAATAAATGCAACATCTGCCACGTTTTGCTTTTCCTATGGATTGACTCCCAAATCAATGTGAAAGCAGAGGCAATACCCAAAATAGCCTCGATGCTGGAGACACTGAAAACACATGTTTGGCTTTGCTCTGGTGAGCAGCCCTGGGGAATCAGCCAGGGCCTGGACTTTGGGGGTCTTGGTCTGTTAGATCAGGTGGGAATCAGAGCTGCCATGTCCTGCCCAGCTCTGAGGGGTGGGGATTGTCTGGGAGTGGGATCAAGAGTAGGGCATCAGGGAATACAGGAGATCTGTTCTCTTTGTGACTTCAGAGGAGTTAAAAAAAAAAAAAAAGTAAGAAAAAAAAAGGGGAGAAAAAAAAGAGGCCTGGATCTTTGCCCTGGATTTCCCCATCTGTTCAACAAGGATTAAGATACTTTCTCTGCTCCCATCAGGGTGTAAAACTTCATGGATTAGATTGGCTGCTTTTTGATGGCACCTGTTAGGTGCTGTATTTTCAAGCCTGGTGGATGCTGTGTTCCCTTCTGTGAAATCTTTATCCTCATTGCTTTCTGCAAAGTCAGGAAAACCTTATTTTTGAGTTTGTTTTCTCTCCTCAGACTGGCCCTCCACAACTTGACTTTATTGCAATGTTTTCCTTCTCTAAACCAATCCTCAGATATTTTTCCTTTGTTGTGTTTCTCATGCTTCCTGTTTCTCCTCATGGCCAATACTTTGCAGCAGCCTTGCTGGGGAAATTTGACTTTTATTCTGATAATGATGTCAGATTCTTTTCCAAGAAACTTCAGTGCTCCATTATCTTCAAGAATCACAGACTCAAGGTGAATCTTAATGTCATCATTCTTTTTTGCTGCACCAGGACCCATTTTTTACCTCTTTCCAGTTGTTGTCCATTCCAGACCTCTTCATGAGGGTTTTTTTTTCCCTCTTACCAACTTGTTAAAAACCTTGAGGAACCTAGAAAAGAACTCCCAGACTCTTCTACAAAATAACCCCTAACCCTAACTTCTGTGATGATCCACTTTGCCATCTGGCTTGACTTTGCCTTCCTTCTTTCTTCTGGAGTGTGTTGGAGTTTGTGGAGGAAACCCAATGGACCAGCAGGGTTTTTGCAGGACTTCCTGAAACTTCTGCCAGTCCTTTGCAAATATTTATTGCTTTATGTGGAAGTCTGGTTGGGAACAGCTCTATGGATGTGGGAAGCTTTTAGTATCAGGAGGGACAGGGATAACAACTTTCCTACCTCGTTAAAGCAGCAGAATATAAAAAGCCTTCACACAAAGGTGTTAAAAGGAGACTGGTAGGACCTCCTGAATAAAGGCTCCAATATAATTAGAGTGGAGGGGGCTGTTAAAAACATTCATTGCCATCATGGTGAAAGTGGGCTAATGCAAACATTGCCACAACCCCCAGTGTCAGCCAGGCAGAGAGTCCTGCAAACCCCTGCAGGACCCTCCCCATCCCCAAAAACCTGCAGCAGACAGCCAGCACTTCACAGGAGCCTTGCTCACCACAATAAAAGCAAATTAGCCAGGCAAATATCACTGGCATCTGTCAGTGGCATCCCTGATCTATTTTGAGTAACTTGGAGCATCTTGGTTCCCAACAACCATCTTGACATGTGGCTGCACCGTAAATTGCTTGGGGAAAAAGGCAGGCATTTAGCAGTCGTAAAAGAAAAGGCTTCCTGCTGCAGCTGGGAAGGGTTTGCTGCTCCCCACGCTCCCTTTCCACCCTCCTGCAGCAGCTCTGCCTCTTGCTGAGTTGCAGGTAAAGCTGTCTCAGCTTTGCTGGCAGGTCTGTCTGTCTGTCTGTCTGTCTGTCTGTCAGTGTTCCTTTCAGAGGGTGCAGCTCTTCACTCTGCTTTCCTGGCCTGTCAAGGTTTCAGTGGCCCCTGTGGTGCCACCAGCCTGTGGCCGTGGGCTTTGCTGCAGGGTGGGGTTTGTGGTGCTTCTCATCTGCTCCTTCTGGAGTGGCAAGGGAGGGTTGTTTTTTCTGGAGTGGCCAGGAAAAGGGCAGGTCAATGGGGATGGGAGGACAGAGGCAGATTCACTCCTGGTGCCTCTCTCCTGGTTCTTTTCTGGTGGCTTCCTCCTGAACCCATCACTCATGGGGACAGAGTGCCCCAGATGCTGGGACCTTGGCATCTCCCAGATGGGTTTGACACTCAGTTTCCAAAGCAAGGACTAAACCTCCCCATTCCTATCCCAGCACTTAGGAAACCCTTCATAATCTTAGCAGAACTGGTAGCAAAGTTCTCATCCACTTAAGGAGCCAGACAATTCTTCACGTTTGGATCAACTCTGATCCTGCAGGAACAACTCCCACTTGGGCTGGTGGCAGCGAGGCACCAAAAACCAGACACCTGCCCTGCTTCCCCAGCCCCTCACAAGGGGTTTTGTCCCTCCTACACCCTCCTCCTGTTCTACAGGAATCATTAATTATTATATCTGCACAAGTTAATGGGCTCCTTATAGCTAAAATTGCTGCTGGGTGACAGGAAATCACTGCCTGTGTTGTTACCCCAGCCCCTGTGTGTTGTGTTGGCTGATTGTAGAAAAACACTGGATTCCAGTGGTTATCAGAGGTCAATACTTGTTCTAGTGGGACCCTTAATTTTATCTGGTGTGAAAGAGGAAAAGAGGGGTGAAGTTAAAACCCAGTGCTTAAAAGTGGCCTGCTTTCAATTGTGAATTTTGCCGCGAGCTTCCTCGGTGACTTGGGGTTACTCACTTCCACAAAACCTTGGTTTTTCCTGCCCAGGAACTGCTTATTGGAGCATTTTCCTACAACTCCTCCTTGTCTGAGGTTCTGGGGTTCAGTACTCACAGAGTTTCATGTGTGAGGAAGATCCTAAACGGGCTGAAAGTTGATGATTTAGTGCAAATAATCCCCACAGCTTGCTTTGAAGACGATTCAGTGGCTGGAACTCTGCTCCTGCTCTGTTGGGCAATAATTTGGGAGGAGCTGTTGCTGTTTAGGACCTCATCTCTTTCCACTGTAAGTCCTTGTTAGTAAACAGAGAGTATGGACTGCTGCTGCTGGTTATCAGTGAGTTACTGCTCTGGGTTGTTTTGTTCAGTTCCAGCTTTGGAAATGCCTCTTTTCTCTATTCCCTAATTGGATATCAGTCAGAAAACAACCCAGCCTTGGCAACATGAGATTTTAATGTGCAGTGAAAAAGTACCTTGAGACTGAAGCCTGTCACTAGAACTCATCTGGAATTGCTTACCATGGAGTGAATTTACTAGAAGCTGTGCTTAATAATGGAGTTTAAAAGGTGGCACCTAAAGAAATCCTCTTAATGTCTCAACAAGCTGATGTTGACAAGTTCTTTGCATTAAGGACTTATGGCAAAGTCCAAATCCTTCCTTGGTGCTTTAGACAAATAAATATAAAGAATTTTTATCTGGATTTTTGCTCTGAGGTATCCATTCATGAAATATTTACAGTAACTGCAGAGAAAGCAACAATCAGTTTGAGGGTTTGTTTTTTTTTTTCCCCTTCCTTTCTTTTTCTTCTCTCTCCTCAGAACTGTAGGGAATGAAACCTAGGCTTTAAATTTTTAGCAGAGACATTTCCTAGGAGAAATTGAATTATTTTTCCTTGTAAACTTTAATAAATGCAAGAAAAATATGGGGAATCATACCCAAGCAATCACTGTGCTCAGAGGGCATTTTTTGCAGCTCACTCCCACTTTGTGTCATTTTCCAAAGTCTCATGCCCAGAATGTTATGAGAGCTCCTAAAGATGTCAAGTGACCACTCAGCACCTACCGGGGCCCACAAACCTTTATGGGAGTCAGAAAGTTCAGCACTTGGCTGGGCTTGAAGAGCAGCTTGTGATGGGAGATTGCCAAATTGGCCAAATTATCCTGATTTGGAGTCCGAAGTGGGGAAATAACATGGAAAAAGTGCCTGCGGTTTGGAGGAGCTCTGTTCAATAATGATTTAACCATTTTAACCACATCCTATTTAAAAAAAAATTAAAATAAAATAAAATTCTTTTTATGAAGGGCATGATGCGATGTTTCATCTCCTGAATATCTCCATCAGAATCAGAAATGACTCATAATTTGTATGATTTATGTATGTGTGCATGGTTGTCTATTTTTTAATTGGGTATTGGTTTAAACATTATTTAAGAATCTTGTAAAGATTTAAGCCAGTAGCATCAATTAAATTTCTGGCTTTACATTTTTACTTCTCATTGGTAGCTACATAAACTCTGACAAACATTCCTGAGAAATCTTTACTATTTAAATACAATTCCATGGCTTGTTGGTGTTTTTCAAATACACATTAATTTTGTATGGTGCCTAATTCTCTGTTTTGAAAAATAACATTGATGCAAAGTAGTTGAATACTTGGAGTGCTTTTTAATTATTTTGGATATTATATTGGGACAAAAGTAGTGACATCTTTTGAAAACAACTATTTAGATAAATATAAAAGCATGCATTGGCTGCCTCTTCTCACTTATTTTGCATTGAAAATTTAAAGTGCAGAGAGAGATGGAATATTTAAAACACACGATTTAATTAGGGAACATATTGAATGAACACACAACTACATGTGTTAGGGAATGGAAACACTGAATCTGATCTGGATTCTTAGTTGAGGTATGCAAACAACTCCTTGGGAAAAAAAAGGAGGAAAATTCACCCTTCTACCTATTTGCTTAAATATTATTTTTTTCTTCCCAGCAAATTATTTTGCTGCCTAATTTATCAAGCAAAACGTGTTAGTTTATAGCTAGGAATGAGGGAGTCAACGTGAATAATGACAATAATAATAATAATAATAATAATAATAATAATAATAATAATAATAATAATAATAATGTTGATGATGATGATGATGATGATGATGATGATGATGATGATGATGATGATGACATTGAGCTTGGTAATTTGGATTTTTTTCACAGAAGCAGAGGTTATTTTAGCTACTACTGGATTTCCCAAACATGAGTGTCTTTGTTCCGGGTGTTTTCAAAGTGATCCTGAGAAAAGGCCCTTCCTGTCCCAGGACACTTCCAAGACTTTCTAAATTTACACGCCACAAACCCATTAAAAAAATGTGGAAATTCTGCCCTTGCTCAGCTCCCTTTTGGCCACTTTGGCCTGGAGTTCCTTCGAGCTGGATGTAAACTTCCACTTGTATTTATTTTTTTATTTTTTTGGGGTGGGGGTGGTGGTGTTAGATGTTGGGTTATGACATAAAAGAATGAAGGCACAGGAGGGAAGGGGCCATCCCCGATTCATTTTGTGCCTCTGGGTTTGCCGGTGCCCGTGGCTGTGGCCCTTCCCCAGCCCGGTAACGAGGGGGGAGGCACAGCCGGCAGCTCGATTGTTCTGGATGAACTCTCAGCCATCCCCTGGGAATTCTGGTACCTTGACCTCCCCGACCCTCAAAGTGCTGAGTGTGGAAAATGGGAAGTCTCCACGGACCTCAATATGCACAAGATGTCAGAAAAATGCAGTTCTTGGAAAACTGTATCTTTTTTTTTATTTCTTTTTTTTTTTTTTTTTTTAAGGTTGCATCACTGTGCTAACATTACGAGTTTTCCTCCTTTTTTGTTTGGTTTTGTCCCCAAATGCATTTTTTCCTTTTCTTTCTTCTTTTTTTTTTTTTTTTTTTTAAATTTTTTTTTTATTTAGTTTGTTTTGTTTTGTTTTGTATCCTTTCAGTAATATCCACGTTTTTATTGCATTTTCGGGTGTTTGCAGCCGTCCCAAGAGAAGGACAAAAAAAAAACAAACCAAACAATATGAGAGAGGGTTTTCAAACACAGTTACATTGCAAAACAGTGCTGTGCTCCTTCTCCCGCCTCCACCACGGGGCTGGGATCTCTTTTAATAATCTCTTCTCCACATTCAGCCAAAAAATCTCAGCTGAACTTGAGTAAACTTCCTACAGCTCCTTTTGGGCTCATTAAGGGGCCGAGCTACATTTCAATTTTGATATTTGGGCGTTTCCTTGGCAACATCAATTTTTTATTATTTTTTTTTTTTTCTCATTTGGACGCGGGGCAGGTTATGGATCCTTCCCTTTGTGCTTGGAGTTCCCAGGGCTTGTTTGGGCTGGGGCTGGACAATGCCAGGGCTGACTGCAGAGGGGCTGCTGGGCACTGATGTTGCAATTCCTGGGTCTGTAAGCACTTCCAGATCCTCCCTGCCAACATCCAGAGATGTGCGTGGTCAACAGACAACTCACAGAAAGTTTAGTCAACAGTTTAAGGTTTCAGCTCCTGAGCCAAGGTTTAATTTTCTGTTGTTTCCTCCCCCTTCTCTTTTAGAGGGCAGAAGGGTGTATTTCATTTACAGTTTCTGTAGTGCAGCTCTTCGGGGCTTGGGTTTGTGTTTTTCTTGGGTTGTTTTTTTTTTAATCTAACCATATTTTGTTTTAATGAACACACCTGGCCTCCCTCTAAGTTTTTTCTCCCCTTTTTCCCAACGTGGTGCATAACACTGGGCATGGATTTAGGAGATGAGAATTAAAGTTCAGCTTAGGCTGGCTTGAATAAATTCCCTTCCCATGGTCTGTGCTTCAGTTTCTGTATCTTGAAGGAAAACCCCCAGACGTTTAGGAGGAACTGAGACTGGATTTTGGAGGAGTTGAAATGATTTGCTGTTGCAAATGAGCCCCTTATCTCAGCACAGATGCTGAGGCAGCAGCACAGGCCAGGCATTGTTCTGGATTTGCTAAATTATTATCAACATCCCCTGGTTCTTGATGGGATTTCATTAATGAGTCTTGGAGCACCTTAATAGAGGAGGTGCACTGGTTTTTTTAATTTGAATGCTCTGGACATGGTGATGGGGTTTGGTTTTTTTAAGATGCTGTTCTTGATGAGGTGTAATGGTTTAGACATGCAAAAGAATTCTTAATTAACAGAAGAAATCAGCAGACAGAACTAATATAGTTAAAAATATATGTACTGTATATGCAAAATTCTGATCTTGTACTCTTGAAACAGGAATAATTCTTACTGTGTCTGGTCTGCCACTTGAAAATAAAAATACAGAAGGATGCTGAAGGGTAACACCTTTTTAAGGGATGTAGGAAAAGCAAAAGGGCTTCTTTCTTTACCATGGTCACTTAAGGCCTTTGTGAAAGTTGAAATCAAAACTGCCTCTGTTTTTCAGCCACTTCTGCATTGTCAAAGCAACGAGGCCCTAACAGAGAAAAATCAGGTTTATTGTGCTCCTCTAGAAAAAGAACAAAATACATTCAGTATTTTATCCAATGAACCTTAAAAAAACCCCAAGATTTGAATTCTTAATTCCTGCAGACTAAATCCTTATTTACCTGAGAGACCAAACATGTCCAGTGGTGGTTTTCTGGTCTTCAAGGTAAATAATGAACCCTTTACAGAAGTGCTTACTTAACATCCTTAGCCGAGGTCCCTCCTGGCTCCCTGGTGTAAATTCTGTGTTTCATGAGGCTGCTAAGAATTAAACACACAAACCAACATTTAAATAACATAGGGAGGGTTATGAGAGTGTCCTTGCACTCCCATCTGTGCACAAGTGGGCCTGAGCCTAAAGATGAAAAGTTCTGGTGAGAATTATTTATGGCTCAGATCATTTTGTCTTTGCCTTTTCTTTTCCATACGAGCCAGAATTTGTTACCATCAGCCTTAACTTTCAATTTCCTGGGCTTTGTCAGCTTAAGCAGACACTTAACCTCATTCAAAAACTTTTTTGTTTATTTAACTTTTTTCCAGATTTTATGAAACGTTGTTAAAAAAGGACTTGGCTCAAACAATATTGAACAGCAAAGTTATTTTTCACTTTCTTGAAACAAAGGGAAGGTGAAAAGTGCTGGTTTTTTTTTTACCAGTACTGCCCCAGAGAAGAAGGGGAGGTTGAGGCAGGAAAATGGCCTGGCTGTGTTGGACTTAGCAAACGCAGTTCCAAAATCCAGATGTACAATTAAAGTCAGAGAGCCAGAAAACTGTAAATACTGGAGCAGATTTCAGCAGCACGAAGGGTGTTTGTCTGGGGCTCAAAGGCAGCAACAGAGATGCAAGATGAAGGTGGGGTTGTTTTTTTTTTTTTGGTTCAGGCCAGGGTTGAGTTGAGGTGTCAGGGTTGGGTTGGACTCGATGAGCTTGGAGGTCTCTTCCAACCCTGGGATTGTGGGATTTCCCAGAGGGTGCCAGGGCAAGGAATTCCCAGAGGATCTGTGGGTGAGGAGATGCTGCCTGGGGACCCTTGGGAACAACCCCTGAGGATTTACAGGCTTGTTCAGCAGCCAAACCAGCACCCAGGGTGAGCTGCCCTGACTCTGATGGGACCCCGTTATCTGCAGCATTACCACACCCTGTAATAAATGGTTAATTACTCTAAAAGCTCATTAACATGAGTAGCTCCATGTAAAGCTGGCAAGGACACCCCAAATGCTGCCTTCTTACAAAATATTTGCAAGGCACTGTCTTGATATCAAATTGTCTCCCTGGTTCCTGTCCTGTCTCTTGCTTAGGGGATGTGTGAGAATTTGGGGCAATTTCTTTCTCTTTTCTTTAAAGTTCCTTTCCTATAGTGCTGTGGCCTCTTTCTTTTCATCCGTTCAGCCTCCGCAGCAGATTCCCAGGCTCGTCTGTTCCCCTCTGTTCTCAGCAGTGATTTAATAAATACATTTCAAAATCACTTTTTCCTTTCTCCTCCACCCAGCTGCCAACTCCCACCCCCAGAATGTGCATCTGAATGTGAACTGAATTCACATCCACAGGCACTGATAGCTCTGATTTCACCAGAACTGAAGACGATCTGGGCTTTTTTATATTAAACAAGTTCCTTTTTTATTCCTTTTTTTCCCTTCTCCCACTGCCTGTGTACTTTGGATCTGGGGTAAAAGTCCACCTCGCAGTCAGAATGTGAATTAAATATTAGACTGTGGAGAAAGGGAAAATAAGGGTGACCAGGTCACAGTTATCACCAGACTCTGTGCTGATTTTTTTGCCAAAACCTGCTGGCACTTAGTAGAATTCCCTAAATTCCCTAACCAAATTTGCTCAGTGGTACAGTAAATATTTTAGTTCTTGTTGCTTAACATTTAGCAGCAGGATGCTCGAATGCAGTGGGATTGCCTGATGTGTGTGTGCAGCTCTGCTTTCCAGTGCTTGGATATTGATGGGAATTTTCTGCTTCTGAGACCTCAAATTCAATTTCCATTGGCACTGATCTATGGCAATTCCCATGGATTTCAGTGGCACTTCCAGCACAGAATCTCTGAATATTTTAGTGGAGCCCTGGAGGACAGGGATTTCTGCTTTCCTTCCACCATCCCGGGTTACTCCAGCCTGGCTTTGGACATTTCCAGGGATGGGGCAGCCACAGCTTCTCTGGGAATTCCATCCCAGCCCCTCACAGGGAGGAGTTCCTTCCCAAAATCTAATCACGCTGCTCCACAAGGCTGCAATCCTCCGGCTCTCCTCTCCCTGCACTGCTTTATCTGCCCTTATCTTATCTTTGCTTTAAACTTCCTTTCTCTTCTCACATGCAATAAATTTAGATCCAATTAATGCGTAACAAGGAATTAAATAACAAAGTTCTCATCTTCTGTTCGTTCATCCCCGTGGCTGTAACGAGGGCAATAAAAATTCATGCAAGGGAAGGAATGGTTTGCTCTGAATAAACTTGGGACAGGACACGGCCCCAGGATTCCTGCATTTCATCTACTTTTAAAACCTGCATTTCCAAGCTGATCCTGCTGCCCCATTGGCGAAGAGCAGAAGCATTAAAGACCTGAACATAAGTGGAGTAATGCAAGACAAGATCTGTCAGCACAGGCTTTAATGTTGCTTAACAAAATATGTTACAGTAAATCTTTATAGACTGCATAAGGATGTCGAGTTCCAACAAAGTAAACCAAAGTAAACATTTCTCTTATGGGAAATTAAATTCCATGTGGTTAGCGTAGAGCCATGATTAATTCAGAGGCAATGAGAATATAGTAAAGTTATTGACTGTGTCTGAGAAACAATTTAATGTCAGGGAGAAAAATGGGGGAAAAAAATAAGAAGTTTAAACACCAGATAGTAGGAGGGGGAAAATGGGAGTGGAGTTCCTGATCTTTAATTATAAATGAAAGCATTGATGCTGTAGGTATTAAAGGGGCATCAATTATTGATAATGAGCTCGCTGCAGTATTAGGGAGGAATTCTTTGCACTGAAGGTCCCACTCTGAGGAGATGTGTGTGAATTCCCTCTCTGCCTTCCCCAGGAGCAGTGAGGCTCCAAGGGCTCTTGGACAGCAGCCTCAGCCCCAGTGCTCGGCTTCATGATGTTCACTTTAACTTTAAATGATTTTTAATATTCCACATATGGTTTCATGGTTTCAAGCCTCCTCAGTGGGAATGAACAAGGCTGTGGTATTATGATGAATAGTGGATCAAGTCCAGGAACACCCACTTGCTTCCCTACATATCAAACATGTGGTGCTCCCATTAAATATGGGAATCTCCCTGGGGATTAGGGTTGTCCTATCTAATCCAGTCCTATTTTGTTCCCCCGACCCGAATTGAGTAGGATGCATTGTTCCCATACATTCTTCTTTTAATTAAATGCAGTAGATATGTCATGTCAATGAAATATTCCAGGTCTGTTTTTACATCTGTAGCCATTTTCTCCTCCTGTACTTCCATTTGCCTTCTTGGAAAGCAACTCTCCATTAAATACAGCCTTGGATTAGTTGATTGGCTGTGTGTCTATGCTGCCAGAGCAGTTCAAATAAAAACCTTGGGGTTTTANGGTTTTAATTTTTTTTTTTTTTTTTTTTTTTTTTTTTTTTTTTGCCTATGTAAAACTAGACCATAATGTCACAGAGACACTGCTCCTCTGAGAAGCTGGAGAAAACTCAGCCCCCAGATTACCTGTGTTTGTTTTGCCAGAAGGATGGGGTTTGCAGCAATCACACCCAGCCTTTTTCACCTTGTTCCTACTCTGATCCCTGCAGGAATTAGCACGGTGAACACCAAACTGGGCTTGTTTTGTAGATTTGTTGGAATAATTTGGTAACTGATGCAGTGGATACAAAGATGCACCTTTATTTAAAATAGAAACCCTCTCTGAGTATATGCCAGGCAGATTATCCAGGTTTGGAAAGTGATCTCCTTTTAAAAGCCCAGTGTTCAATTATTATTTTTAAAATGCTGGATTACAGCTATGAATTCTCTGGAGGTTAAACCGGAGCCTTATTATAAGGGGAACTACAAGTAAACATTATTAATTATAAAAAAAAAAAAATTGCTTAAATTAGGGTTTTTTTCACACCTGCTTCTTTCTTAATTAGCTGGTAGTCCACATATTTCAGTCAGTTGAACTCTTTAGTATTTATTCAAGCATACTTGACATTAACATACTGTTTGATGTTTGATATCCTGAGTTTTTAATTTAACCACATGACAACAAATGGTATTTATGAAATATCAGTGAGCTGGAAAAATATCCTGTGTTGCAGTTGTGTGCTGGAGTGAGCTGAAAGCTGCTTCCTCTCGGAGGTTTAAGAAGGGCTTAAATGCACAGGGGGAATTTGTGCCTCGTGCTGATACCCCTGGTTTTTATCCTTAGCAAGATTTCCAGGCTGCGTGGGGTGCAGAGCTACCAAGAGGGAAGCAGACTTGATGTGGGAGGGGGGCGAAGAACCACCAAAATACTTTCAAAATGATCTCAGAACTCAGAGGTTTCTTACAAAACGGGAATTCGTTCTGACACACGAGTCACCAGCAAAATATGTGGCATCTGTTTGTCTGGGTTTTATTCACGTTGTCACATTTATTTGGGGTTGTGCCTTGCCCACCTCCTGATAATTTACAGCGATATTTCAGTTATTTGCATCAAAATCTACCAGTGTGAGTCCTGGCAGTGCTGGGAGCTGGCCTGGCTCTGTTGGGTGCTGTTCTCCAGGGTCCCTGCCAGGGAGAGAGCTCACTTTTAAACCAGATTGTACAAACACAGAGCCTGTGCAGCAACTTCCTGAGGATCTCACAGCAGCACCAGGATTGGGGTGTATTCCCCAAATCCCACCCTGCTACCACAGCATTTTACCTGGAGTGGGTTCTCCATTTATTTATTTTTTAAGCGGGCAAGCTGAGGTATGGAGTGCACAGCTGGATTTATTTTTTTTTTTGGTCCCTCAGCTGGTCCTGGGGTGCAGCCCTGGCTCAGGGCTGGCTCAGCCCCTGTGTTTCTGGGTGAATAATCCCACATTTGTAACTCCTGAGCTCACGGCCAGCGAGGACCGTGCCGAGCACTGGCCAGAGTTCAGCTTGCAAAAATTCTTGCCAAAATCTTGATACCTGCTGTGCTGGGCTTTGTGTGTCATCTCTCTGCAAGGTTACAGGGGGCTGGGGGTGAGGCTTTCAGGGAAGGGTGGGGAGATGTGAGTAATTTGTTAAATCTGCTGCAGATTCTCTCTTGTGCAAGCCTTGTCCTCCTCAGGCTCTGCCCTCTCCGACAGCGAAGTTTTCTCATTTTGCTGAATGGCTCTTACATTGAGCAGAACTTGGTGTTTTCTATCAGATCTGTGCTGGTCATCAACTTCTTCGTTTATTCACTAAAATATTGCAGAGATGCCAAATGAGAAGTTCTGAAATACTAAAAAATAGGAAATTTCAAGCTGACTGAGGATCAGAATTTTTCGTGATTTTGAGACTAAAAGCTGAATTTTGTCTTAAAAATCAAACATCTTATTTTAAAAGGTAATAATAAAATAATTTTGCACTCCTAATGCCCTTTGCTCCCTGTGAAAAGTATAGCAAATTATAAATCCCCTTTTGCAATTTGCATTGCAGACTGAAACTTGAGGCATGATTCTGTATTTGTAAAAATGCTGTTAAGCAGGATAATGACGTTTTTAGGTTTTTTTCTAAGCCATGTGCTTAGAAGATTAAAAATGCAAAATTTTTGAGGATAAGTATCTATCACTTTTGTTCTCCTTACTTCTGGGTCAGCAGGAATGATCAGAATTCCAGTAGGAACATCCTTTTAATGAGGAAAAAACTGGTATAACACCCTACCTTCAGCTTAATACTAGTTGGGTTTTTGTTGTTGTATTTTTTTTTTTCTTTTTGAAAGAATGCTGGTTGTTTTAGCAGACACAAGTTTACACACAATCGTGCTCACCAGTAAATCCCTTTATCTCCAGTCACATGGCTGTGTGAACACAACCTGTATTCTCCCTGCCTGGCTGCTGCTCCAGTTTGGTGGCAGGGACTGGCTCTTTCTGTGCCATTTCAATGCTGGTAATCGATAAAAAGGAGGCAATAAAAGAAAATTTGTGCTTGCACCCTCAATGCCCCACACCAGGAGATGCTGCTGCGGTGGGGCTCAGGCCGAGCTCTGTGGCAAATGAAGGGAGTCAAGAAATATTAAACATGGGGGTTAGAGAGAATCCCTCATTTTAAAGGAATATTCCACACTGAGGACAATATCTCCACAAGAATAAATGAGAGCCAGATGGATGGATGGCAAGGGCCAGGGCAAACCGAGTGGAGGGGAAGCTGGGGCTGAGTGTTCCCACTTGTTGGCAGGTCGAGAAAACAGGAGAGGGGCTGAAGCTTTGTTTGGAGTGACTGGAGCTCATTCCTAAAAAACTGCCTTGTCTTTGCTGGGATCTTCACTCTGGGTCTGAATGAACAGGGGATAAGGATGCACTTAGCTGGAATTGTGACCTCTGAGAAGAAAGCTGATGTCAGTGGAGGCCTCTCACTGACCTTGGCTGACTTGGTGTGCAGCCTGGGGTTGGAAGCTCTGTCAGAGTGCCTTTGACACACCAGTGTGGCTGGAAACCTCTGGGGTTAGGCATTTAGGAATAGAATAATTGCTCTGGTGAGTTCCCAGTCCAAACAGAGAGAAGAGCAAGTACTGACCCTGAGGAGGAGGTGGCAGCTTTGCAGGAGAGATGAACAGGAGAGCTCAGGGCAGTCCTGGAGCATTGCTGTGGTTCATGGAAGCCACTCTGCACCTCACACCCTGTTTGACTGTCTGCTTCAGACACACACAGGGAAAACAGTTTTTCCAAGGCTTACCCTTCTCCCTGGCCTGCCAGGCTGTGTCACTCCCTGTCTGGAAGCTGAAACCTGACTTTATTCTCCTCCTAATTACAACTTGTCTCTGGCAGGTGGATTTGGCCACACGACTGTTGCCTTTGGGCAGAGCTTGTGGAAGAGCTGTGAGAGGCAGGGTCAGCCCCCAACACTGCTGGAAAGTGTGGGAACAGGACCAGAACTGTGAAAAACCACGTTGCTTTTAAACTTTACTATCATTACTTCGAATAGAGCAAATAAAGAAATAAAGAAATAGGCAACGTAGTGAAGTTTGCAACACATCTCTGCCACAAAAGCTTCCAAGGAGGCAAAACTGCCTTTGAAAGGCTGAGCTTTAACAGCAGTGCTGCTCCAGAGAGGGACTGGGAATGTGTTGGAGCACAATGAACACTCTGGGCCTGAAATTTTTTGTCTGTCTGGGTGTATTTTGAACCCAAGTGTTGCTTGAGCTCTCCCTCTCTCACAGGGAGGTCAGTGAGGAGCTCAAGGGAGAGAGTGGGATTCTGCCCAGCCCCTCCCATCAAAGTGAAATACATGGAGGTCCTCCTCAGAATTAGGTCCTGTCCTATCTGAAAAGGAGAAGAAATACTTGAATAATGTTGGCTCAGTGTCCAAAGTTTAGATCTACAGTGGTTAGATTAAAGGGAAAGGCACAAATCTAAGAAGGGGTGAAGGTTTTGAAAGCTGCAGGTTGAGATTCTGAGTTACACCAGAGGGGAAAGAACGGAAGGACCCAGTTCTGCCATTACTCCTTGGGTGCAGGAGTTATTTTGGAGAGGGAGTAAGGCATGGGTGCTGCAAATAGTGATGCCAGGAATGTTTATTTAAGTTTACAAGTCCTGAATAAAAGTGCTTATGGGTCAGCTTCCATAAGAGTGGAAAAGAGGGAGAGGTGGAGAGGTTTATGAGGATGCTTTGATGTCAGAGTCCAAGGAAATGGATTAGGATTGCTGGAATGAGCTGGCCTGGAGGAAGGAGGTGCTAAGGAGAAGCCTTGATGATTATGGAATAAAAGCACCAAACCCAGCAGCCATGAAGGGAGATCCAGCCCTTTCCATCTGCAGCTGGAGGGAAACATTTTCCCTGTAGCCCTGGTGTGTTTAGGGCTACTTTTACCTCAGTTTCTGGTCTTTTCCCTGATCCTCTGCTGGTGCCTGACACCTGTTCAGGGTGAGTGGCATCACTGGCATTCTGCTTCCCATTTATTAACAGCATTTCCTTTCTATGTGAAACGGGGAGAGACTTTTTGCAACCCCCCCAGAACAGTTCTGTGCAATTTAGAACCTGTGAAATTCTTTTACTCTGGACAGTTTGAGTGAGAACTTCAGTTCTGCTGCAGCTCAGCTTTTGGGCTCCACCTGCATGAAACACACCCTTAAAAGAGCCACTGAGAGGATGATTTTTCTTTAAAGACCACAATCCCAATGCCAGATTATTCCACATGTTCAGAGCCAGATCGACAGACCTGTGTAAACAAGACACCACAGACTCTCTACTTGATTTTTTTTTTTTTTTGATTTTCAACCATTAAAAAAAAATGTATAAAGAGGCTACTTCAGATTCTGCAGAAGTAATAATAAAACCAGACCTAATGGGTCACCATATGTGGAGAGGAGTTCTCTTGGGTCTTAGGATATACACTTAGAGAGTGAAGTAAAGAAAAGGAAAAAAGCAGTAATATTGGCAACTGTTGTTAGGTAGTATAAACAATAGCCAGCCATTGGCTTGGAGCAGAGGATCAAGTTCCAATAGCACTCAATAGGGAGCCTTCCTTAAAAAATTAGAAGAAGCTGGGTTGGAGCTGGTCCATGCTGGGAATGGCAGAAGAAGCAAAAACAAGAGTAAATGAATGGAAATTAAGCAGCAGGAAATGGGGATTTGGCACAAGGTTGGAATTTGAAACTGCAGAGAGGTGTCAGTGATAAAGGTTGGATAGAGTTTCTGGCCAAAAACAGAAAGAAAGAATGCAGATGTGTTCATTGAATAAAGTACAGATGTAGAAACAGGGAGAGGGGGGCTGATGGGGAGAGAGGAATAAAGAAAAGGGGAANATGTGTTCATTGAATAAAGTACAGATGTAGAAACAGGGAGAGGGGGGCTGATGGGGAGAGAGGAATAAAGAAAAGGGCGGGGGGAAAAAAAATAAAGAAAGAAAAAACCAAGGGGAAAGTAGGTGCATTCATGTTTAATGTTTTTGTGAAACAATTTTTCTCTGTGAGTCCGTGGAGAACGACAGGTCTGAGCTCAGCTCAATCCTTGCATTCTGCAGGGAGCAGATTTTTTGCACTGAACTTATTCTTGCCCCTTGTGTGTTTTGGCCCCACATTCCCCTGCATTGTGCACTGCTCCACATCGAGGTGTGAGGTGGGGCTGGGGATCTGTTCATTTATCATCTGACAGGATCTCTTCAGGAAGAGGAGCTGATGTCATTGCTGGGACTGCACAGTTTGTGTTCTGGACCTCTCATAAAGAGCCTGGGATGTAAAGTCTTCTTTAGGTGCAGGTTTTTAGTGGTGTTATCATTTTCTCAATGGTTTTTGTTCCTTCCTACATCTCTGCAGTGGAGTATTTCTTCCTAACTCCAGGCATATGGCAGCACAATCATAATTTATCATGTATTATTTAAATGAGCCTGCGTTGTGGCAATTGACAGTGGGTATGTTCTTGCTAATTACTAAGGCTGATCTGCTTCAACTGTTGAGCCCATTTCCCCCTGCACTTCAGCAGGATAGTGGCAGTTTTGTTTCCCTTTCTGCACTTCATCTGGTGAGTGATGCTGTTGTGCTCTTGCCCCAAAGTCCTTTTATGGCCCCCACTGCCATTGCTTCTGATTTCTCCTGTGGAGATCTGGCTTCCCACTGCCCCAGGGATGAGGGCAAGTCCTGCCACTCCTGCTGAACACCCAGTAAACCCAAAGCTGGAGCTTTGGAGGCACTCAGCATTTGTCTAGTATTGATCCGAGCCCATAAAATAAGAAATGTGGTTTCAGCAACTTGCCAAATAATCCCATAGCCTGGAGCAGAGCTCAGGATAGGATCTGGACTTTCTAAAGTTAGGCTGAGCTTCAGCTGTTGAACCAATTCCTTAATGCTGTACTCACAGAGCTGGAGCTCAGGGAATAATCAGTCCAGGGATCAGGCAGTGCCTTCTTTGCAGTGGAGCTGCCTCACCCTGGAGATCCTACAAACAGAATTACTTTTAATTGATGCCTCGTGCCTTGAACTCGCAAGTTAAAATCTGTGCAAATATGAAATCTGTTCCATGTGTCATGGTGGGTTTCTGAAGGGCCTGATTCTCTGCTGGCCCCTGTCCTGGGTGGCACTTGCCAAGAAGCAAAGCTGGCACTTTGGGTCAGCTCCACAGTTCATGTTAATAAATGACCTGCACGGGGCCAGAGCTCCCTGCAAACAGCAGCCAAAATGAATGGCAGCCTTTGAGCAACGCTGGACCAAATCATTCTGTGGCTTCTGGATTCGTGGTGTTAGACCCTCATCTTGGAATTCAATCTGGCCCAGGCCCAGCTGGCTTTTTGAAGAACCTGTCCAGGAAAGTTGTTTCCCTACCCAAGGCAGTTGTGAAAAAACAGCTACTGAGGTTTTAGGCCCTCCCATGTATAAAGGTGGGGAATCCCCTACAAAGGACTGGTTATTTGACTTTTAAATTCAGTGTAAACTTCACAAAAAGGACTTTGTGTATTATTGTGGCACAACACAGGAGAGGGGGAAAAAGACATGGAAAAGCTGAATAAAAGACAGGACATGGAGAAGTTGAAAGGAAAACAAAACATGGAGAGCTTTGACAAAGATGACAGCAAGTTTAATGGAGAAACAGGGGTTTAATAGGAGAACTACTTATGTGGATTTAAATCTATTCCCTCTCCATAACCCTTTACAAGGAAAGATGCAATTCATCAAAGTTATATTGATGAATAAAAGGAAAGCTGTGAAGAGACACATTAAAGCTCCCAGTTCAGGGCTAAGGCCAACTTCTTCAAGGCTTTATGATGAACTTTCTTGCTGCCTTTCTTCTGAAATGGTGCCTGGTGCTTGCTCAGGTCAGAGGCCAAGTTAGAGGTTAAAGGGCCCAGTGTTACCATAGAAGAACATGGAACAATGCAGGATTTGATGTGATGTGCCAATCCTTGTGTCCTCTGCTTATCTGTGGTTTTATGTAACCACTGGACAATTTTCTGGTGAAACCTCCTGGCATCTTACTGGTGCTCAGTGAAAGCAGCCCAACCTTTCTGGGTTTTTTTTGGACTGACGATTGAAAATCTGAAGCTGGACTGTCCTAATGAAAGCTGTGGCAGGAGCTGCCAGCCTCAGCAGCTTGGAGCAGGGAAGTGAGGCCAAAATATGGACAATTGGATTCTCTCTGAGCTCTGTCCTAGCCCTTTCTGCTTTGTGATGTCAGTTCCTACGAAGTATTCCAGAAGATATTGTTACCTGAGACTTCACGAGAGCTTAGATCCCATGATCATGGCAGTGAATGAGCCTGGTTTTACAGAAAGGAAGATCTTAAGCAACCTAAACCAACAACAATAATTAAAAACTTCCATATTACTTCCAAGAAATTAATTTAACTATTAATGAACTCATTGTAGGTTGTTTGCTACTTCTAATTTTTGCTGTTTAGGACTTGGCCATCTGACTCTGGATTTTATTCTTCGTTAAGACAGAAAATAAATGGTATTTTGGCATCTAAGCATCATTTGATATTTAGCTCAAGTAAAAAATGTCTCCACTCCAGAAAGTCTTTATTGTCTTTTGAGCTCTAGAAGGAATTTGTAGCTTTTTCACAGCTGTTGTTTTGCTCTTAACTATGAGTAGTGGTTGCACAACATTTCCTTTATGTTTCAGGGTATTGTTGAAAAAAATAAACCTGCAAAATGAAATGTGTTTTTAAGGGACAAAAAAATTGAAAGGAGTGTTATCCCAGGTTTTTAAGCAGCATCTGGTCACCTTCTTTATTCTGTTTCTCCATTTCTGCTTCATATCTCATCCCCTCTCCCCCTACCCTTCCCTTTATGAAATCTTTTAAGTGTAGATGCTACTTACATGCCTAAACATCTGTAAAACTACCAGTGCAAACCCCCTGGAAATGCTGAACAGATGTGCAGGGGTGGGATACACATCTGGGCAGCGCTGTCACCACATGGGAGCCTGGACCCTGCCCCTTCTCCCCTCACTGGGAGGGCAGAGTGAAAAAAGGCTCCGCTCCGAGGTGTGGCTCCTTTTGCTGAAGCTTTCCACTGGGTAGACTGGGAAGGGAATGAATCCTCATGGAATCGTGGCATGGTTTGGGTTGGGAGGGACCCCAAAGCCCACCCAGTGCCAGCCCTGCCATGGGCAGGGACCCCTCCCACTGTCCCAGGCTGCTCCAAGCCCTGTCCAGCCTGGCCTTGGGCACTTCAGGGTTCTACGCTAGGGTTTGATCCCAGTTCTTGACTAAAATTTGGGCCAGGTGAAAGTAACACAGGAAAAAATCCTAGAGGGTTATGAATTACCAAGCCCTGTGTGAGCACGAGGTGGAGATGCCAGAAGATGTAAAACCATTGTTTGAACCCCCTCAGACCCTGAGGCTGGGGTTGGTGAGATGATCTTAAAGTATAGAACATCATTGAAAAAAAAAAAAGGCAAGAAAAAAGCTCAGCAAAGCAAGACACAAAAAGGTGAGAAATGAGAGAGGTGTGCAGGGCTGGTGTTCGGTGGCTGTTTATCAAATGCTTTGAAAAACTGCATCTGAAGACACCTTCCTGCTGCCAAGGACATGTAACCACACTAATAACAACCTGTAAATTACAGTATTTGGCACAGGTCACCCCAGGAGGGTTTTCCAGGAGAGTCACAGGCCCATTGAGGTGCAGGCAGCCCGAGGGTGGGGGACAGCAATCAGGTGGGCAAGAGCTGTCACCTGAGGGCAAAAATATTTCCTTAGGAGAGCACCAAACCCTTCCCAGCTCCACCAAAACTTCACCCCATGAATACAAAGTTAATGCTGGGCAGACAGGAAGATGCCTTTCCATCTCTTTCCACCCACGTGGAATGTGGTGGGATTGTTGGGGCTGTCCTGTGCAGGACTTTGATGATCCTTCCAGCTCAGGATATTTGATGATTCCACGATTCCACCCAGCCTTTCCACCCCTGTGTGCTGTGTCCACACCCTGCACGGAGCACAGGAGAGCAGGTCAAAGGAAGGGGGATGGAGAGTGAAGAGAAGCAGCAATTCATTGAAAAGAAAAAGGGAAAGGAAAGGGAAATAGTCTTTGAAGACAGAATAGGCTTGGAAAAATCCACCTTCCCATTCATGCTGGCAGGGAACTGGTGTGGGCTGGGGCTGCTCTTGGGTGTGGTTGGTGCTGCCATCTCCTCTGGGAATCCTGTCCTCAGTGCCCACGGCTCTCCTGTGCCTCTCTGTGTCCCCTGTGATGAGCTTGGCTTATGTTCCCCATCTTAAAGCCCTGCTGCAGTGAATTTCTGACTCATTCCCTTTCCACAGACTGTATCCCACACCAACGATGAGTCAGACACCTCTTCCTAATCACTCACCTTACAATAAAAACCCCCGTTGCTGCCAAGCAGTGATTTGTCAAGAATCAGCCTAATAATTTATCTGAGGGTGCTGGATGGGATCTACATCAGTGGCTGAAAGGTTTCATCATCCACCGGAATCAGAAACGTTTCCACAGCTCAGATCTTGCTGTGTTATCCAGGACATGTGCAACTCTGGCTGTGACAAAATTGATTTCTGTTTCAAAACTCCAGATCTTTGCAACGTGCTTGAAATGCTCTGATTGAGTTTGGGCACTTGGCAGTCTGAGCTGTCTTTGAGTGTGATGGGATTCCCACTTCAGCCTGAATCATTCACTGCTTTGGTGGGTACCCCACTTTCAGGATTTCAATCTATCTGTGAGATTGCTGCCCACAGGACAAATGGGACAAGGTGGGACTCACCTCTTATTAAGGTCCTGGGTAGTTTTATTTTATTAACAGTGGAGGGAGGTCAAAATTCACAACCTCTGCTTTAAGGTACATGTAAAATTCTTCAACTCCTATATTTTGTGTAGGATGGGAGAGTGATAGGGTGATGACTGGAGAAGGGAGATGTTGCATTGTTGCATTTCCACACTCAAAAATAGGTCCAGATTTGCAAATAAGGTTGAGAGGACTTCCTGACCTGCGGGGGTGGCTAATGGGGCTGTTTTTTTGTCGAAACTATGTGAAAACTGCAGCTGTGAATAAGGATGTGTCTGAGCCACAAGGTTTGGATTCATTTCCAGATTCACAGGCATGGGCGTTGGGATGTGAGACTGCAGTCTGAGCTACTCCTTGGGTTGGATCCAGTTTAGATCCTTGTTTTTCTTTTTGAGCTTGTTTTGTTCCCTTCAATTCTCAGCCTAAGCTGGTGGAGGTTTGCAGCCCTTGAATCCTTAGTGTGTTTGTCAGGGAGGACAGAACTGTGCTGGGGTGAAGGAATCACAAATGTCCTTCTGAGGAGGGGTCTGGTCCAGCAGAAATGTGGGCATTTCAAGTGCCTGATGAAAATATTTGTAGGCTGGATGTTGAAGCAGCAGTGCTTGGGCTGGGCATGGGGCTTGCATTAAAATTGGAATAATTGCTCCGTGCCTGATCTCTGTGTGATCCTTGCACCTTTCCCAGATTTTGGGTTGCAGTGTGCAAATTGCAATTCCTGCTGCAGGGAAGCTCTGGGGCCCAAGTTCTGTGCAAACCATTACTGCCCCAAGCAGATCCCTGGAAATGAGCCTGCCCTGCAGCAGGGAAGTGGGATTTGGTTCTTCCCCCAAACTGCAGCTCCATCACATCCCCCTGATTTCAGCAGTTTGGCCAAATGTTTAATTACTGCAATTACAAAAGGGCATCGTGCTGCATGTCAATCATCCTGCATGGCAAATGTTTGCACATAACCAAGATTGAGAAGAAAACAAATATACAGGATGGGCATATGTTCTAATTTCAATGTGAAATACTAATCTTGGAGCCTGCTAATGTGCAGCAAGATTGGAGCAACACTTACAGAGAATCCCTCTGAACTGGCTGAGAGCTCCGAGCTGGGATGAGCATCCTTTTGGTAGGAATGTTAAACATGAGTTCTGTGAGGTTTTTGAAGAAAAAGATCCTTTCTCCAAGTATTTTGATACTTCTGTGAACATATCTCGACATTTTGCATCAATACGATTTAATTCACCAGAGTAGTAGCTGGAAAAAATATTTATTTCTTCCCTCTTGGAACTCTACTGAGTAAATATCCATAGGATCCTACATGCTAAATTATGATAGAACCATATGGTTTATTCCCAACTGAATATAGGACTTCTGAAAAGGAGGATGGTGGCATAAATTTTTTTTCAGTACAACCATCATTGTCTGTTTACATCAGTTTCACAAGTATATATTAGGGAAATGAAGCTGTTAAAATATTCCATTTTCTGGGGTTTTTTTGAAGGGCCACTGTGGGATGGTGGGAATCAGTTTTGATTTTAAGAGAGATGTTTCTGACAGTCGAGCCTGTGAAAAAATATGGAAGAAAAATCTAGAAATGTGTGACTTTTTTTTTTTGTTGGCTGATATTTGATTCTCTGTCGTATCTATTTTTTTTTTTTTTTTTAAATCAAGAGGCTTCCTTTTGTGCAACTGCTGAAAAATCATCTCTGGACAGTGACACATTTGCACTCCCACTCCTGTGGCTTTTTCCTCTATTAAAAACCAGATGATGTCATTAGGGCTTCCTTCCTAATTTTCATTTCTTTCAGGTATTTATTTGGTTCTTTTTAGGTAAAGCTCTCCAAGATACATCTGTATCTGTAAAATCCTGCACAAGGTTAAGATATGAGGCATCTTGGTGTATTTTAAGCCAGGCAGACTTTTTAACAGCCATGTAGCTAAACTGATCTATTTTTTTCCTTTCTCCTTGATTTCTTTTGACTCTTGGTGGGGCAGGGGAATAAGCGGAGAGAAAGTGAAAAAAAATAACATTAACACAAAGGAGCACTTCTTATTAAGAGTAGGTGGGTAAAGGCATTGGAAAAATAATACCTCAAGATGCATTGAAACATTTTAGGGAATTAGGGAATTCTGATCTCCTGCAAAAGAAAAAAAAGGAGGGGAGGGGGGGGAGAAAATTAATATTAAAGACAAGCTGTGAGTTTCCATCTGGCCTTGCCGCTTTCGACTAACGCTTCCATGACGGAATTCATCTGTCCATCAACTGTCAAAAATTCTCCTGTCAGTAAATCCCTGGGTACTCTCTCTCCAACCCACCCCACTTAAAAATATTCTGAGCCACAGAGTCCTCCAAATTCCAAACGGCCCCCCGACCCCCTCCCTTCCCAGCTCTGCTCTCACCGCTCCCAAAGTTGTGGGGCCCAGTTGTTTATTTTTTGTTTATTTGGTTATTTCCTTATTTATTTACTTCCACCCTCTTCCTTTGGAACTGGGGTTCTGGAAGGGATGGGGAGAGAACTCACTGCTCCCAAAGTTGTGGGGCCCAGTTGTTGATTTTTTGTTGGTTTGTTGATTTGTTTATTTCCTTATGACTATGCTCGCGTCNTATTTGTTTATTTACTTCTTTATTTACTTCCACCCTCCTCCTTTGGAACTGGGGTTCTGGGGGGGAGAGGGATGGGGAGAGAACCCACTGCTCCCAAAGTTGTGGGGCCCAGTTGTTTATTTGTTTATTTACTTCTTTATTTACTTCCACCCTCCTCCTTTGGAACTGGGGTTCTGGGGGGGAGAGGGATGGGGAGAGAACCCACTGCTCCCAAAGTTGTGGGGCCCAGTTGTTTATTTGTTTATTTACTTCTTTATTTACTTCCACCCTCCTCCTTTGGAACTGGGGTTCTGGGGGGGAGAGGGATGGGGAGAGAACCCACTGCTCCCAAAGTTGTGGGGCCCAGTTGTTTATTTGTTTATTTATTTATTTCCTTATTTCTTTACTTCCACCCTCCTCCCTTGGAACTGGGGTTCTGGGAGGGATGGGGAGAGAGCCCACTGCTCCCAAAGTTGTGGAGTCCAGTTGTTTATTTTTTGCTTATTTGTTTATTTCCTTATTTCTTTACTTCCACCCTCTTCTTGTGGAACTGGGGTTCTGGGGGGGAGAGGGATGGGGAGAGAATCCACTGCTCCCAAAGTTGTGGGGCCCAGTTGTTTATTTGTTTATTTATTTATTTCCTTATTTCTTTACTTCCAGCCTCCTCCTTTGGAGCTGGGGTTCTGGGAGGGGTGGGCAGAGAATGGGGGAGCCCTCAATGGTGTGGAGGTGGAATTCCCAGCCAGGGCCTGGGAAGTGCCCCTCTCTCAGGCTGACAGCAGCCAGCCCACATCTGTTTTAAACCACGGAGTGGCTGTGAAGTGTGAGCTCCCCACTGTTTAATGTAACTACATGACTATTTAATGTACACAGTGGTAGAGCAGCCCCGAATGCCAAACTGTTGTGACATGCCTGAAGGACATATATAAACATAATATACAGTGGTTTATTGTGACAAAGTGCATTTATACCACAACCAGAGAGGGATCTCTTTGCTCCTGAGTGGAGTCAAATGGGAGCAGAATAAGATTTACCACGACTTGTTTTGTTTTGTTTTTTTTATTTTTTTTTTCACTGCAGGCATAAGACAAACGCACATGAAACTTTTGTTCCTTCGATTGCGTGGGTTCTGTTGAAATTCTCCGAAGGATTTGGTTTTATTTTAGCTGAGTATTCATGCAAATTTGTGTGTTCTGTGCTCTTATTGATGGTGGGAATAGCAGGGAAGGAAGCAGGTAGGGAATTTAGGCAGCTCCTGTAAGGTTCTATCACTTTACGTGGCCCAAAAATGCCATTTCATAGTCACCATTAAAGGGGTTACATCCCCCCAAAATTTTTGGCTACCCTAATCTTAACTGGAGTATTGATTTTTTTTTTTATTATATTCTATTTTTTTGACTGAAAACTCAGCTGCCTTTGAAACAGCTGCCTGTTGTGGGGTGGGAAGAGAAGTGGGAGAAACATAAAATCTTTAAAACTACATTTTATTTCAGTGTTTTCCCTTCAAAAAAGTGTTGGTTACTTGTGGCTTCTGACACCTCATTAATCAAGTGATCAGAATTCAGTATTTTACAGCAGCAAACCCAATTAACCTTTGCTGGCTACATAGCAGCCAAAAATAATTTCTAATTGTCAAAAGGGGAACAAAACCCCACCCCAAACACTGCACCTCTGAAGCGTATAAAGGCTTCTAAAAGCGAGATTTCTCGTTTCTTCTGCAAGCATTTAATCACAGAGGAATTCTAAGCTCTGCACGCGTGCGCTTCTTTTTTTGAACTTCCGAAAACAATGAAGAAATTGGGAGCGGGGAAGGTTCAAAGGTTTCCCTCAGCTCCTTGCAGAGGGCCAGCACAGAAGGTCCCGAAACCCCTTTGGGTGAGGGTGAGGGCTCCCCTTCTCGGTTGGCCAAAAACCCCTCGGGCTCCCCTTCTCGGCTGGCCAAAAACCCGTCCGTTCCACAGCGAGGATGCTGGTGGGAGATAAGAAGGCGATGGGGGGGTCTCAGCTCAGAGCGTTTGTTTTGGGTGAGAATCCCACTCCAGCCTGCCCAGCGCTCTCTGCGCCGCTGCTCCCTCCCGCAGTGAGTTTTTTTCTCCCCAGTCCTGCGGAATTCCCGTCCGGAGCAGCCGTGGCACCTCTATCCTGCCCCTCCAGCAGGGAATTCTGCCAGCTGGGAAGCTCGGGGTGCAGCCACCGGCCTGAAGCTTTCCTATTCAGCCCAAACAGCACCGCTTCGGGGTTACTTTTCACCGCTGCGCTCCTTCAAATGGCTGGGTTTTTAATTGCGGGCTGTATTTAATGGTTTGCCGGGGAATGGCCGTTTTAGAGGCAGTCAGAGCTGAGTGTTCTTTTGGGCAGCTTTAGATTTCAGGTGGAGATTAGCTTAAAATGTCTTTTAAATATTAATCGAGGGGAAGGATACTGCCATAACAAGTTCTTTGTAAAGGTGGGAAGTTATCCGAATTGTCCTTATTTTCTTGTTGTTCTTTCTCAAGAGTGAGGATAAAGGCTGTCAAAATTCCATTATGGATCTTCAGATATACCCAATTAACCAGTTTTGAGGGAGGGGCCCCCAGTATGCCACCTGCTTGTCTACCACACAACCATCTCCTGCTTTCTTCTTTCTCTCTCCTCATTTCTCTATTATTTTTGTGGTTTTACATGATTATTTAGTTCTCTATTCTCTTAGTCATTTAAGCCATCAGGAGATCTGAATACAAAGTCATGCTGAGGTTCAAATCCTGTATGAGCTTATTAATGAGAGTATTATTGCAAGCTTTTAGGTAATGTTCTGATGAAATTTGCAGTCAAAATAGAACTCAACCTGTAAATAGTTTCGTTTACTCCTGACACTTAGTAGGATTATTTTTTTAGAGAATAGTAACTTCCTTTTTTATTTTTTTTTTTTAAATATACTTCCATCACCACCCAAAATTTGATTCAGGCACTTGAATCAAATTTTTCCAACGTGTGGACTTAACTTCAAGAAGTATTTCCCATTGTAGGTATTTTCCCCGTCAGTGAAATTTCACCAACCACGCTTTCCATTACAAGGAGAGCATCTCCATCCTCGCTTGGGCCCTTCACGGAACTGAGCAGAGAGGGCATCACCAAACCGGGCACAGAGTGCATCGCCAAATTGCGTCTCAGGGACGTCCTGTGAGGCTGGGGGTGGCTTTCTTTCACTGTGTTTTATTTATTTCCCCCTCCCGGTCTCCTCCTCTCCAGGTTCCCCCTCTCTCCCCCTCCCACCGCGCCGGGGTCGCTCAATCCCCGGCGAGCGGAGGAGGTCACAAACACCGCTGCATCTGCAGGAGCCCAGCAAATCTCCTTTCGGCGGGCTTGGGTGACATGTGTCACCCCTGGCAGGGCGGAACGAGGGGGGCCAAGTGCCCAGACAAAGGCGGGGGAGGGCTGGCCCCGGCCGGGCCGAGCCGGGGCCGCGGGCCGGGCTTTGTGCGGCAGCTGCCGCCTCTCAGTGTCCCCCCCCCGGCACCCCTGACAACGGCACCGCCGCTGGCATCCCACCCCGACATCTGTTCGGCTTTATTGATGCTCTCCTGGAGGAATTCCCAGTGTAAACAGGGAATTCTCCACGGGAACCCCCGTGTTGTAAAAGGGATGAGCTGCATAATGCAAAGATTTAACCACTATTTAAAGGTGTGACACTTGATTGAGAGTGACTTGATTTTTTTTTTTTT
>VZTR01029841.1:0-20572 GCA_013400775.1 Chaetops frenatus | reverse complement strand
TTTTTTTTTTTTCTTTCCTCGTCTCTCTCCCCCCACCTCCTCTCCCCAGCCACCTTTAACTGTGTTTGGTACAAAATGTCTGGGTTGACTTTTTTTTTTAGGTGTTTTTGTTTGGTAGGGGGTTTTTTGTTTGGTTTTTTGTCTTTTTTTTTTTTTTTGTGGTTTTGTTGGTGTTGTTGTTTTGGTTGTTGGTGGTTTTTTGGGGTTTTGTTTTGTTTTGTTTGTTTGTTTGTTTCTTTTTTAATTTGTTAATTTTGGGTAGGATTTCTTCTCCTCCTCTTCCTTTCTCCCCCTCCTCCGTTCTTTTGTTTCATTGTCAGGATGAATGCAAACTAGGAAAGGGAGAACACCAAAAATGGAAAATGAAGCCAAAAAAAATTGCATAGGTGGGAGAGAAACACCCGGTTTGTGTGGAGGGGAGTCTGGTTACTCCTCTAAAAGCTGTCAAAGCCCATCCACTCCTAGGACTGACAACAAATAACTCGAAGATCTTTGTGTCTCTCTACTGAGAATTCCTTCTGAGGGGGCTGGAAACTGGGACAGAACGTTCAACATCCACAGTAATAGGAAGGAAAATCCTGTACTGAGCCATAAAACCTCTTTATTCCTGTCCTTTCTCCAGGTATTTTTAAAAGGGAATCCTGTGTGCTTCCATTGCGCCTCGGTTTTCCCCACCAGCAGCAGCAGCAGCAGATCTGCTCCTGGGGAAAATATTCCTCTGGATTTTGGCAGCCAAAGAGCTGATCCAAAATCCAGGACAAGTGCTGAGGATCAGCTTGGAATTGGCTCTGGGGCAGGGTTTGGGGATGCTGAGGTGGCCAGAGCAGCACGAGGGGCTGGGAATTACTGGGTGCTCTCCTCAGCCAGGGAGCAGCACGAGGAGAGCAGAGCTGGCAGCCTTTGGGCTGCCTGGTTTGTTTCAATAAATATGTGAAAATAAACAGGGATGCTGGAAATGCAAACAAGGAGGTTCTCTGCTGATCAGATCAAGCAAAAATGTACTGGGGAAAAAAAAAATAGAAATCATGCTACAGGAGTCCTGTAGAATTTTAACTGGATATAAACTGGTATTATTCTGGGGAATTGCTCTGTGTCCAGACTGTGGTGTCTCAGGATGGAGGCCCAGCTGAGGTTCCCCAAGCCCAAAACACATGGTTATTGAAATTAACTTTGGATCTGGCCTGTAAATCTTCATTCTTTGTTCAATTCTGGTGTATTTTATTGTTTTAAGCTGTGTGTTAGGTATAAACATTCCTGTTATTGGATGACACACAGGTAGAAGAACAAATCCCCAAACAGTGAAGTTCAATAAGAGACACCAAACCTACACTAAAAATTACACAGAAGGAAATAAAATGTTATAAATGTTTAAGGAACAGGAAGAAGGGCTACATTAAAGAGAAATCTCTGAAGTCTGAAAATGTTATACTTAAAATCAATTCAAGGTTAGACTGTGTAAGACATGGAGAATACTCTGTAGTTATTTTGGTTCTTCCTGGGATATAATCTTCCAGGCTGGAGTTTTTATTAGGTTTATGGCATCACTGGGATGAATAAAGTAATCTCAAACTCGTAGCAGAAATATATAGTCTGCATTGCTTTGGATTAATAAAAATTTTTGAGGTGGTTGTTATGAGGAAAAGTCTTAATGAAACAACAATGTGAAGTTTTATTGGATTGCCTATAGGATTTCACAGTCAGTTGTGTTTTTATTCCGTATTTCCATTAGATTGTTTAAAAAATATTGCAAATCTACTGATAGCATCTCATTTTTAAATTAAAGTTAAATTTAAATTGGAAGGGTTTTTGAGGAATTCCTTTTAGGAATCTCTGGCTAACTTAAATTAGTGCCTTTTGTAATTCTTTCCAAGATGGGGGGGGAGGTGTGTGTGAATGTTTGAGCTTCTTTAAAAGGAAAAAAAATCCAAAAACATCCTCCCTCCCTCAAAGCCAGAGGCCAAGTGAGCATCTTTTTGTGGAGCTGATAGGAAGTGTGGATTGGAAAAGAGGATCTTTAAGGTACTTCCAACTGAACCCAGCCTGGGACTCTGCGAAATGAGGGGTCTCAGTGACCAGAGGAATCATCCAGTGCCAGCACCAGTCCTTAACAAAGAGAGGCAGAGCTCCCAAAAAAGCCAGACCAGGATCAGCCCCCGGAGATTATTTTGAGACTAAAAGCAGAATTGTAGGGAAAGAAACAGGAGGCTCCTAATGAAGTAACAGAGAGGTGGCTTTGGTGGTATTTGTAGGAGTGTCTCTAATTAGAATGTCTCATTTTCCCCCTCACTTCTGCTTTCCCCTTGCTCCTGGTAGTGGAAAATCAGGAATACAAACACCAGAGCTGTTGATGGATGGCCAAAGTCGTGGCCAAATCCCACTCTGTGCTTCCTGCACAGCTCAAACTCAAACACAAAGAGAAGTTGCTACTGGAATTCTCCCCAGCAGTCAATCCAGACCACATTTACAATGGAAAATTCAGAACAAACCACTGAAAGATTTAAGGATGCAAACAATTCCCTTGTAAGGTCTATTTGGAGCATGAAGTGATTACGGCTTCATTAGGACCTGCCTCTTGCTGGTGTCCTGAAATGCAGCTTTTCTCCCCTTCTAGGTGTAAATATTTGGGGAAAATAGATAATTTCTACAAAAAAGTTAGCAAACATTCTGTGTATTTGCCTTAATGTGTGAAGAGTGACAGGAATAGTGTGTTTATACACTTAGTAAGTGTGTGTATAGTACCTATACGTGTATGAATGCATATTTGCACAGATCCATTTGCATCCAGGTCAAATAACAGCTGTCATTATTAAGTTCAGCTTTTATTATCAATTTGTTGGTAGATTCAGGCACTATTTAAAACCAAAAAAAAGCCCTCCAAACCAGAAATCCACATCTGAGCCTTTTCCTAATCAGCCCCCTCATTTTGCTAATATTCTAACGACTGTCAATTTACTTCAGTGGTGCCATTTGCAGAATTTTCCAATTAGCAGGAAACCTGTTCCACCTTCTCCCGTAATTACAGGGGACTCGCTTCAGATCAGCTGTGGCCAGACAGCATCTGATGCACTTGCCAAAATCTGTGCACTGTGGGTTTGTGTGTCTGTGTGTCTGTGTGTCTCTGTGTGTGTGTCTGTGTGTGTGTGTGTGTGTGTAATTTTTTTTTTAACCTTTGCATGAGCTGGCACAGACTTTACATCTCTGTTGTAGGCAGAGAGCTCCCTCAGTAGTGGCATGTGTCAAAATCTCCCAATAATTCCTGATAAACACACCACAGTGAGAACACAAATACCAGTCCAGCCGTGCTTTGATGGGGTGTGATGGATGCTCAGTGCCTGGTACTGACACATCTCTGTGTACAGCTGTGAAAATCAGGGAAATGTGCAGTCTCTGCTGCCTTCCACTCACAGCAGATGATTTTATTCAAGGAACATCTATTTGGTCACTTTTTATCACCTTTATCTGCCGGTGTCTGTCACACAACATCCTGACACTCTCTGATGTTACCCCCAGCTGATCAAAAAAGCAATCAACCCCCTCTTTTTAAAGAGCTGCGTAACCAGCTGATATCACAGCCCCTAACAATGCAGCGGCAATAACTATTATTGTTACATGAAAAGAAAATATATTTAATAATAAGCTCATTGATTTTTAACAGCATCTCTGTGTTGCCTAATTGATGGGAAGTTGTATGTTTGTGTAGCCAACGGGGGTTATGAATTAAATATGGTCGTCATTCCTTGAGGGATGCATGTCAATGCAAGAAGGATGGAGGATCTACATCTCCCCCAAGCTAAACAATCCCCTTGTAAAAGACATGGGAGAGCCTGGAATGGGAGGAAGGTGGGGTGGGGTGGGGGGGAAAGGGAATAAAAAGCATCCATCACTGTTTATTAAGTGCTGCTACTTGAAGGTAAAAGGGGTATTGAACTGTTTTCAGATTGGAAGGAATGTAGCTAGACAAAACATTGATGGTGATATTAGGCTGGTGACAAATTTTATTAATTTATCCACATTTATTACAGCTGCAGTTTAGAATGATTTATGCCTCTCGCACCTCCGAGCCTCTCTGCATATGCACACTCACCAAAATTCAGTGCCTTTGAGTAAGAAAACAAAACTCTTTCGGTGGCAGGCACAAAAATATTGGGTAAAAGCATCTGGAAATGCTGGATTTTAAATTTAGGACGCTGTAGAGGCTGCTGAGCAGTCCTTGGTAAAAAACAGGCTCATCTGAAGATGTCTCAAAGTGGGCTCTTGATAGAGAATCTCTGGGCACTTGTGCAGAGCCAGGCCAGACTGTGCTTAGCTCAGAGGCAAAGCTGGGGGGCTGCCAAGCACCACAACAGTTCAGTTTTTGGAGGTTTTACAGATGCTGAGCTCTCTGGAAGCCCAACATCCCCAGATCTTGAGCCTGGACTGTAAATGAAAGGGGAGCTCTGAGCTGATGGCACTCCTGATGACCAGTGGCAAGCAGAGCAAGGCTCAGGGCTCGTGTGAGCCCTCTGCAGTGTCTCACTCAGGTGTGTACAGTCTGTCACAGGACCTGAACACCCCCAAAATGCCCTCCTGTGCACTTACTGCTGTGCTTTAACCAGGAGTGTTCTGCAGACTGACACATTTCCCCCCCGAGGTGGCAATTCTTGGTCTCTGGTGAATGAGATGGTTGTTTCCTGGCACTTTCCAAGTTTCTTTTGCCCCAGTTTTATCTCATTCTTTCCCCATTGTAGGGTGATTTTCTGTCTGTTCAGGAGTTCAGCGTGGCCAAAGAGGGCAGGGTTTGGTGGGTATCTGTGGGCTGGAACTGTTTGACCATAAAATGCACTTGGAAGGGTAAGAACAGCACAAACTTTGCTGTCCCCATGGAAATTCTGAGGCCTGCTGGGCCATTCCAGTTGTTTTGTGGCTTTGCCAAAAAAGTTGCCAAAAAAATTCCTGTTACAAGGTCTCTGAATCATAAATGGCATTCTATTTTCTTCTCTCTGCTGCTGTTCTGTGGGGAAATCTATTATTTTGCTGGGATCAATGGGGGATAATGTGATGCAGAGCAAAATTTGGGGGGATCATACATTTGCAGGGCATGGAGTTTGCAGGTACAACTCTGGCTGCAGGAATATTAAGTCTTAATCATCAAAGAATTCCTGCTAGCTGCTAGTAACAAATGGAGGTAGAGTGGTTGTGTTTGTCAGAGCAGGATTTGTTCTTGCAGACAGCTACAACAAAAACCAAAACCATTGGGGATGGCAATAAAATGGGTATATTCACACCAAGGCTGTGACAGGCAGAGTTTGAAACATTGAGCCCAAAGTTTAGCCTGAGCAGGGAGTTCCCCACTGGATGCTGCAGGAAAATGAAAACCACCCTCCCACCCAGAAAAGGAACAAAATGCTCAGGGTGGGAGGATTGGTTCTGAGAAAGCAGGAGGGTTTATTAACCAGTGACAGTTTTATTTTGACATTTTTGTCAATTTCATTAAAATTTTGTTTTATTTTATTTTATTTTATTTTATTTTATTTTATTTTATTTTATTTTATTTTATTTTATTTTATTTTATTTTATTTTATTTTATTTTATTTTATTATGACAGTGGCAGTTCTGAACCATTTCTTATTGTCAGCTTCACCTCCCACTTCAGACACCCCGAGGTGGGAGCAGCCATTGGTAAAACAAAATTTCTGCTGGACCCAAGCAAGGCTTTGGAGCCAATTTCCCCTCATTGTTGGATCCTTGGAGGCTCAGGAAAGGGACCTGTTCTGTTTCCTGGTCTTTTTATAACTGCTGGGACAGCGAGGCCCTGATCCCTCTTTAGAGGTTTTGGAGACTCTTGCAGTAAAAATAATTGGTGTCAGGGAGAAGGAAAGATGTTCACAAGTCCCCAGGTGTGGCCAGCCCAGGCAGCCCCAGCCATGGGCAGCCAAACCAAACCATGGCAGGGACTGGGAGAGGAAAAGCCATGAAGGAAAACAATTGCACCTTTTTCCAGGGTTTTGTCCTTTTCTAAGCTCCAGCACAAACGGTGCCAAGCACAATAACTGCCCTATTATTTTTGCTCAGGTGCTCAGGAATATGAGCTTACTCAAAGAGGAAAGAGAATTAGCAGGCTTTTACTTTATTAGAAAGAAATGCTCCGCTGTGTGTAAAAGACACTTTCCCCCTAATATTTCACTTGCTAATAGATAAGTAGATAATTATGTAGGACAGATTAAATGGTTTCTAATGCCTCATTTCAAGAACTGTAGTGAATGTTTTCCTAAGCTGTCCTCCAAATTGGTAGTCTAATTAAGCAACAAAAAATTATGTTGGCATTCACTGAATTATTACAAAACCAGAATTTAGACTGAAACTGTTCATTAATATTTTTTTAGTGGAAGGTAGAGAGGAAAAAGAGGGGTGGATGAGGGAGGTATTTGGGATCTATTACTAAAGGAACTGATTAATTGTCTAAAAATTTTTAAGTGTCCATGGAGAGATCAGAGTTTCTGCCTTGATATTCCTTGGTTTGATGATTCCTTATGAATGTGATCAGTAGATTTAAACCCCAAGATCTTCAGAGCTGTGGCATGTCCTTATAGGTTATTTGTCCTGGTTTAGGGCAAATTTGGGAGGACAGGTATGAAGATGTGCAAATCTTTCAGTTCTTCTGTAGTAAATCCTCATCTTCTAGAAAGAGATGTAAGGTTTTGGTTCTGGGTCCCCAGGAAAACACATTTTGCCAAAATTAATGTCTGTAAATTTCTGTGTTGAACTGAATTTTTGGCTGTGAGGTCTCACAAGGCTGTATTTGTCCTGCTGAGAAATGATGCACAATTTCCTTTAGAGACCCTTCAGAAACATCTCCCAGCACTCCCAGTGCAAACCCAACCCAGGCTGGGCTTTTGGGGGCTGTTTGAGTTCACAGCTTTCACCAGAGCTGGAGTTGTACATTTAGGCATGAAGAAACTTCTGCGAGTTAATTTTCTTGGTAGCAAAAAACACCTTTGGAAGTCTTCTGGTCTTTTATGGAGCGTTTTCCCCTCTCCTGCTGGCTCCTTTTACGATGGATTTTGGGCCCAGTGGACCATAACTCCTGTAAAATTGCAGTTCCACAGGTATTCCAGGAGATACTTCCTAACAGCTCCAAAGGAGCCTTTACAAGGGATTACATCATGCTGTGGAGTCATTGAAATCTTTCTGCATATTGGGGGAAAACTTAGTAGTGCAATGGAGTGGGGAGGAAATAGACAGGAGCTGATTTCATGGGGAAAAATCTTTACCTGCTCCAAATCATTATAACTGAACAATTTCTGTGTGACTTTACATAGCTGGGAGTCTTTGAGAAAAATCAGGGAAAAAACCTGCAATAAATAGTAGAAAGTTCAGCCATCACAAGGCCGTCAGCATCCTCAGTTACAGCAGTGTAATTTAAGAAGTGATTTTAAAAATCAGTTTATCAAAGCTACTTCAGACCGGCACACTCTGTTACTTCCTCTTACTCTGACTCGACTTCAGTGGGGTTAAGGCTGGTTTTTAGGAGGTTCAAACTAAAATGAAATGAGAGTTTCACAATGGAGGCAAAAATTAGAACAGCAAATTTCCAGTGCTTTGAGTAGGACCCACATTCTCCCAGACTGAAAATTTCACTGTCAGTCCTGAAACCTTAAATCAAAGCAACTCTACTTAGGCTTAAGTCAAGCAACAACTGCAGCATTTCGTTTGGGAGCCTCAGAAACCACCCTGGCTGTTAGATGAGCTTAGTGAGAGGGTCTAAAAAGCAGAGAAATGGGAATAATTCCATTTTTTAAAAACCAAACCGTTTGAAGAAACGGGAACTTCTAGCACGGCAAAGCTGAGGATCTGTTTTTTCTTACAAGTTCTGTGCAGTTTGTGTCAAACCTTGCTCAGCAACTCTCTGAGTGTCAGGGATGGCACTGATTTAATGTTTTCCAACAAGCTGCACTCCTTCCTCCCCCGAACCCATCCTGGCACTGCAGGGACCCAGCCCTTACCCAGTGTCTCATCCTACAAGTTCTCCCTGATGACAGCACGGCTCCCATTAGCCTTCCTTGATGTTTATTTACCAGAGCAGCTTCTCAATTATTTAAAGTGTAAACATCTGGATTAAACAAATGAAGAAAACATCCAGCAAACGTTTCAGGAGCTCGAAAACTTTTCTTCAGGAGTTGTGGCAGCAGGAGAACTTGGGAAAGGGGGAAAAAAATAAATTCCAAAATGCACTGCACACATCAGGCACTCAGTGCACCAGGGACAGAGGCAGGAAGTGCTGAAGCTGGGAGCTGCCAAGAGACCTTTTTTCAGTGGAGAGCACCTTGTGATGATGCATCTGGAACGGTACCTTGTTATTGAAGGCACCCAAACAGGAGGGTTTTCCAATCAAGAAGCCAACTGGCAGCAGGCAATGAGTGCTCTCGTGGATGTGTGTGTGCCTGCACATCAAACACGCAGGACGTGTGCACAGAAATCTGTTGGGCCCCTCCAAGAGATGAAGTAGGCTGGGTTTTCTCTCTGAGAAGCCTTTCAGGCTCAGTTAAGCATGGGTTTGTGCCCAGCTTTGTCACTGCCAGACTCTTGACAGAGCCTGATCGCTGACTTTTGCAAGGCATCCTTCAAAACCAACCTCAGTCCCTGGGATCTCCACAAACTGGGGAGGAATATCAGGATTTGAAGTGAGTGAAGAATGTGTTTGGAAACATCTGGAGCCCTCACATGAGCACATTAGTCTGGTCATAAAGCAGAGCCTTGTAGAAGTCTCCCCTTGGTGGAATTAAAACCAAGCCCAAGCAGCCCTGTGTGGGAATGCCCAGCCCTGGGTGGGCTCTTGGTTACTTTGGGAAGCTGTTGGGGACTGGGGGTGTTTGTCCGTCACTGGATGGAGTTGTGTGATCAGAAACTGGGTGGGGATAGAAAGTTTGGTCACTCAACTTGTCCCAAACCACCCGCAGTGTTCATCCTCCTGCAGAATTATGGAATAGCCTGAGCTGGAAAAGGGACCCACTGGGATCACTGATCCAGCTCCTGACCCTGCACAGGCACCCCAAAATCCCACCCTGGGCATCCCTGGGAGCCCAAACACTCCTGGAGCTCTGGCTGTGCCCATTCCCTGGGGAGCCTGGGCAGTGCTTTTTTTTTTTTCCTTTTTGGGGGGGAAGAACCTTTCCCAAAATCCAACCTGACCCTGCCCTGACCCAGCTCCAGCCATGCCCTGGATCCTGTCCCTGTCACAGAGAGCAGAGAGGAGCTGCAGACCCCAACGAGTCTCCCCTCAGCCTCCTCTTCTCCAGCTGAACAATCCAATGCCCTCAGCTGCTCCTCCTGCGGCCCCTCCAGACCCTTCCCCATCCTTGTAGCCCCCTTTGGACGTTTTGAGTCCAAAGCCAGGTCTGTAACCACCATGGGAAGAGGCCCAGGAATGGGATATTCTCGTATTTGGTGCAAAAAAGTGCACCTGCACTTTCAGTGGGTGGAAGGTGAGGAGCTGAAATTGCCAAGTGTTAACTTAGGGTGTCTCCCAGCAGCCCTGGGAATGCTCTTGGCTCCAGCCAGAGGGAAAGGCTCCGTAGCTGAACACAAAAACTTCACCAAAATGCACACGGATACCCTGGGGTGACCATGGGGGGAAATCAAAGCTGTGACCTGCCCCACAAAGCCTGTGCTGAAGGAGCAGTTCCCTCACCAGGATTCCATGTCCTGGAGGAGGATCCCTGCTAAAGCCAGCCCTGAACACCTGAACTCTGCTGGCTCAGGTGAGCAGCAGGTTCTGCACTGTCTCCCACAGCCAGGTGGGAGTAGGTGTTACACCCACACACCAAAGTGAAAGCAACCTCTGCTTCAGGGTGTAAATTGGTCACTGGGAAGGTCAGGGGGCAATTTTCCTCTGCTCTTAACATCACTGCACAGCTTGGGGTGCCTGTGGGTGTGTGTGCACACGTGAGGGAGAGGGATGGAGTGAAGGGAAGCAATTTCTCCTGTAGCAGAAAGCGTTGGCCACGGGCAAAATAACTTCCTGCAGCCACGGGTGTCTGGCAAAGGGACTGCCCAGGTGCTTGGATTTTGCCTCACTGGGGTTTCTGGGTGCCCAACTGAAAGCACTTTTAAGGAGGGTGGTTTTGGTGATGTATTTCAGGAATATTTGGGCTGTTTTGGAGCTGAGGCTTGGCACTGGTAGCTGCTGTTCTTGCATGAAGCCCGTTCTTAGAACCTGTCCTGGTCCTTCTCACAGCCTCCTGCCCTTTCCTACAGCCCTGTATTGAGATCCTGATGAGGATGAGGATGTTACGTGCATTGTTTGGAGCAGACAAGCCACACTCAAAGACTTGCAGTGGTTCAGCAATTTCCTCAGACGAGAATTAATTTTTTCCTTGCTTCCTTTGTTGGCAATCAGGAGGTCTTGTCACAGATTTTGCTTACTCACAGTTGAGGCAAACACAGGGTGATGTTGGTGGTGCTGAGTTGGAGGAGGATTGAGGGGAGGCTGAAACAAGGAGCAGCAGAGCTGAAATGCTGCATCCCAAAGTGAGTAAATAAATACAGGGAGTGAGGCTCCAGAAGATGTTTGTAAATAGAATACTCATATTATTGTGAGCATCCTTGTTTGCACAATATCCTGTGGTGTTTTGGATCTCCCTCTTTTCCTGCATGGTTATTTTAGAGAGAGATGTTTTAGATCTTAAGGCTGGGCTGTTTTAAGCACAAGGGTTCGTTGTGCATCAGTTTGTGGCCTCTAACCCAGCCCATTTAAAGCTGCTCTGGCACGTGCCCTGCTCTGCAGCCCAGCTCTCTCCAACATGAAAACAGAGCCCTTCATTTTAATCAGGAGAGAGTGAATCCAGTGCTAATAGCACTTAATTGTTTCTCTCGAATGCTCTCGGTTGGTTTTGGCAGCTGGGATGAAAACAATTCCAAATCCCATCAAAGGAGCTGATCCACACCCAGCATGTCCAGGGTGAGGGGTTGAGAGACAGCACTGGGGTGGCATCACAGCAGCTCCTGATCCTACACGAGGTTCTGTCATCCTGCCCTGCCTCCCTCCGTGCTCTTAGAAGGTNGAAGGAATAAAACAGACACAGAAAATCTTGGTCCATGCCCCTGAAAATAATGTGCTGACGGTCTCTTCAAGCACACACCTCTATTAATCTTGACTTTCTTGAAGCCTGCCTGCTAGTTTGAATTTGTATGCGACATCAAACATACCTTTTCACATATGTTCTTCCCAGATTTTTTTTAACAGTTACTTAGCAGTTTATAGAAGGAAGTGAATGATCTCATCAAGCTGCTTAGAAATTAAAAAAAAATCTGTGCTTATTAATTATGCAGGATTAGTCTAATTATAATTCAGCAAATTAATTAGCGACAGAAGGTGTTCTGAAACATTGGAGTACATTTGCATGTTAAATGGAGAGGCTAGTCTGTAATATATGTAAATTTATGCATGGCTTCATAGTTTAATTTAAAAATTTGCAGCTGCATATGGTATGGGAGCAGGTGAAAAGTCAGTTTTAGTTTAATGATGCTAACAAACATTGGATGCTGTCCTGTCTTAGGGAAGGAATGTGCTGAATGCACCCCTATCTGCCAATCCATAAATCTGTCATAGGAATATAATGTTACACCAATGCTCCCATTCAAGGTCATCTGTGCCTGGACCCAGAAGCACAATAGGTGCAAATCTAACCTCTGAATAGCCCTGGAGAGGGAAGGAGGCAGAACGTGCCTGGACCCTGAGCTGCTGGGATGTGAATCTGCCTCTTTAGTAAACGAATTCAGGTTTATCCCACAGCAACCCAGTTTGGGGACAGATCCCTTCACAAATGAGTGAGAGCTCTGAGCTGGGCGATACCCACTCTGGCAGGGGTAAAATGGGAGCCTAACCTTGATTCCATCTCTGATGTTCCCATCAGTGAGGCTCTTGGAGCCGCTGGGAAGTTGTTTCCAAGTTCTGCATGAACTGCAGGGTGGGGAGTTTTTTGTGTGCCGGGCTCTGCCATCTGGCAGCAACAGTAAAAACCAGCAGAGCCAGCAGAGAGGGGCCACTGGTGTAATTGGTGCTCACTGCTCAGCCTAGCATGGCTCAGCAGACAGGCTTGGGAGAGAGCTGGGCTGGGAGGATGGAGGAGGCACAAGAGGAAGGAGGAATTGCAGGTTTCTCTCAGTATGGAAAGATGAATGAGTGAGGGATTGGGGTCTGTGCTGGTTTAACACCTCTGCCAGCCTGTCTGGGATCTGCAGCGTTTGCTAAGCAGAGCCTGAGATCAATTTGCACCTGTGTGGAGCTCTGAGGACGAAACGATCCCAAAAATGACTGGATTTAAGCAGGGCTGCAGAGCATCCTTGGGCCTGTGTTTGGTGACACAGCCCAGCTCCAAATCTCGTGTGTGCTGCTGAGGCTGACAGGACATAAAGAACAAGAATTTTGCTGTGTTTTCCAAACCCTGCTGGGTGCTTCGTGTGCAGGCAACGAGCTCTGTGAAATTTGGGTCACTATTGAAAAGAACCAGTAGAACCCCACGCTTGGGCCTGCAGGAAGGGGATGTGGCTGTGGCCTGGAAGAGCAGCTGGCTCTGCGCAGTGGGGCAGGCACTGAATTTCTCTGTGCCTCGACTTCCCCATCCCTGAGCTGCACAAAAGCCTTTCCTCCCTGCTGTCCTTTGTGCCTCCCTTCCCCAATAACAATTTCATGGCATGGCTGGGCCGTGCCCAGCACAGTTGGAGCCCACAGCCACTGTAAGAAACCAGGGCCTGTTATCTGCAGGTCCCTTTCAGCAGCCCAGCAGCCCAATCCTCTCCTCTATTACCTCCCTGCCTACTGACTTTTGATTATGCTCTGCCATTTGGGCCCGTGCCAAATGCCGTGAATGATATGGATCTTACAGGATAAATAAGCTTTTAGCCATTGCCTTGGAAGTTACTGGAAAGTTTTGGTGTGGGAGGAAAGGGGAAAGCCCAAAGGATAAGGGGAAAACTGCTCCAATTACGAGGAGTCCTCCAAAGACTTTTTGGAGAACAATTGCAATTACAAACACGCTGTTAGTGTTGTGTTTCATTTTCAATTCCAGCCCATAGAGTTCAATTATTATTTTCATTAATGGTGTCAGGTTTTCATCAGAGTGCACAAACAAGGAGGTTTTCCTCAGAGATTTTGGGGTTTTTTCCCCCCCCCAACAAATGTGGCCGTGGCAAATAAGTACATTGAGCACTGAGAAATGACTGCCTGGGTGCCCAGCAGGGCACTGTCCCCCAGCACTTGTTTCTTGAAAATGGGATCATTTTGCAACAGGAGCAGCATTTATTTACCCCAAAGAGTGTGAATTGCAGTTGTGGGGGTGTGTGGCCCTGCTCAGAATGAGGGGGGACACAACCTGCTTCGGAGATAAAAACTGCAAAATGCACAGAAAATCCACAGAAAATAAACATCAAGTTTCCTGACATGTTTGGAGGTTGGGTGACACATTGCAGGTTTATATTCAGTTATTATTGGTTTGAAACTAAGCTTTTCTTAAAAAAAAAATAAACCCCACTAGATAAAGGATGGAGAGAAATATGTTGTTCTAGGCTGCAGAGGGAGGGGATATTTGAGGAGGAATTTTTCTGTGGCTGAAGGAAAAGACTGGGAGCTGGACATGGATCAAGTGAAACCATTGCTGTGGACTTGTGTGCAATGCTGTCCCTTGATCCATCTGAAATACAGGATATTTTCACCCCATGTCTTCTTTAATCCATTATAGAGAGTGTTACCTACCCAAGTGTGAGCAGGACCTCTTGGCATAGCAAAAAAAATTATAATTAGAGGCAGTTTTAGGATGGATTCTGCCATGCTGTAACTTTAAGGTTGGTTTTTAAGTTGGTTGGATTCCTTGGGCTCTCTCAGCTGACTCCCTAACCCAATTTTTATTCCTTTTCCACACCTATCTCCAACATTGGCTTTTTTGAACTCAGGGCTGGAGGAAATCAGACACTTCTGCCTTCCCCCAGGTGGCCTTTCAGGGATTAGGCCCTAAATAATGTTCTCACATCAAAACCTAAACTGTAAACCTAAAATCTAAATTGGAGTGAGTGACTGCATGCAGAAAAGAAGTCTAACCAGACTGAAGAAATTACTTTGAATTAAGGCAAGAGGATGGAGAAGTGTTTCTGGTTTGTCCCATCAGGAAATGAGGATTTTGTTGGGGGTAGGAATAACAGGCATAATGTTAATCTGCTTTTTGGTCTGTTTATTTGTTTTTGTTGGTTTGTTTTGTTTGGGGGTGGTTTTTTTTGCTTGTTTTGGGTTGGGTTTTTCGTTGGTTTTTCTTTCGGTTGGTTGGCTGGTTTTTTGTGCAACTGGAATATTTCTATTTAAAAAAAAACAAAAACCCAAGTGACAAATGAGCAGCCAAGTCCTGTTCTCCTGGCCTAGGCTTGGGATCTCATCCTCTGACCCCTGCTCCCTTCTCTCCCACTGAATCTCTGACACACCCAGGAAAGTCTCCTGACCTACATATGTTGGTTTTCACGTTTGTTAAACTGGGTTCACACTTTATGCACAGGAGTTTTGTGGAGATTAATTAGCTGCTGTTTGTGCAGGATCATACAAATACTCTGGCTCACTGCAATAACCCCACTCATTTCTCACCCAGTAGAAGGTGTACATTCATTTAAAGTGCCTTTGTGCACTGCCTGATCCCACACTGACTGTAACTGCTGTAAAAAAATGGCAATTTTCCTCATCAGCTCCCTAATAATACACCCTGACATAATAGATTGAAATTACTCCAGAGATAAATATTCAGATTACAAAGAAGCCTTCTACTGTGATATTCATTAAAATCAGGATGGTGATATCAAAGAATTGCAATTAATTGATTTGAAAGAGTGAGCCTCAAACCTGGCCCTTTGGAAGGGAGGAATTTGCAGTTGTGTGGGGCACTGGGCAGGGTTCCCTGGCACATTTATCTCTGAGCCAGGACACACACAGGTGACCTGAGGGGAGGATGGGACACCCTGATCCAGAATTCCCTTGCTCTGGTGGAGTTGGAGTCAGGCCCTCACTGCGATAATAACACTTCTGCAGTTCACAGTACATTTAAATTTAATAATTTTTAATTGATACTCACAATAACAACTTCTGCTGTTTTTTTTTTTTCTTTCTTCTCTTTGTGGCTTTTTGGAAGCACTGAATTATTTGGGTGGAATTGTGCTGTATCTTCATATTTTCATTAGATTTTGGGATTGTTGGTAAGCATAATCAGAATTATCCTAAATGGTAGGTGTGTTCTCATGCCAAAAAATGACTGAGGCCCCAACTCCAAATTCCACAGCCATCCCAAAAATCCAGAATGGTCTCAATATTTGCTTTGAAGGGATAATTTTGAGATGTATCCAGAATTTTTAAGTGTATCAAGAGGCTGTTCCCAACATACAGCCAATGTTGGACCTCTTGATTCTGTATCTCTGTTTTAAGGAATCACAAAAGGTGGATGAGGGATTAAAAATTATGAATTGATTGGGTTGTTTTTTTTTTTTAACTACACCTTCTGTTGCACGAGGGACTGAGCTTAGTCCTGCTTAGTCTTATCCAAGTCAACAGGGAGATTTTTCTGATTCCAGCACGATTTGATTAAGGTCAGTTTGGTTCTTCTCTCTCATCTGGGGTGGATGAACACCCTCCGAGGTGTGGAACACAGGTTCCAGTTCTAGCCAGGTGCAGGACCTGATAATTTGGGCAAGATGGGAGGGTGGGTGAAGAACTGCTTTGGAAACAGCTTAACTGGTGCAAGTCCTGGCTTAATTTGCCCTCCCCCTCCCTGCACGCCCATGGAGAGCCCTCTGCACCCCTCAGCTGTGTCAGGAGCCCTCCTGCTGCTTCCCCACCCAGGATTGCTCCAGGAATTGCTAAAAAATAGTTGAAATAGCACAGCTGACTTTGTCCTGAAGTGGAAAAGGGGCACTGAAAGGATTCACCAGCTGAACTCCTGGGCTTGGTGGGAACTCCCAGCAGGAGGAGCAGTAACTTTTAAAATAGCTCTAAAAAGGAGGAGACAGATTTCAGGTGGTGTTTTGGAGACCTCTCACGTGCATCAACCTGTACCCAGTGAGGGCAGCAACAAAACAGAGACAGCAGGAGCAGCACTCTACACTTCCATCTCAATTAATTTTATGTCTGTGAATTCAGTCAGTCAGGTTTTCTACAGCAATGCCAGAGTTTTCAGGGGTGGTTATTGAAAGGTGCTCAGGTTTTCCAGCAGCACCCTGAAATACTGAGAGGTTGGGCCAAGGTTCCTCTGCTTGGCTGGAGCCAGAGTCACCTGCTGAACTCCCACCTAACTCTGTCCCCAGCAAGGCCAAGGACTGGCCAAGAAAATCAGCTAATATTTTATAATTCTGGTTTTTAAAAAACTATTATGCTTTTTTTGATGTATATATAGGTTAAGGCCAAAAACTGGCTAAAGCTTCTCGTTTAAAGAAATTCATAAAATCTTTCTGCAATTCTCCTGTTACCCCTAAATCAGCTTCATTTAGTGCTAAAGCTTCCCTCCCCTTTGCTCCCCCCAAGTCATTTTTATTCTAATGCTGCCATAAATATTAATGCCTTTCCCAGATGCAACCACTTAAAAAATGTGTATATATATATATATATATATATACACACATCTATATATGTGTGTATATATATATATTTATGTATGTAGATATGTATATATAGCAACCTATCAAACACTTCATGTAGGTGCCCATTTGCAGCTCAAATTTGACTGGAGGAACTCTGAGAAGGAGAAAAAGAAAGATGTGGTTCAACTGGGAAAAAAAAAAAAAAGATAAAAATCCCTCTGTGTGCAACTAAATCAAATTAAACCTAAATTTTGGGGTGATAGGAGGGAAATTGTCACAGTGCAGCACATCCAGTGACCTCCAACCACCATTTTAGCAAAATAAATGTGAATTCTGTCCCATGTTCAAGCACTGTAACCAAAGCCAGCTCTTTCAGAGGAGAGCAAGGCAATTTTGTGGTGTCTGAAAGAGGCAAAATGTTCAGCATTTTGAGCTGCTCAGCACTTCCAGGAAGCCAAGGCACCTCTAGGACACCTCAGTGGGATCCCCCAGAACTGCTGGGGTTGGTTGAATACCTGGGCTGAGCACCCCGGGCTCCGTGGTTTGGGATGTGTTTGGTGCAGAGCAGTTTTGGGGGGGGTGGGGATTGTGAATGTTCAGCTCTGCAGCAGCTCAGGGAGAGAGGAAGTTTTCTTTTCTGGGTTATTTAATGGCTGCTGCACCCCTCGGCACAAAATCAGCCAGGATTTAATTGGAACCCAGCTTCATTTTCACCTGTGCTGCTTGGTTTGTGGTTGCTGGGGGTCTGAACCCTGATTTTCTGCAGGCATTGAGCAGAAAAAGGGGATTTTAGTTCCTGGCCATGCGGTGCTGCGGAGTTTGCTGGTGGATGCTGTTAAATGTGTATTTGGAATTTTTTGCCTCTCTGCATCTGCCTTTTAGGGGTTGTGTCACTCACAATCCCCCTGGATCTGTGCTCTTCCCAAAATCAGCCCAGCTGACACAGCAACTTCTCTCCCAGACACCTTTCCCTGCTCATTTTCTTCATTCTTCGGTCCATGTTGATCATTTCCCTCATCTCAATCAAAAGGGATGCAAGCATTAAAAAAAAATTTAAAAAGAAGCTGGCCATTTTCCCACTTAATTTGTTTTATTTTTCCTTAGAAGAAAAAACTTGTGGATTTTTTTTTTTTTTTTCCAGTTTTCCTGCAGAACGATCAGCTCATTGATTTTCATGTCCAAGTTCCCTGCCTAGGTTCATTTTATAGTTTGGTTCCATTCTGGAGTTTTCCTCTGCACAGACACATGGCCTTTAAGGTGTTTATATATCTGCAAATATCCCTTTTTGCATCTGTAAGAAGAAGGAAAGATGACAAAGGAGTGTTTGTGAGTAACATTTGTGCCTCACGTTCTCCTGTGAATCTCCGAGGGCGCCGGGGATTTTTCCTTCTGAAAAATCAGGGATAAAATCTCACCAATTCTTTCCTATAAGAGAGGTCCCAGGTTTTAGCATGGACTCCACAGGATTTATTTAATAAAATATATTCAGTGCTGCTCCCAAGGCATGAAGTTCTGTAGGATTTTTAGTTTGGAAGGCACAGAGGTGCCCAGGGCTCTGTTGGCAGAAATTGCCCTCTGAGAGCTGAGGACCGACACCTCTTTCCTGCTGAAACTCAACGTCCTGCAGAAAGGAGGCCTGAATTGAGAAGGAAAAATGGAGAAAATAACACTCCCACCCCGAGAAAATAAACATTTAAAAAACATCTAATACATTTGTGAGAGATTCAAGGAAATAATAATTAAAATACAGGACGTTTTAATTGAAAAGTGTCCCTGGCAAGGTGGGTTTGGTGGCAGTGGTTTTCTATGGCACAATCTGGGTCTTTTTTGTGGGTTAGATTTTCGGAGGGGTTTTGTTTGTTCGAGCAACAAATGAATGGATCCAACCCGTGGCTTTTTCTTTGTATTTTGGGGCAGATGGAGGAGAAATCTCGTGGTGGGAGTGGTGCAGAGGAAGTGGCACTAACAAGGGAGAGCAGATTTCTGTCTTATTGTCTTGTGCTGGGGCTGGTTTGGAGGGTGTTGTTGGTAAACCCAGGAAATATCCATCTTTCTCCTTTAAAGTTCTAATTCAAGGCATGAATGTGTGAGTTCTGAAGGGACTTAGGGACTGCGGTAAAAAATCGTTGTCATAGTAACAGAAAGGGAAATAGGCCTGGCTCACCTGGGACTTTAACTTACTGCAAAAGCAGATTTTTTTTTTCTTTTTTTTAAGGAAAGCACTCAGCAAGAGAAATAAATAAATAACTTGTTCTTTGTATTCGAAATCAATTCTTCAACTATTTATTTTTTCTTGTATCTGACTCCTTTTCCTTCTAAATCTATCTCGAAGGCTTTGATTTATTTTTTTAATTATAATTGTTGCGGTTAAGCCCATCTTGCCTGACAAACAGAAACAGGAAAGAATCACAGAGAATATTTTCACTTGCAACAGAGGATGCCAAAAATTTTTTTGCTTATGCCTGAATTTTGAAGACTTGCTTGTTTTGCTTTTAATCCAACAACTGTGGCTTTTCACACAGTTTCTTTACCTCTGCAATGTCCAGATTTAACCAGAAAACAAAGGAGTGAATCCTCTCCTCCGTGGGTATGAGACAAAATTTGGTGGAATAGCTCAGAGAAAAATATATTGTTCTTAATATTATATTATGCTTAATATTCCTGAACTCTAAAATCTCCGTGCAGTGTTGGGTGAGTCACCAAACGGGCTGGACATTCAACTTGGGTACATGACAAGCTAAACAGAATTATTCTAGAGAATAATAAACCACATGAAGATGGGGGTGTGTGACAGGGCAAAGATAATTGGCCCGGGAACTTTGTGGGATGTTAAGGGGTCGCTCTGCTCGGGCAGCGTGAGCTGTCATGTTCCACTTGAGCCCCTGTTTGCCTTTTCCTCCCTCAAAAATCCAGGTAGGAATAATCTGGGCTCTTGGCAGTTCTGCTCCTCTGCTTTAGTTACTGGAAGCTTCATCAGGAAAAACATCACCGGGGTGAAACCTTCTCAGATTCTTCCCCGAGTTGGGTTTGCTCCTGGGTTTTTCGTACACTCCAGGTCATTCCAAGGCTTGTCTGCCTCCGAGCTGCCCTGTTGGTTTTGTGGTTTCCACAATACCATTATCCTCCTATATTGTTTCATGGAAAATCTCTCCAGACAGCCAAAGAAAGACCTTGAATGTGAGGGAGGGGTAAAGGCAGAGACTAAAATTGTGTTGTCAAACTTGCAGAGAGGGAGTGGGTGTAGATCAGAAGAGTTCTGTGCACTTACACCACGGTGGATTTCAGTCACACTGGTTATGCTTTAGCTGTTGGTTTTTTGTGAATTCTGTTTATTAGAGTTTGCTCTGTTTGTGTTTTGCTAAGTTCTTGCAGTCCTGTAAGAACCACCATCGTGCAAAATCACTTCCTGTACATTTTAAACCAGAATATAACAACACATTTTGCTGTGGTCAATAGGAGTGATGTGGTTCTTTATCTTTCCAGATTCTTCCTAAAATTTTTTCTCAAGTGCAATCAGAATTGCTTGAAAACAGCAGGAAACCCAAGAGATATGAGACGGTTCCAGGTAAGTCTTACAAGGCTCAGCATTAACCTGTCTGCCTCTTTTCCCCTCCCCTCTCCTCTCTCCTCCTCTGTTCCCAATAAACACCACCACAGTCTATGATAAGCCATATCAGACAGCGTTAAAGTTTTTCTCCATTTGTTGTGTTTAAACCCTTTTCCCCCCCTTTTTTTTTTTTCTTCCCTTCCTTTTTTTTTCCACCCTGAATCCCCAGGGGGAAGTGCTGTACTGTACCAACCAGCACTGGATATTTGATTTGACACCCTCGGGCAAAGCACTCGCACATCCAGCTGCCCACAGCAGGGATCGTGCTTGTGATATTTAGATGCCTCAGAATTTTTCAAAGTAGCTCTGTACGTGCTACACAAGCAAACTCCTCATTTCCTACCTCTTTCCCTGTTTTGTTTTGTCGTCTTTTTTTGTCTTTTTTTT
>VZTR01029839.1:33292-48850 GCA_013400775.1 Chaetops frenatus | reverse complement strand
AAAGACGCCTCTAATTTCAAGTGGCTACATGAGGTGCCCATCTTAAAATTAGCCAATCCGTGGGCTCCTCACCTCTGCTGGAAACTGTCCCGGCGGAAGTAGGAAAACAAAGAAACCCCCCCCAGGAAGGAGAAAAAAAAGTTGTTGTCCTTTAAACCACAACATAAGCTAAAAATATTATTTTTTTTCCCCCATGTACTATTTACCTCAATAATAACTTGTTTTAGTGCTTCTCAAAAGAGTCCATATCAGAGATAAAAATGCTCTGAATTACTAAAAAAGTATGTTCTGTACTTCTATTTGGCTAAAAAGGAAGCCCAGCAGCCACACCAGCCAAATTGTACCAACCAAATTAGACTACTGAAGAGGGTGAAATTCATGACACCAAGAAATGATGCTCCTGTACAGTAGATATTACAGTAAAGGAGCCTGAGTGGACTAAACCCATGAATCATGAGTACTTCATGTTGAAGAGCATGAACCACCTCCTAGAATGAATATGACTCTATGAGTTGGCCCGAAAGTTAAAAATATTACCTGTATCTCAGCCTTTAGCTGGAGGTCATTTTGCACTGATCTGGTAACTTTTTGAGGAATAAATTTCTTGCACCTTTCCTAATGTACTCAGAATAGCATAGACAATCCTGTAATTCCACTGGCATAGAAGCTTAACTGGCATGAAGTAAGGACCTGCATCACAAAATACAATTGCATATTAGTTGCAAAATCCTTTGTGTGGAGTCAGCAGAAACAACGATGAAAATTACAGTTTGCAACAGAATTGTGACAAGACTGAGCTAGTCGTTACCTCTTGAAAATATTAATGTCAAACTCTCAACAACCAGTTTGCTTGTTTCCTGTTTCCTGCAAGAACTATTTTAGGTAATGCAGTTCTCTGCTGTTTGCTTTAGCTAAAACAGAGATCCCAAGAATTATGAGAAAACTCAGAGAAGGAAATGATCACCCAAATTACTGAAATGGTGGGGTTTGGGTCTGCTGCTCCTCTTGGATGCCAATTATACTTGCATGATCTCTCCATTACCGCTGCTGCAAGTGTGCCCACAGTCCATCACACCTGCATCAGGAATCCTCTCTAATTACATATTTTATGTTTGTGGACAGGTGAGGAAATTATATTTTGGTTTGACAGGACTTCTCATCCTTGAGATTCTGGTCCAGATCATATTTGTTACTCCATGGCATTGTTTTCCTTGGTTGTACTGCAGGCAGCCACATAAGATGGTACCAGAGCAACTGACAGTAACACAAAACATGCTCAGTGCATCCTCTGTGGGCTGGGTTGCTTTTTTTGAGGCTGAACGGGGCACTTACATACTCTGTCCTTGGGCAGGATGAGGCAGCTGTGTAAATCAAGTACCATTAAGTAGCAGTAGTGATGTTTTATAACATAGAACAGGAGAAGCAATTGTGAAACCTGGGAACTAGTTTGGTTTTAGCTGCAGATGCAAGCTGGGACTGCACATAGCACGAAAAGAAGAATCTACAAGAAAGGTATGATAAAGTCTAGTGCCATTTAGTGTGACAGTGGCATAAAAAATGTAGGACAGAAGACATCTGTGATGTCTCTTCGTGTGCATACTACTAAGGATACCTTTCAAAAGCTTGCCAGTAAACAGATATTCACATTTTTCAGAGTTGTAAGGATGCCTGTAAAAAAATTATCTGTTTCATCGTATCTGTGAAAATGGTTCATTTTTAATGGCAATATTTTAAATAATTAATCCCTTTCAGAGCAGGGAATAAGCAAAGGCACTTTCCATTTGGTTATTCAGCCTCTTTATTTGGAGCTGCCATCTAGGAATTCAAATTAAATTAATCTGAAGTGACTGTCTTTTAATATAGAACAATAATAAACCACACATATAAAATTATTCACCTTATGGCTTAAAAACACATAATCCATATCAGAATGATGCTAATTCTATATTTCTGCAGCTTACATCTTTCCCTTTAGATGTTAGCCTGACAAAAAATTAATTTATTTTCCCAGTATGATTTGAAATTAAATATTAAGTAGTTAATTTATCAGAAAAGTTAAAGTGTTGTTTCCAAACAGTCTCCTTTCACTTGAAACAAATTTAATGCAGGAACAGAAAAATGTATATTAATCATCAAAAGCTGTTTATAGATGGGTTTAAACTGCTATCAACTAAAGGATTCTCATAATGCAGACTTAATTCCAGACCAATAGTGCAGAACAGAATTAGTGGAGGATGTATTAAATAGCCAGAGGTAACTGAAAATGAGGAAAGGTGAAATTTTGCATTTGGTTTATGATAGAAATCCAATATAAGTGTTTATCTTTTCTAACTTGGGGTGATCCAAAGCCAACTTTTGATACTGAGGCCAGAAACTGAAAAATGACTGCTTAGTTTAGGTATGTATTTCATGGGAGATAAGTGAGATTCTGAATATGTCAGATTTTTAAACTTGGAAATAATCCTGACTTCAAATGTTACAGTATCAGTTCAGCCTCCTAGCATGAAGAGGGAAAGCTGATTTTGTTGTGGGTTGTTTTTCTGGGTTTTTTTTTGATGGGTGAGACATGAAAACTGTCTGGGCTGAGTATGGATATCCTTTGCACGGGAACTCAAGGTCCCTCTCCCTTAATCCTTCACCTCGAGGGATTCACGTCAAGGCTGTTCAGTAATTTCCTTATTGCCTCTGAGTCCAGACCTATGCCTTCCTCACTCTTTTTGCTCTTTATCAATATCATATTCAGCCAGGATTGGATGAAAAGCAACACATTCTCCCCCTGTCAGCCATCTGTGACAGATACTGCCAAGGCCAGGAATGTGAACTAGGAATTCTTCTGCTGCAGTTGTAATACTGTTTTTAGTACTGAAATAAAATCTGTTGCCACCCTGCATTAAGCTTGGCCTAAACCTGCATAATGAAGAAGGCCTGGGAAGGACATGGACTCTTGTACCTGNCATGGACAGCTTGTCTGTGAGTCTTAACTGGGAAAGGGTGTGAGATATACCCGTTCTTTTAGTCTGGGCAGCACGGCTGTAGTTTGGATACTGCGTTTGCAAAATATTAGCATTGGGGTTTGGTTTTTTTTCCTATCATCATCAGAAACAAGAAAATGAAGGTGTTGATAGATCTGCTCTTGCCTAAGGACCCAGGCATAGCTTTGAGGGCTGCACCATTGGGATGAAGTGCTTCAGTTCCACTGACATCCAATGTCAAGTGTCCATATGCCTTGTGGGCAGGCACTAGCTCCTCCATGAGTCACATGGGACACCTGGGCAAGTTCTGCGGTCATGGGTTCATCAGCAACTTGAACCTAGCTCTACATCCTAGACTAATATTAAACAAAATGCAGATCCCTCTGCTTAAATTCCTTACTCAGCTGTTGCTTGTTAAAACATCAGGACTCCCAGACTTTGGCTACTCTATTTTGTACAAGCAAAAAGCTACACGACCTGTGATGCCTGCAGTACTGCTGTAAATTTGCAGACATTGTTGAAATCCTTTGGGATAAAAAGTCCTCTGTAAATGTGGGTATTTTATCAGTATGCAAGAAAAAATATATTAAAGTACAAAGTAGATACCTACAGGGTGCTAAGCAAAGGTTAACTATCACTGCCACTCAAGCTGGGACAGTGACAAATGACCTGAAAGAGAGAGATACTCTAAGGGCAAGAGAAGATGCTCTAAGGTTGCATAAAGTATTGAAAACAGACTCTTGAGCCCTTTTGTTTTATAGGGGCTTTCTTATGTTCAGGAGTGATACCAACAAGAGGGTGACATGCTTGTTCCTCCCTCAGAATCCTCATGGCCAGCATCAAAACCCATTAAAGATCTCATAGGACTAGGGGAGGGTTTGCTAGTAGAGATAAAGTTGAGAACTAGGAGAATTTTTTAGACTGTGAATTATAAATGGTCCTTTGTGGGTTTTCCTTCTAATGTCTCTATTCAAAAATGTATTGACTGTAAGCAAATTAGATAAGGATCCAGCATTTAGTATTGTAACGCTTTCTTGTGGAGGGCAAACCTCTCTCATCAACTAAAGGCTTTGCCAGAATTGCTATTATATTTCATGAACCAGAAAATAATATACAGCCAAGTTAATATTCCTCCAAAATATTCTATTATAGGCCACAGCTAGGGGAAAGGACACTGTATCAGTGACATGTGATGGGAGGTCAATTATTGTGCAAAATCATTTCACCAGCTAATATTTAGTGCTCAAAACTTCATCTGGCTTGCACTAATTGGAAGGCCACCTGCATGTGAAATACCCTCAGAAATGTAGGGATGCTTGCTGTGGGTTACTGCATTGCAAATGTTACCTTTTGCATTTTTGCCATTTCCAAACTAACAAATGATGATGGCTTTGCCCTTTTAGTTATAATAATGTGTTGCAAAACCCCAACAATGCCCTTGCTAGGGACTAAGTTATTTTAATGGAGAAATTTAATTAAGATTGCCCTCCATTCCTCATTTTTGCAAGGTGGTGCACTTCTGATTTAGTGCTGAGATACTATGGAAAAATACGCTTTCCCCAAAAAGGAGAGCTTGACTAGACATGTGAAATATTAAATGTTTTAGGACATTTTGTCCTAATAAGATTAGAAAATAATTCTGCTGATACGAATGATTAAAGTAGGAGATGCTAAACATATGGTTCAGATAAGTACCAAGATCTAAGATGGTTATCTAATCTGACCTTCTCTGTTTCTTTTGTTCACCTGGCACTGCACAACAGTGATAGCAATGAGTGGCCAAGTCATAGGATCTTTTCTTTAATTTAGACTGTTTTTAAAATGTTTTGCTACTGTGGAATCAGTCCCAACAGGGTTCCGTTATTAAAACACTATATTTCTAACCCTCTCTGTGAACATATGAACCCAGTAATGGACTTTGGTAGAGTTGCTGTTTGATCAGCCCTTCTGCTGACCTATACCAGGGAGATCTTTCAGATAAACAAATTCTTTTTTTCCTAGATGGGATTAAGCAATAGCCTCAAATAAAAAAGTTCCTCTAGTCTTTCAAGCTTGATAGCCTTTGCACAAATTTAAGTGCTTCTCTCTGCTTTTCTAAATCTTGATCAATTTTTCACACTTCCCCAGCCAGAAATTGGTCACAGTATTCAGTTAGCAGTCACATCCATACCAAATGTGAGATAGTCTCTTTATTCCTCTTTCACATGGCTGTGTTTAAATACTGAAGGATTTCATTTCATCCCTTCAGCCACAACTATGCTCTGAGAATTGCTGTCTGGCTGTTTACCTGGGCTGTAAGTCATCAGAGTGATTGCTCATTAGTACACAGATCCTGATCTTTAAGTATGAGCCAATAAACCAAACAGAAATGCATATTGTTTGCTTGTGCCTACTCAAAAACACAATCCAAATTCTATCAGTGATCTGTCAGCCTCATTGTTTACTGCTCCCTCATGGTTTACTGCTGCTTCTATTACTGCACACTTTCTCCATCATGATTTTTCTTCCATGTCACTGATAAAAAGCTAAATCGTCTGAGGCTAAGAATAGACCCTTGAAGGGTGTGGTAATTTTTTCTATTTGATGAAATTTCAGCGTCTACAGGGTTACACCATCAGTTCAGTTTCAGTAGCTTTAATCAGTTATTTTTGTATCCTGTTTCTTAAGCAGAAGTTTGTACAAGTCTAAGTCAAGTGGTGTGCCAAAGTGCAAGTATGTCACATCTGCAATATTTCTTTTAACAATGACATTTGTAATTGAGTCAGAAGTACTGGAGTATAGGTCAATTACATATTTTTTTCATTGAATGAATTAATGAATGAATTAATAATTCATTAATCCTTTCATGAATCCCATCATTGGGACTAATTACTGTCTAGTTTTTTCTATCTGTTCCTTATCTACTCTGATATTGATACCAGGCTAATCAGTTTGCAACTTAAGAACAAACTCCGAAGTATTCACCCAGAATAAACTCTTTTTGTAGTCTATGGGACAAAATTATTAACAGTTATTTTAGAGACAATCCAGTGCAGACCTCTCTTAGTAAAGAGCTATAATCTCTGAGATATCATCCCAAATTCTTTCATGCTTGGTCTCTCTCTGGTTTTCAGCCTTCCTCAGGAGAGGATTTTGTGCTCTGGACCTTGACAGAAGGTCAGCAGAGTGTTTCTGGGCCCACTGTCACTTATCAGTGAGCTCTCACTTTGTTCAGCTTGTGGGCTTCCCTGGTTGCCCTATGTAGGCCTGTTAATTTGATATGCTCCCAATCAACAGGTATGAAATAGTTGCCTCATCTTAGCCANTTTTAGAGACAATCCAGTGCAGACCTCTCTTAGTAAAGAGCTATAATCTCTGAGATATCATCCCAAATTCTTTCATGCTTGGTCTCTCTCTGGTTTTCAGCCTTCCTCAGGAGAGGATTTTGTGCTCTGGACCTTGACAGAAGGTCAGCAGAGTGTTTCTGGGCCCACTGTCACTTATCAGTGAGCTCTCACTTTGTTCAGCTTGTGGGCTTCCCTGGTTGCCCTATGTAGGCCTGTTAATTTGATATGCTCCCAATCAACAGGTATGAAATAGTTGCCTCATCTTAGCCATTCCAATGCCTAAATTATGGTTATTTTGATGGTCATTTTGGTTAAGTCAAGGGTAAAGAGTCATTGATTTTGCTGGCACCATGCCCAGATGATACTCCACATCCTCCACTGTATATTGATTTCACTACTATCATAGAATGACAGAATATGCTGAGTTGAAAGGGACCTATCAGGATCAGTCTAACTCCAAATATCAGAGGACCTACAACAAATAATGACTTGCTTTTAGCCTATAATGTGTAAATATCCAAATAATTGGGGTTTTTTTCCCTTTTTTTAGAAAATAATGCCATTCTGTTTCTAAAGAAAAGTTGTAAATTGTTCTAAATTTGAGTTTTTATTAATCTTCCATCTCATGTGTCCCTAAAGTGTTAGATGCCCATATTTTCTAGCAAAATGAAAGTATAATTTAATAACTATACTTAAAATTGTACTTAACTTTGGTGTGTTGAGGATCTCAAGATTCAATTCAGTGAGGCCAATTCAATTAGATATACTGCAGACCTCAGTGAAGATGCCAGCTTTTGGAGAACATAGTTATTAATCACTATGAGCCAAATCATGTCCTCTGAGTTAGCTAAATATACACATAGAGCTGGACTTAGACATTCTTGAGGACAAGACCTTCCACCCCTTTAGTGATTAAACAATGATAACAATGCTATTAGTGAGAAATTAGTTAAGACAAATTTGACTATCCAAGCCCAGAAAGGAACATTGAAAAGACTTTGTGTCTGCAGGTATTCAACTGGAAAGAATCCTAAAGATCTCAAGTCATAACACTGGCATCCACCAAAATGTGGCTGGATGATAGCGATAATTGTATAAACATTGGGAAGAAAAAAACTAACTCCTGCAGTGATTTCTCATCAATGGTTTCTTCTTTGGCAATTCTATCTGGAAGGATTCTCAGAAATAAGTTTAAAAGTTCTTCACTATATTTGTACAGTGAATATACAATGCTCAGTGAGCCTGGAAGTGAAGACATCTTCACCTTGCAAAGAGAAGAGCTCCCATTTAGAGTTTTTAGATCAACTTTTAAGGAAAGAGTAAAATAAGTAAACTTTGGAATACTGTATAAAAAATTTAGATTATCTAACAAAACACTGAAATAAAAACAAGCAACTCAGGTCTCTGATCTATTTCTACTTTAGGACACAGATGAAGGGCCATATCTGCTTCATAAGTTATTTTTCAAAAGCAGTCCTAATCCATGGTCTTAAAATCAATCATATTGCTTTCCTAATGAGAACATGTGCTGGAAACATTTTATTCCAATTTTATTCCAGCCTGTATTCTTTGAAGAAAAGGTATTTGAATTACAGTTGCTGTCTTATAAATTTTACAAAATAAAGTTTTGGGGAAGTTCAGTTTGTTAAGGAAAAAACAGCTTTTAAGAAAGGCCTTGATACACATATATGCAGATCAGCCAAGCTGACCTGTGCTATCCATTTGGATCTGAAGTGAAATTAAAACATGCTATTAAACTTGGCCATCTGCACTAAGGATGCTAAGGAAACCTGCTAATTATTATTAGCTCTATTATATACTGCAGTGTTGGCATCAGTATTTCATAACTAGCCTCACAGAGTAAAATGTATAATAATTTCTTTTTCTTCCTACTTGCACAGCAGTCAACTGCCTAGGGCACACACAGGAATTTGAATCTTGTAGTGACAAGCTAATTTTTTTCCCCAATCAATGGAGAGAGGACAGTAGATTTCCTGTGTTATTATTTACTTTGGATCTCCTTTCCTATATCTATCAGTCCTGCAAACATTTATGCACATAATTAATTTCTTGCAGGTAAACAATTACCTCACTGAGGCCAAGACTTCTAGTGTTCTTACTTAATATTTTTATGTTTTCTATAACCTAAATTCAATTTATGAAATATTTTCAGATTTTCCCACTCTTTCTAGATGCTTGCTTAGCTGCTGCTTATTATTAGCAAGATAGGAAAAAAAATGTTATGCAAACTTTTTCCCTTTCTTCATAGTACATGTTGGCTTCATTTAGTGCCCCCAAAACCACAGAGAAGCTCTCACAGGCTTAAATATAGGCTGGCTCAAGCCCTGAGGGAATAATTCAGCAGTTCTGTTTCTATGATCAGACATTCACTCACATGAGGATCACTGCTTCCTTTTGCTGCCATTTTTGTTTGTTTCAATCCATTCCCCTTAGTCTACTGGTATTCAAATAACCTTTCTTTCAGCTACAGTAATACAAGTTATTTATTCCCAAGTAATAATTTCAGTTCTTTTCAAAATTGGCAGCTACCATCCTGATAACATTGAATTGCACTACGAATTCTTCTCAGGAGGAAGAGCCCCAGGCACTGGCACAGGCTGGAGGCTGACTGGCTGGAAAGCTGCTTTACAGAAAAGGCTCTTGGGATCCTTGTGGACCCCAAATTGAACACAGGCCAGCAATAAGCTCCTGCAGCAAAGGCAGCCAACAGCATCCAGAGCTGCTCTAGGAGAAGTCTTGTCAGCAGGATGAGGGAAGTAATCCTTCCTGTCTACCCAGCGCTGGAGAGGTACATCTGGCATGCTGGGTCCAGCACTGGACTCCTCACTAGAAGAGACATGGACATACTGGAGACAGCTCAACAAAGAGCCACAAAGCCTCTTTCTAAGGGTTTGGATCACCTAACATATAGGAAGAGGCTGAGAGAGATGGAACTGCTTAAGGGGGGATCTTATAAGTGAGTATAAATGCCTGATTGGGGGAGCAAAGAAGTCAGTCAGACTCTTCACTGTGTCAGGACGAATATCAATGGGCACAAACTGAAAATCAGGGAATAACACTTAAAAATAAGAAAAAACTTTCTTAATGTAACGGTTGTCAAACCAAGGAACAAGCTGCCCAAACAGGTTGTGGATCCTCCATCCTTGGAGGCACTCAAAACATGACTGAATGTGGCCCTGAGCCCTCTTGGAGCAGATGTTGGCACTAGATAATCTCCAGAGGTTCCTTCTAATCTCACACTTTCCATCATTTAATTTCCATCATTTACTTTCCATACTTTAAATGAAAAATACTTTGTGGAGAAAGTATTGTAATGATTCTTAAATCCTTGAATCCAATTCTGTGCATGCATATTACTGAGAATAATATCTGACATCAGAAATATCAGCAATGATGGGTTGTTACTGGTTATAGGCTGTATTTGCAAGACTCAGCCCTTCATAAACTCAAAAAATTCACTTCTAACAAGTCCATGCTTTCAATTAAGGGTTGTGGGTTGTTCTTTAACAGAGCTTAGTACAACACGACATTCTAGATACACTTCACTACTTAGACAGGTTTGATGGAAGGTGGGAATCAATAATTTAAGTTATTTAAAAAATATGCATAAGTACATCACAGAGAATATAAAAACTTCAGGGGAAAGGTGATATTATTATTTAATGCCTTGTTGATGAGGTTTATTTTGGTAAGCTTTTGACAGCACAATGTAACATATCTTTGCGTTGACACAAACACTATCAAAATATGAAAGGATGCACAGCAGAAAAAGAACTGCATCTAAAATAGATTTTTGAGAGGAAATTATTTTTTCTTTCCCAATAGTTAGATTTTTTTTTTTGTTAGAATGCTGCCAATGCCTTTAAGCAAAATTAAAAGAATTTCTGCTACTGTATGGCACTCTTTCCAGGTCTGCTTAAAATTCTCAATTTCTTTCCACCTTCCATTTAATGCTGGAAAATATTTCCTAGCATTTGAGATGGGGATGAACGTCTTTATTTTTCCATTGTTTTTGCAGTAGTGCTGCTTTCATTACTCACTGCATCGTGTACACTGTGCTATGCATTTTTACATTGGAGACCAAGGCCTTTTCCTATTTTTCCCCTCTATTTTTCCTTTGTTTAGTTTGCAATGAGCATCATTCTGAGAGCTCCAGAGGGCAGTGTTGTGCTGAAAGCATCCGTTCTCTTGGCTCTGCCTGGGTATTTTTTGGGAACCAGGAGGCTGAATGTCATTTACTGAATGTTATTTACAGACTTGCTTGAATGGCTTAAGTCTTAATTCACAATTGCCTTGGATATACACACTTTATGGCTGGGTCTTTGCAACAAACAAATTATCAGAGTCTCATAGCACATACTATGATCTTATTGGTTTTTCAAATGCTGTTAGAGGAAGTCAGTTAAAAAAATAGATGTAAAAATATCAGTCATCTTAAATAATACTATGCCAGGTTCACCAAGAAAGTTCAATGGGCTGGAATATCAATTTCCCTTGTGTCACACTGCAAGGAAAGGAGGAAAGACATCATCCCCACGAGGGTGCAAGGCAATGCAGTTTCCCTTCTTCCCCTGGAGTTCTGCAAAAGAGTAGTTTTCAGTTCCAGTTAAGGCCTCTCAGGAGCACACTGTGACAAAGTCTTCAGGGAAAGCTTCAAACCACACACCTCCTTCAAGTATGGTCTCTCACACCTTCCCTCCTACTTCTCCTGCCTCAATGAGGTGTCCACCAGAATTGCTACAGACCTGGAAAAAACAGGATCACCAGGTCCAATTGCCACTGCCCTCCAGACTTCTTGAAAATTTTCAGACTGCATTTTTTCTCATTTTTCAAGTGTGTTTCACTATTCCCCCTAAACCACGGACACTTCATCTGTGTCTAAACTGACTGTGTGATACAGAGAATGGCTACTAACAAATGGTTACATTCCAGCAGCCTTTCAAACCACTACACTCTCCCACCCAGATCCACGTGTCTACCTCTCCATGAAAGACTGTTTCTTCTACTCCTTGCCCCTAAACCCCTACATCTCTTGTCGATCTGTTCGCATCACCCCTCTTTTCTGACCACCCACATTGCTCCCAGCTATCCTGCCTTCTGATACTCTAATTCCCATCATCTCTATGTCCTCTTCTTTCAGGTTAAAGTCCAATGTCCACCACCCTTTGTTGGGATAGGTTAGTTCAAATCCACACAAGACTGACAGCCAACCATGTCTTACTAAGGANTGCAGTGACCATGGTTTATTTTTTCTTTGGTCCTCAGAGATAACTCTTGCTGCTCAGGGTGCTATGTGGGTTAGAGGCATGGGCAATGACAACAAAGGTAGGAGTATTCTAACTCACCAGCCAGTTTCCTAAGGACATCCTATGCCATCACAGCTCTCAAGCACAGAAGCACTTGCTTACCTCNCCCCCCCCCCCCCCTCCGCCAGTGCATGCAACAACCCTTCTCCTGCTGCAGTTCTTCCCTTTGCCCTCCTTGCAGTGACCATGGTTTATTTTTTCTTTGGTCCTCAGAGACAACTCTTGCTGCTCAGGGTGCTACGTGGGTTAGCGGCATGGGCAATGACCACAAAGGTAAGAGTATATTAACTCACCAGCCAGTTGCCTAAGGACATCCTATGCCACCACAGCTCTCAAGCATAGAAGCACTCACCCCCTCAGACTGTAGAAATCACCTTGGGAGCTGTGTGTGGCTTACAGCCATAGCTTGGACTGTTTGGATGCAAGCCTGCATTCAGGAGGACACTTCCAAGAGCTGGCATGCCACCTTTTTTTAAGCATGCCCTTCAAGCAGTAGCAACTGGACCCCCACAGCCCAGCTTGAGCCCACCAGATGTGTCCCAGAACACCAGTCTGTTTGGATTCTTTGCAGATGATAATGTATAGGAAGGTACCACGGGATGGTCACTGGGAGCTGAAATGAGAACCTGTGACAAGGGGCATGGAACATTGTGCACTTCAGGTTGCTCTTGAGCCTATGTGTCACTGAACAATGAGGACAGACTGAAGAGCAGGTGCTGCAAATCTTTACAGATTTAAGTGGTCCTGATAGGGTAAATTTAAGTTTTCACCTGGGCATGAACTCTGTCTTCCTACAGTGAGACACTTGGCAGCAAACATGGGGGCATCATGCAGAGAGAGCTCAGGACATGAATTAGTTTTTTTGTTGAATTTTTGTTGAATAGGGACAAATATTATTGAGTTCTTCAGTTGTTTTCTTCCAAGAACACATTATCTTAAGGCTGTATCAAATAGAAAACAAGGAAAAAAAAAAATGAAGAGTGGGGCACTACTTGAGCAGATCAAGTGCTGACAGGACAGTTGTCATAGAAATATTTAAACCCAGTTACCTCCAGTAGCAAAATGTTACAAGTCTGCTTTTATATTCTTTGTGTTGGATGCTGGCAGACGTCTCTGCCCTATGATACTACAAAATTCTATGTGGATTTTGAGGATCTACTAGGAGGTGTCACTTGCACCCACACAGGAGACATGGGTGCCCCACGGGTATCTACAATAGCCTCATTGACATGAACAGCTATTGACAAGGTGCTTGGAACTGCTCACAAGTGAAGTAGGTCTTCNTGCTCACAAGTGAAGTAGGTTTTCAACATCCTCATGAGACTGAGAAATGTATCACTCTTTAAAACTGCTCGTACAGCACAAGCAGGTTCTGCTATTAGCTCTGTCAATAAACATATCTTGGGATCTGTGACTTGAAGACAGTGATGCTCCATGACGAGAAAAGGGAGTGGAAAGAGAGTGTTGCCATCTGTTTGTGTAGAAGTTTAAATTCATGCACCAGATCTCCTGCGCTGTGAAAGATGAGTCTTCTCTTTTTCTTACAGTCAATCTTGAGAGTTGAGGCAGTGTTCATATAGCGAGACCTGAAAATAGACTGAAAGGGTGTTCACCATCAAGCCTCAGCCTCTGATTCAGATGCCTATATTGAAAGCCTCCAGGAATCAGAGAACCTCTCTCCAGAAATATCAACCAAGCCATCATCCTGTTTGCTGAAGCTCCACTGACACTCAAGGGAAGCTGGTTTGCTCACGCAAACCCCCAAGGGACACACCAGATTTCCACAATGCTACTCTTTCCACAGGGTCATTATGGGTCCCCCAGGTTTTGCAGGTTTGGGTTCTAACATTGTATTGGTATGATACAATTTCAAATATAAAGGTTTTAAAATTCACCTGAAGGATGACAACATTGCTGCCTGACAGAGGTAAATTAAAAAAAAAACCCAGGTATCAATAGTTGTTTTTATTTACAATAGTTTGTGGTAACCCAGATATAGAATTGCCTAGACAATAACAGTGACTTAATCATGTGCAACTGCCAGCTTGCATTTTTGCAGGCACATCTACCCTGACAAAGGTTTTTAATATTTAAAATCATGCAGATTATCTATTCAGCCCTCAGAAAAATGCATTGTGATTAATTCAGTATCTCAGTTTCAGGCACTTCAGCTTCTGACACCTTTCTTCAGGCTACAGAGAGCTTTATTAATTGTACTAAAAATCCTGTGCAAATATTTTTAAAATATTATTTAGTACTCAGTAAAATTTTTTATATGAGTATGTTACCATCTATCAATGTTGTCACAAGTCTCTAGATCTCAGAAGAGTTTTTTTACTCTGCTTTTAAAACACAATTTTATTCTAAAAGGCTCTGTTTATGCACATTTATCAGTCACATCTACTCAGAAATGCTTATATCATATCAGAGGTCAGGAATTCAGCTGCATTTAAATTATATGCCAGATGGATGGGCAATGCATACATTTCAGTTCTTTGACAACTTAATGAACATATCTCTTGGCAAGATGAGGTTATCTGAACATCCCAAATCATCTGTCACATTTGTCTCCAAACTTTTGGGCTGTAGTCTACTGTCAGCAATGAAAGCTGACCACCACACTGTCTAATTGACCTTTAACTGAAAAAACAATAATTTGCTTCCTAGAGCGGCATCTTACCATGGTCTTGTCAAGTAAAGGGGGTAAATCCTGATTTAAAATGAGTTTCAGAAATCTAGAAACATAATATAACTAAATCTCTCACCCTTCAAGTAAGTTCTTTTGTTAGCCATTTAATTCAACTGGCAAACTATGCAGAAAAAAGTTTTCAGTACATGAATTTTCAAGCTGACCACTAATCTGTTTACCTCATTTTTGAAAGACTGCCTGCAAGTACTGTTGGCCCTAATCTTAAAGAGTGGTCAGGAAACAGAACTTTAAAGAATATTTTCAGTTTCTCAGAAAGAAAAAGTCTGAGATGTGTAAGTTGAAATTTCCTGCAGAAGCCCAAAACTTGGCAAAACAAGTAAAATAGAACATTTCTGATCAATTTTACCACCTACACACCAACGAAGTTAATAGAATCTATACTTAAGGGTGCTGTATTCCCTTGGGAATTGATTCACTAGTGCCTCAAAATGGAAGTCCAAAATGTCCTTGAGTTGCTTAAAATCAGTGAATAGCTGAAAAGTTGGCTTATACAAATCACCCAAGGTCACCTATGCACAGATTTTAATGGCAAAGCTGCAATGAGAACATGCAAGTTACTGGCTTTCATCCTAATGGTCACTTCACCAATCCAAGATACCACCATTACGGGAGACAATGATAATAAAACACAGCAGTGCTCTCTAATGGCACTAAAACTGCCCTTCCACTGTTCTGAAAAGCTATCATTCAGTCTGAAAGTTACCGAAATTGCTGGGCCAACATGCTCTAAATATATAGTGTCACAAAGAATGTAGTTTTTCTTAGTAGAGTAATATTAAAAAAAGAGCAAGAAACAGGACAGAAAATCCTGTTAAAATGTTAAAAAGGAAGGAAAAGTANATTCCCATATATCAGATTCTTGTTGGTGTCAACCTCTCCATTTTTTCCAGAGTCCTCCATCTTCTGGAATGCCAATCCACATATTCCCACATTACTCCAAGGACANGACAACAGTTCATAGAATCATAGAATAGTTGAGAGGGAAGGGACCCTTTAAAGGTCATCTAGTCCAACCCTCCAGCCATGGGGAGGCAGTTGTTCAGACCTCAGAAGTGTTGGAATCCCTTGGTATCCCTTTCCTTCCTTTTGCCATGGGTTAGCACAAGGTGATTGATATGCAGAACCTCTAATAGACAACCTGTTCCTGTCTGGATGACCCTCTCTGCTGGCTCTTGTCATCCTCCTGACAAACCTGCTGCTCAGTGCTTCTTTGTGCCTCCCCA
>VZTR01029838.1:579869-629575 GCA_013400775.1 Chaetops frenatus | reverse complement strand
CCTGTGCCAGCCCCTGCCCACCCAGCTCCCAGCTGCTCTGTGCTCCCAGCAGCAGTAGCAGGGATGCTGCCCAGGCCAGGGATGTGCTCCAAGGCAGCGTGAAGCGTGACAGCAGCAAGGCAAGGCCATGGCAGGTGGCGAGCTGGCTCCTTCAGCAAGAAGTGATCAAATCAAGGGTAATTCCATGAAATGACAGAGCTTCTCTCCCCTCTCCATTCATGCTCAGAGGGTGACTAGCTTCCTGTAAAATCAGCAGGGTGATATGGCTGCTAGTCTCCAGATTGCAGCAAATTTGTCCGTGCCAGCATTGTCCTGAAAGCATCACAGGATACAATGGAAAATCCTGGAGTGGATCAGGCTGGAAGACTGTGAGTGATGGATAATGAGGTGGCCTAAAGTTCCTGTCTTTCAAAAAGATTGAAAGCAGGCAAGGATGAGCTCTGTAACATAATCAGCCATCTGAAAATGAGGGTGCAGATACGCCTGTATGCACACACACACTTTTTAACCAGCAAGGTCTGCTCGGCTCTCCCTGAAGCCAAGAATTATCCAGAGGTGACTTCAACAGGATGTGTGGACAACCTGCTGCAGCAGCAAAACTCCTGAGGGCATGGCAGGGACTGGAAAGTCCTCTAGAGAAACTTTCACCCATGAAATGCAATTCCTGATGCCCTTTATTCCCAAGAAATCATGTTCTGCTGGCTCTGATTAGCTGCAGGGAAGAGCTGAACTGAAAGAAGAAAAAAAAAAAAAAGGCAGGATAAATCCATGTTATCAGAAAAGCTCATTGCATCCCAGTCCCAGGATTTTATTCACCATTTGGCTGCTCAAATATTCCAGAATCTCTGGGTATCACTGACATAATTTTGTGTAACCATTAAAAAGCTTTAGAACAAGGTAAGAGCTGTCTGCAGCTGTGGGGCCAACCTATAAAACACCAATTTTAAGTAGAAGTGATATATGAATTACAAGTCATAAGCACATATTTAATCATAATATTGACCAAGAGGCTCCCTTCATGTACATAATGCTGCTACATAAAGTCAGCAGCTACTTAATAGTTAAATATTTCACATTATTTCATAAATCTCAATTTCTATGCTTTTACAGTATGCTTCAAAAAATTATCCCCAAACCAGCAGAATAAGGGAAATGGCCCTGAAAATGTAAAATTAAAGGAGAAAAATTCATTACTTGAAATCCCATTCCTTACTTTACTAAAATATTTTAATTGATTTTCATACTTGCCATAAAATTAGATGTCCTGCAATTTATACATGGCTTTAAATTTAAAAAACAAAAAAACCACCATAGGCTGTATTTTTTGTTACTGGACAACATTTGGTGCAGATCATTGAAAACTTGGCCACCTCTAAGAAAATAAGAGGTCAGGGCATAGCCTCAGTGATGTCCACACCAGATTCATCCCAGACTTTCAGGTGGACATGGCAGGATGTGTCACAGATGCAGCTGTGAGTGTAGTGGCATTTAACTGTACATGTCCATGTGGATGAAGGACATAAAATCAGATTTAAAGAACTTATTCATAAAATTTTAAGGGGTTATCAAAATTCAAATATTAATATTTTTTTTATTTTGACTTGGGAGGGAGTGGAGATGTGAGAGGAAGGCTGTAGGTTTCTGGCTTCTTTTTCCTTTTTCTAAAAAGAAAAATCTCTTTGTAAAAGATAAAAAACTGATTAAAACTTTCTTTAATGGAAAAAACCTTCTTCAAAAGGCATGCCAATAGAGAAATTTCATTCAAGCTGTATTTTTGATTCCACTCCACAGCTCTGGATTTTGCTGTATCCTGACTGCCTCAGCTCTTTGCTAATGTAAGCATAGCAAATTACCCACTACCATCGAGCTGGAGCTATTAGACTGCAGTTAATAATTTACTGCTCAGCTCATCTCCCTTCTGAACATGCAAATGATTAATTGATTACAGGTTTGCTGTACTCATCTGTGCAAATGACTGCTCTTGGCACTCCCTGCTGCCTCCTTTCCCACCTGTGTGTCTGTCAGCTCTGCTGGGGGATGCTGAGCTCTCCTTTCAGTGCTGAGCTCTTTGGGGAGCAGTGGAGCTCCAAGGGCAGCAGAGCAGCCCCACAAGGGCCCTGTGGCTGCTCATGGAAGGAGAGGTGCTGATATTTGGGGTGTGGGATCATCCCTGGGTTGAGGCACTTTTTGGGAGATGCTGTGAAAAAAGTGTAGCACGAGCTGCAGTTGTTGTGCAGGACAGACAGGGACTGTCAGAAACAGGAATGGATCCCAGCACAGGGAGGAGCTGGAGCTGCTGCAGAGGGGCCAGAGGAGGCTCCAGGATGAGCAGGGGGATGGAGCAGCTCTGCTGGGAGGAAAGGCTGCCCCAGCTGGGATTGTCCAGTTTAGAGAAGGTTTTGGGGTGACCTCATTGTGGCTTCCCAGGGCCTGAAGGAGCTGCAGGAAAGATGGAGAGAGACAATTGCCAATGGATGGAAGGACAGGATAAGGGGGAATGTCTTCCCATGGACAGAGAGTAGGGTTAGATGGGATATTAGGAAGAAATTCCTCCCTGTGAGGGTGGGCAGGCCCTGGCACAGGGTGCCCAGATTTGCTGGGGCTGCCCCTGGATCCCTGGCAGTGCCCAAGGCCAGGTTGGACATTGGGGCTGGGAACAGCCTGGGCCAGTGGGAGCTGTCCCTGCCCATGGCAGGGGGTTTGGAACCAGGTGACCTTTAAAAGGTCACATAAAATAAATCTGTTTGTATTTAAAAAAAACCCTTTGTTGCCGATGGAGGGGAAAAACAAAGAAAAATAAAATATTGATAAAATACAGTGCTACCCTGAAGATTTGGAGGGAATTGGAGAAGTAGCAGGTGCCTCCTCTGGGAAAGTCTAGATGAGTCCAGATGAAGATTTAAGAGTCAGATCTAGAGCAGCTTTACCCCTATTTCCATCAGGTTCTGAGAACAGGTTCCTAATAATTTCCTGCTATCTGCTAAAACAACAACTGCTTAGGTCATGGTAAAAAGCCAGGATATGTGCTGTATTTATTTTGCTAGGAGCTCTGTTTTCAATCTGGTAAGAAATCATGTGATGGTTTTATCTTTAGCTTTGAAAAGATCTACTTCCAGGTCCCTGCCTTGGAGTGGCTGTGCCAGGGGAGGTGAGGCAGGAAAAGCCTGGCTCATTTCAGAGCTGGGCTGGCAGGACAGCACCAACACATCCCAGCCAAGAGCATTTGCATTCTCTTCTGAAATCACAAATTAATCACCCAAAAAGAATGACCAGAAATCAGAAAACTTGTCTGTTTGTTTGTTTCTTGATAATAAACGGGATTTTTCTGGTTTGGTTTGTTTTTTCATGGCATCTTCAATATTTTTCCTTCCACACTGAAGTTTACAAAAACAAAATTTGCCCTTGATGACCCTTATGTAATATCTTCATCTTAGAAACAGAGACTTCAGGAAAACTGTAGCGAGGCTCAGATATACAAAAGTTATTTGAATGACTAATCCCCCTTGGTTTCAGTGTCTGAGAGCTGGGGACCAAGCATGAGATTCACTGAAAATATGCAGCCATTTTCAAAAATCTCTGTGAGCTGCTCTCCTTCCCAGCTCTCCTTGGTACTTGCTGCAGCTCCCAAACCTCAGTTTAAGGTAGCAATGTATCATCTTTTTTCTTTTTCTTTTTCAGAATGCTCTTTACCTGTGCCAAGAGGAAAAGAGGTTATTCTTTATGCTGGTTTTGCTCCCACCTCCCTGATTTTGGTAAGGATAAGGGATGGGGAGAGAGAAATGCTCACATCTGTGCAGAGGCACATCTGTAGCCAGCCCTCCTGTATTCAATGCTCTGATTTGGCTGCAGGGAAGAAGCAGGTCTTGATTGCACAGAGCTTTGAAGTTTGATGGTGATTGGAACATGTGCTGAAAGACAGTGCCACTACCACGTTTGTATGAAAAGCTGATTATCTATTGAAGGGAAGTCTGTTTATATGTTTACTTCCACTTGTGTTAATACACAGGGAAAGGAGAGGGAAATCAGCATATGAAAATGCCAGATGTGACTAAAAGCCCTCAAAGTTAGATAGGGCTGGGCTCAGATCAAAGGGCTCTGCTGACTTGGGCTAAGTCTCAAACTCTCCTCTGTCTTGGAGTTACTTTAGGCCCTCGTGGTTAAAAGATTTATTGGGAACCACAAAAACACATCTGAGTTTCTCATTTTACAGACTTTACCTTCCTATTACACAGTTGCAGGATAGCACCAAAAGAACAACATCAATTCCCCCTGGTACCTTTCAGGCCATGTTCAAAGACGTGGAGCCTTTGGCAGAGAAGATTTATGCACCAAGGTGATACTCTAACAAATTATGTCCAGCCATCTGAAAGTCATCATTTCTGTGCACATGCATGCATTTTAAAAGAAAATCTACAAGAGGATCAAAAACAAGATTAAACCACATCTGTTTGGGTTTAAACTACATTGTCTGCAGAGTTCAAAGTTGTTTCCTTTCGTCTAAAAAAACTCACCCAGCTGTTTTTTATCTTAAATTCCTGCCACTATCAAAGAAGTGTTTTCATTGGCCAACCGATGTTGTTTCTAGAAGTTGAGCTAGTTAGGAATGGAGCTAAGTAAGAAAATATGCTTTATTCATCAAAGGTCTACCCTCTGTGACTCGACTTGGCACACTGAGAAAATTAATAGAGAGGTTTCATCAGGTTCTAATGGGAACAGTGTATCTACTGTGTGTCATCATGCCATAAATTAGGTCCTCAATCTTTTCACTCAAAGTAATTGGCTACAACTGACACTGGTAAAGAAAACACAAGGCAGAATGAATGGGAAGAAGCCCAAATTAAACAATAAATAAATAAATAACTACATACGTACATAAATATAATCTAAATACATATAAATAAATAAATCCAGCACAAATTCAATCTGGGGGAAAGAGGAATGTTTTGGAAACTGCCATCAACCAATAAACATCCTGCATAAAGGGCAGGTGTGTAAAAAAGCAGGGCTTGTTCAGCTACCCCTGACAAATGCAGACACCCATGGACACGTGTAGGTGTAAATGCACACCTGCACACACACACAGGAACCCCACAGCACAAACTCTTGGTGCTCAGGGCTAAACAAAGAGAATAAAAACACTGCCCCCAGCATAGGGGCAGCGTTTTGTGTTAAAACATGAAAGGAACATGAGCTTAAACCAAAAGGGTGTGACATGATGGCCTCATGCTGAGCGAGGAATCTCACCTTTCCAGAAGCCCTCTGCCTCCTCGAGTAATTTCAAGCAGTGTGTGAAGGTTTCTTTCACACACCAGAGCCCCAGTTCCACTCTGGTGGGAACTGGCTGAAACCTCTCATAAAATCAAAGGAGGGTTTGGGTGGGAAGGGACCTTGAAGCCCCTCGAGTTCCACCTGGGCAGGGACTACAAACTCAGAGCCAGGCTGCATGGCAGCTCCTGCAGGCAAAGCTCCCTGCGTCCCAAGGCCAGTCTGGAGTCACAAACCAAGCAGCAAGAGCTGCTTCTCTTGGCCAAAGAGCTCTCAGAGCTGCTCTCACCCCTCCCCAGCACACCCAGAGTGGGGAGGGAGCTGGCACTGATCACCCTTTAACCAGGAGCCCAGGGCAGGAGAAGCTGCCACAGCTGGGGCTGTTCAGGTGAGCAGGAGGGTCTGCCCGTGGATACCTGTGGGTCCCACTCTGAATTTTGGTCCCTAAACCCCAGAAGTTTTCTTTCCTTGGTCCATCTTGCCCTGCCCTTTCTGAATTCAGGAACACAACTTCCTTTTATGATGCAGCAAAGAGGAAAAGTGAGCAGTTGGGCACCCTACAGCTGGTGCAGTAATGGCACCATCTTTTCAATATTTTCATTATTGAGTTGTCCCAGACTGACACATTTGATAGCCCTCAATGTGCACATCATTCCCACCATGGCCCAGCAGCTGGCAGCCCATGCCAAAATTCTCTAAGTGTGTCCCCACAATGTATAGAACTCATGGGGCTGGCTTTGCTCACCAACTGTGCACACATTTTGTGCTCCACAGTCCAATGTAATTTTACACATTTCCAATTCACATTTAACCTTGGGTGGGATGAACCAGTAAATCATTTGCCCTGGGAAGAAGAACAATACCAGCTAATTTATGTAGCTAATCAGAAGCACATTATTTTTGTTGTGTTTGTTTTCACTGGAGTCTCGAGCTGGAAAATATTTTGGGTGGTCTTTCTTCTGAATTTGTTCCCCTTCTCTTTTCAAAATCTAGAGTTTTAGAGTAACCTCTATTTGTCTTATCTGTTCCACACAAATGGAAAAAAACAGTGATTCAATCTCTTGACATATGTTTAGAGACTACTCATAGAAGGCTGGCTCTGTGTACAGCTCAGGAGAAAAACTTATAACTGGATTCTCCAAAGGGGGAAAGTTCAAGAATGGAAATAAATCAAGATGAAGAACAAAAAGAAAATACACTGTCAATTTATTCAAACACCTTCTGGCATACAGCAAGAAAAATAGCCCCAGTGCCCCCATCATTATTTAATGCAATTCTCTTTTTCCAGGTCACAGTAGTACATGTTCCAACCACCATCAGAAAATTAAATACAAAGCTGGCCAGAAAGAGGATTCATACAGCTCCAAGGCAATGTCTTCAACAATTCCCAAGTGCCTTAGAAATGTAAGTCAAATTTTCAGAGTCCCAAAGCAACATTTAGGCCCTATTTCAGTGCTTAAATCTCATGCCTCTATACATGTTTTTGCATTTGGCTTAGGCCAGCAAGTGCACTGGGCTGTAGCTACACAAACTTCTTAAATATTTTATAGGAGAACTGTGCCTCTCCACAGCAGCTCATCTGATGAGCAACAGGAGCTAAGCCTAGGAAATGCAAAGCAGGAAAACCCAGTAATTTCAAAAATATGCTGCCTCTGCCTGTGAGTGATGGTCCAGAGCCCTGGATGGGAGGTGAGCTGAGGACAAGGAGAGAGCAGCAAAAATCCTGGCTCTGCCCACTGCACAAAACTGCCTTCAGTGCAATTTCAGGGTGTTTGTCTCCTTCCCAGACCCAGAGACCCTCCATCATTTCACAGATGGATAGATGTGCATTGGGGGTTTTGAGGTTTGGGGATGAATAACAGCAGTAAGGGCCTTCCAGGAGATTTGAATTTCAAATCCCTGGAGGAGCTGGAAGAGAGCCCTTGGTGGTTGGGCAGAGCTGCCTGTGCTGCAAATATTGTGGTGAGTTCCCTGCTAACTGCACTCACTGGGCAGCAGAGGAGTCTTGCTCAGCAAAGCAGATTGCAGCAGCCTGCACCTTCACTGGGTCCTTAAAAATTCCACCTGAGGAGAGCAAATGTTTGGCTTAGGGAAAAAGAAAATGTAAGTGTTGTGTAAATATGGGATAATTATTCATAAGGATGGTGTGTATCTGAGTCTCATAAACATCCCCAGAGATTTGGAACTTCCTGGGAGCTGTTCAGAGCACTGATGCCAGCAGAAAGAGAGCACAGGCTGCCCCAGTGATGCTCTCCCTGTAAGCAGCTCCCCTGTGATATGGCCAAAAGCAACAGCCCCCTCCAGCTGCAGGCAGACAGGATTTCTGAGATCTCTGCCCACTGGGTAGAGACCAGAGCACTCCCTTCTGCTTGGGCAATCCGTGGCAGAGAAACCACCAAATAGTCAGCTCTGAATAAACATTTCATCCTCTTGCTCCCACAGTGCTCCCAACACACCCCCAGAGTCATTAAGTGGCTATTTCAGACAACATGAGAAATTCAACCCTGACAAGATCATAGTGCTGACACCACGTTGGCTTTGCTAACATTGCCTGGTGTTATGCAAACTTTGCATTTATGGGGAGGCACTGCAGCCAGGCTTTGCAGGCTGGGGGGGAAATGGAGCTTCTTGAACTACCAGGGTGAACCATTGGTTGTTTTCTAAAATTCAAGGACAAGAGTAGCACTTCAGCTTCATGTTCACCTGCAGAGCAGCTCAGGGAGGAGGTGTGGTGGGTAAGGGCTCTGCTGGGCTGACTGGGCTTGGCACTGCCTTGCTCTGTGGCAAAGCCTGGCCTTAATAGCACAGACTTCAACAAAACCCTCTTCTCTTAATCACTCCCAAACACAGTAAATATTTCCAAAGGATTGAGTGATATAAAAGCAAACATGACAGACAAAATCCTGCTGTTCTGAAGACAATTTTAGTGATGTTTTGTGTCCTTTTGAATACTGTCAGACCTCCAGAATGTTCTCATTAATCCTGCTACTGCAGGACCTGTGAGCTCTGGTCAAGTGCTTTGATCTACTGTGCAAAGACACGAAGACACAACCCAGCCTGAGGCAAGGCTGCAATTAAACCAAGATGAGAGACAATTTAGGGACACAGGCGAGCCAGCAGGGCAGTCAAGGTAACTCTGATCATCCAGCCAAGCTGTGCCTCAGTATAATCTTTATGTATTAGACTCAGCAACAACAGTGGAAAAGCCTGGACCAATTCCTTGTGCAATCAGAGCAAGCCTGGAGCTGACACAGAGCAGGAAAGGGAGGGGAGGAATTAAAAAGAGGAATCCATGGAAGAGGATTCTCCTCAGAAAGAAAGAAAGCATCATCCTTTGATTAGAGCAAGGAGAAATCTGGAAAAATATCAGTGCACCACAGAGATAACCACTCCCCTTCTCCCCTGTGCCACACACTGGTCTCATCTTGCTTGTAATCTTAAAGACTAATTAATGCTGCACTGGCTCTGCTCATCCCAGAAGCCTGGTGCTAACAGAAGGTTTCAAACAAATTGCTGGCCTTCAAATGGAAAAAAAATGTTGCAATGGCTTGAGTTTCCATTGTCTGAGCATGGAGTAAATATGCTTATTTTCTTTTGTATGTAGCAGAAAACATATGGAAGTCGAATTACATTTGTCCCAGCCTGCCAGTATTTTAAATTTATAGAACCCAAATCATCTGAGGAATGTCATGAATTTACAGACTCTCTCAGGGGCTGAGGCTTGCACTGGGATCTTTAGGGCAGTGGATCTGTGTGCAGGAGCACATTTGTGCAAACAGCTCTTAGAGACCAGTGCAGGTTAACGTTTCTGAGGCCACGGTTACCTAGGCCAGGCTCAAATCTAAACTCCCTTCTCCACCCCGTCAGGGCTCCTCAGAGACCTCTCCTCCGAGGCCCTGTCAGCACTGAGTACAAAATTCTTCACCTTCTCAGGCTGCCCCACCTTGGATGTGACAAAGAACACTTCCCAGGCTGTATTATCTATTAGGGCACAAACATTTCTCAGCTGATCTTTTTCGTTCTGATGCTAAAATTTAGCCCTGAGAAGTATCAGCCCCTGCCCAGTCTGTCCTAGAACCACAGAGCAGTTTATCTCTACAGTGTTTTCAAGCTGATGAAGATCTCCCACTTCGAACAATATATTCTACATTTTCATTAGAGCTGTTTTACTTCATTCAGTGACTTCCCCACGCAAAACAAACCGATTTGTAGGTGGAACTGACTTCTGTTTACCAGCAACGTCTCCTGATACAACTCATCAACAGCAACAGTACAAGTCACACCTATTCCTCTCACATTAGAGCTGAAATCTAACATTTTTCCTCACAAGCTAACCCCAAATTCGTGCACATACTGACACCCACGGGGCTTCAGAGCTGGGGAGCTGCAGGGGGGCTGAAGTTCTCCCCGAGTGAGTGTGACACCGGAGGGTGACCTGGCGTGGGGAGGGTCTGCAGGGTCCGGCAGGGCAGCAGGAGCTGTCCCCATCGCCTCCCCTGGGCTGGGTTATCGGAAGGTGGCACTGTTGGATCCACCATCGCCTGCAGCCTCCCCGAACGCAGCTGCCGGGGCGAGCGCTGCCTTAATAATGACAAATTACACATCCGCCGCTCAATTAGTCCTCATTCACGTCGGGAGCCGGCCCCCGTCAGGTGGCTGCAGCCAAAATCCTTCCCACTGAAATAGCTGCTTTGTTAGAGTGGCCTAAATGGCTGATGCAGCGCTGGGGACACGGGGGGGACATGCAGGCAGGTTTGTGCCGCAGCACCTGCCCCGGGAAAAGTCGCTGCTGCTCTGGGTGGAGGTTTTCCAGCATAAATCTGATGAATTACAGGACCACAACCCCCCAGCCCGTGTCCAGGGGGACGTTTCCAGCCTTTGGACACGTCATGGGAAATGGGAGATGCTGCGTTGGACGGGCACTGCCCCTGTGAGCGCTGGGAACCAGGAGGACCCAGGGCTGATGTGCTCGCAGTGACGGAGAATTTCAGCCACAGCAAAAAAGTGCTGCGGGCTCTGAAGGGCTCAGGGAAGCTTTGCCTACACTGCAGGGTGCAGGCTGATGTGTGTGTGCTCTGCCCAGGCACCGGCTCGAGCCTGGGAACTCTGTGACTGCACTGAGAAGTGCCTCACCTTGGGAATTCAGCCCTGCAGAGGGGCAAAACGCATTGTTTTGGCCTCAGCCTAAAATCTACCTGCCCCGACCTCTTCAGGTGCCTTCACACGAGGGGAAGGGTGCAGCAGATCCAGGAACATCTTTAGGAAATGAGATACCTGTTCTTGAGTGGATTAAGCCTTATAACTGCAAATGGAGCTGCGTTTAGGTGTTCCCAAAACCCTGAGCCCAGAGACGTCACCACCCGGCAGAGTCAGTCCCAAAATCCACAGGGTTTGCCCAGAACCCTGAGAATTCTCCCTCCCAGCCCAGGACAGCAGGTCCAGGTGGGGAATTTGTGCCTCAGAGCACATCAGAGAGACCAAAGCAGCGAGGAGCAGCTTGAGAGCCCTGGCTCGCCCTCTGCTCTGCAGCCCAGTGCAAACCCTGCAGGAAAGATCTGCTCCTGGGTGACAGGCAAACAATCTGGCTCCGAAAGGAAACACAACGCCAGCTGATTCAGGGCTTTTTAGCATATGAATGTGGAAATTTGCTGTGACAGGTGGGGCGTTTCAATGACTCTCAATAGAGAGCCAACTGCTCCTCGGTTATCATTAGAAATTTCTCACTGAAATGCCAATGACTGGTGCCCCATGCTGGGTAATGGGGCTCTGAATTAGTTTTTTTTTAAAGAGAGAGAGTGAGAGCAACTAAAGGCAATATCCCTGCTGGGGGATTGCCTGATCTGAGCACAACTAGCAAAATATTTGTTCATGCAAATGTTTCCTGCCATGAGCAGCTTAACAATTTCATGCGGGAAAATAAACAACAAATAATGGAAAGCACATGAGGCAAATAGAAATATTTGGAATCATCCTAATTGCAGAGATCTTCACTGTATGGAAAGAGCCAGAGAGTCCAGCAGCCCAGCAGTGACCTCAGTCTGTGCCAGAGCCAGGGCAGGAAGTCTTAAGAGGAGATTTCTAAAGCAGCTTAGCTCTTACACCTCTGTGCCAGAGATTTGGGGTGTTCACAATGAGCAGCTCTTCCAGCAGCAGCTGCTGGAGGCTGAGCCTCGGTAGCAGAGCTGAGGGAACTCTTCCCATGCACTCTGATCCATCTGCCTCCCCACCTGGGCAGCAGCACAGCAGCTCCTCTTTGGCTCCAGTGGGGACCAGGCATCCAGCAGGAAGAAAGAATGGCTCAGGATGCTGCTCACCACTCCAGAGGGACATTCCTGGCTTTAGCAAACCTCCAAACCACTGCCCAGCTCCCAAAGGCCACGTGCAGAGTGACTGCAGCCTCATCAGGCTGACTGCAGCATCTCCCACTGCATGGTTTGACAGGAGGAGAGGGAATGGTAGCACCAGGAAGGTTTAGATTGGAGATCAGGAAAAGAAAATCACAAATAGGGTTGTAAAGGAATGGAACAGGCTGCTCAGGGAAGTGGAGGAGTCACCATGTCTGAAAGTGTTCAAAAAATGTGTGGATGTGGAAACTGGGGGCAGGGTGTAGTGCTGAACATGGTTCTAGTGCTTGGTTATGGTTGGACTTGATGATCTTTGAGGTCTTTTCCAACCTTAAGGATTCTGTCATTTGCAAGGATGAGTGACAAAGGATAATTGGGCATCCTGGAAAATATCAGCAAGACAGGGAACATATTTTAAGGACTTTTTGGGTGGTTCCTATCCAACAGCAAGAACACAGAGCCTGTATATTTATACTCTCCTGGAATAATACAGAAAAAAAATTTCCCATCTGTCTCCTCCAGCTCTGTTCCCCTTCCAGGATGAGTAACATCCATCCTGGAAGGATGCATCCTGATTTTGCCCAGCCACAAGAGACAGAATGGTCAGGCAGCCTGAGCAGCAGTTCAGGCTGATTTACACCCTCAGTGGGTCACACACATCTCCTTCAGCATCCCCCTCCAGCTCAGTCCCCCTCCACTGCCTGCTCCAATCACTGTTTTCGTTTGTTTTATTCAAATAAACTCAGAGGTGCTCAGAAACTGCCATATAAATGACTCAACTGCAGACACACTTGCTGATGTAGGAGACTTGTAACACAAGCTGGAAGAAAAGGGATTTTTTTTCCTTCTCCACCAGGCAGAACCTGTATTCCACAGACAGATGGGAATGTTCTTAAAACTAGAAAAACACTGTTTGCTCTGACCCACCAGTCATGCTCACTGAACCACTGCCATGCTCTACATGCACTAAGTGCTCCACCAAGGGAAACCAAACAAATGAATTCAGAAAGATTAACAACTCCAAAGCTAAAAGACATGGAGCCTTTCATGTTTTTCTCTCCAGGATATCTGGGACATTTGCTGTGAACACGAGTACACTGCACATGATTACAATTTATTGAATTAAACCCAGAGTCGTTTCTGTTGTATAAAGTAGCACTTTCCTCCCTTATCTAATGCAGATGAAGTTTTGAACTTCAATGCCAATCTGCAATACAGCGTTCCCTTACAAACAGATTGAGCAAATTCAACTAAGTTCATCTGGATATTTTTTGGAGTTTGGTTTTTGAGGTTATGAGCAGGGCTTCAGGCAGCTGCTGCAATCAGTCTGTGACTGAAATGTTGGTTTCATGGTGGCTGATGACCTAAGAGAAACAGCAAATGCTGAACATCGGGGAGCAGAGAGGAATCCTGTTTAATCATCTTACATTTCCTCTTGCTTTGTTTGTTTATTTGGTCTAAAAAAGCTACTTTTCTAAGAAGGGATTAAAACCTGCAGCCATTTTGTTGCAAGAGCTTTTGGTTTCAACTCACAAAAAGACATAGTGGGGGGATTAATTTTGCTTAACAATCAGCTTGAAAAGTTTCCTTTAGTCAAGACCCAGCTCATTTAGCTTTGAAGTCAAATGTTTGCTCCAGCTGGAATATGAAGAGAGTTTTGGGGAGCACATCCCCACCTCAGCTTTGCCTGTGGATGAGGATTTACAGCAGAGCCCCTTCAGCCACAAATCTCTGCATGTACCACAGCCCATAAGGAAAATCCCAGTGAATGAGCACGAGTTACTGACCCACCCCAAAGCTGCTCTGGGTGTTGTAATTCCCAGCGTGGCATTTGCTGCTCCTGGGTCACAAACAGCACATTCATTTGGGGGGGGGGAGAACTCAATAATGTGGAGCATTCAAGACCCAGCACGGAGGATGCTGCTGCCTGTCTGCCCCAGAGATGCTCATCCAGAGCCATCAGGGCTCACATCTCTCCTTGCAGAGTCTATTTTATACCCAGGGGTTTACAGAGGTTTACAAGGTCTGTTCTTCCTGCTCGGTCCTGCTCACCCAAAGACCCCCAAAATGTACCAGCTATCAAAACCACGACTTCAAAGCTGGAGAAAAAAAGAGTAAGCAAACATCCCAAAGCCCAAATGGAGGCAGACAACTTCCCCCAGTGCTGCAGGAAGTGTCACTTTACAATACCAAAGTCTGTGGAGGTGATGACATTAACACTCACAGCGGAATTTCACTTCCAGCCCAGCTAAGAAGCAGCTGAGAAGCTCACAGCTCTGCTCTGAGGTGTCTCTTGAAGTCTCCTGCATTTCTTTGCACTTCCCTGACAGCAGCTCTGTGCCTCTCTCACTGCCCCGTGCATTGTGAAATCAGAGTTATCAGCTTTGCTACCCAAGGCAGGCTGCAAAATAACCCCGAGCCCTCTGTCCTAGATCTTGCAAAACTATTTGACTCAGCTTTATTTCCTTACCAAAAGTATAAAAAGAAATAGCCACTGAGAGGGTTTACAAACCCTTTTCACGGGGAGAGGAGGAACTGAGTGCCCTTAAATCTCTGATGGCCTGTGTGTGTTAGCAGCAAGCTTGAAGTGTGCCAGCTGATCAGATTCTTGCAAGGGACAGGCAGGGACCACCAAAGTCAAAGAAGACCCATCCTTGTGAGCAGAGAGTGGCCACAGGAGCTGAGGCAGAGGTGACCAGGGGGGTGTAGATGGTCCTGAGACCATCACCTGAGAGGGAAGATCTCTTCTGCAGGCTGATGTGCACACCCTGGGGTTTGTGCCAGAGCAGGGAGAGGCTTCCCTGTTCACCTCTGCTCATCCCACATCTGCAGCTTGCCAGGAATGGGAGAGAGGATTCCTGAATTAAACATGGGTGTCTCTGCAGAGAGAGATCTCCCCTGCAGGGATGGGGATCAGCCTCAGCCTGTGCTGGTGCCTGACTGGGAAGGCAGAGGGGGAATTGCTGTGTGTGACAGAAGGGAAAAAAGGGGGAAAAGCCCAGCTTTTTAAAAAACCAACACCCTGCTGCTACTGCAGGGTGAGCAGATCCACATTTCAGCCCCTGCCTTACCCCATCCCTGAGCTGAAGTAACCATAACAATAAAACATTTTCTAAGTGCTTTCCAGACCTTAATGCTGTTCTAAATGTCCTGTAAAAGTCCTTGCACACACAAATTGGGAAGAACCCCTTGCCCAATGAGCAGTTCCCCAAATAAAGTGGGGCACACTCTGCTGTGCCAGCATCACACACCTTGGGTGGATGCAAAGAGCCTTCAGCTCCCTCCACACAGGCCTCCAATCCTTCAACTGTGCCTTGCCACAGGCAAACTGACTGCAGTCAGCAGGGTTTTATTGATGTGAATTTCCTCACATATTAAGGTTCCCCACATTTGGGTTGAAAAATTGGCAATACTTCCAAGAAAAGTATTAAATAAGGCTAAGGAAACAAGCAGTGCCTAATGTGAAATCTGCCAAGTAATATGAGATGGAGATGGTAAGAAGTTTTCCAGCAGGACATTCTTCCAGGAGGAAATTTGGTTTCCTTGAATCCAAAATGTTTGCAGAAATGTGTCAGTTTCAGTGACACTGTGTTTTGAAAAATGCTGGAGTAGGGCTTAGGTTGAGATTGAACACTCAGACTTCCTTTGAGTGGAACTTTTCTGTTTTGAAGTGCACTTTTTCAATCCTTTTAATCTCATTTTACACAGTATAAAACAGAAAAATCCATTTCAGACCAAAATTATATTAAACTGAAAAGTTGTCATATTAAAATAATACCTACCCCCAAAAGCTCATGCCACAAGAATCCAAAACTGTGTTACACTCTCATTTTGGAATAGAAAGTGACCTGCAAGCACAGTGAACTCCAGTGAAATGGAACCCTCTGTTCCAACACTGCTGTGTGGCTTTGCTAAAATTCACAACTGGAGCAAAATGTACAGTGGGGAAGAGTCCAGCAGGTCTGAAATCCTTATAAAACTGTAGATTTGTGGGTATAATATCTAGATGACAATGCTAGAGGGCTTAATTATAAGAGATATTCTAATGCTGCATGAAGATCCTGGAGGTCTGGAATGATCTTGAGACATTGCTACCCCATTTCTGCTCCTTGTGCTCTGCTGGCTCTGACCTGAGAGAACTGGTGAGCACCAGCCACCCCAGCAAACAACTGAAATTACCCAGATATTCCATAGGAATATTGGGAACTGAGGAGAGAGGAGAAAGCAGAGAGAGAATAACTGATTTTAACAAGGAGCACTCAAACAGAACAACCTGGGACAAAGGTACCCACCAAAGCAGACCAAATAATTCTCCTTTATAAATCTGGCAGATAGACTGCAAAGGGAAGAAGAGTTTTAAAAGTTATCCAGGTCCCCAGAATTTCCCTTTAAACTTCCATAATTGAAGGTGGAAGAGGGAAGTGTACAATCTCTCCCATTTTAAAGCTGGCCAGGTTAAAACTACCACCAAACCTACATCAAAATTGGTTTGCTCAGGAGGAATCAGAGACAGCAGCATCACTGGTTATCCACAGAGTCCCTCCCTGGAATGAGGTGGTCAGACAAGAGAAATACAGGAAATACCCCCCAGTCTGCAGCTCCTGCTGAGCAGCTCTGCCTGAAAAACTGAGCCTGAGCAAAGCCCCAGGCTGGACCAGAATTTCTTTCATGAACCAGCTCCTAACAGCAAACCAGTGAGCTCTCCCTGGATTGAGCCTCAGCTGCCATACAGCAATAACCTGGGAGATTCCAGGTTAAACAACAAAATACAAGCTGCAAGGCCTTTTCCAAGGTATTTCAGGGCTGAGAAAACTTCCTGCAGGTAACAGGAAAAGAAACACGTGGTTTCCTAATGTGAGCTGCCAGCAGCCAGAGAGATGGATGAAAAATCACCAGGGCAAGCTGCAAAGCTGCCAGGCTGCTGAAGGGCCTTTGGGTTTTGGAGGGTGAGCAAGACTTCAGTGAAATAACAGCAGCAACTGAGCTGAAATGGCTATCAGAGCTAATCACATCCCTTCTTCTTCCCTAATAATTCACAGCTGAATGGAGGGCTCTGTGGAAGTATTGGATAAGCCAGAATTTCGTGCAGTGCCACTTTTAACAACTGCCTGGGAGTGATTATTTGTGTGAGAGTGCCAAAGAATTTGACATGACAGATTAGAAAGTAAAAACTCTGCTCTCAAGAAAATCACCCCAAATGTGGGGGAATGTATTGGATTTCAATGGAGCAGCAGTGCACTGACATTATTGTTTCACAGGCACCAAACTTTCACATTTGTTTCTTTTAAAAGAGCTCAAGGTAAGAAAAGGAGCTGGGGGAAATTGACTGAAATCATAAATGATCAACAAAGGAAGGAGCAGAAATGTCCATGTTCTGCTGTCCAAGCTCTTTTTTGTTTGTTGGAAGATTCTTCCCCCACCAAACCCAACTTCTACTTATCTGGAGAGCCTGATGTTCATCCAGGCCCAGTTTAGCTATCAAGAAATGAGCTTCAAAGAAAATCAGCCCTTTTTAAGTGGTTTTGGGGCTTTTTTTCCTCCCAGCATCTTTTATGACATTTTCACTTCCTTCAGCTTTTCAACTTTTGAATTTAAACAAGCATGAAATCCTTTCTCTGTTGGAGCCAATGGCAACATTCCCACTTATTTGGATTATCCCATAATTTCATGCTATATATTTTGCTCAGGCTTAACTGCAATCAAAGCTTCTTTGTTGCTCCAGTTAGCAGTAGACCATTTCCAGATTTTGGCACTCCTAAAATGACAATAAAGAGGAACAAAATTGGAGTAACCCTGGGAAGGAAGGTGCTGCTTGAGGAGAGAGAGTCTCTTTGGAGGATTTGGAGAAGGAGAAGTGATACAGGTGTGAGAACACTGCTTGGAGAGGATGTCTAGGGCTGTAAAGGAGCAGGTTTTGAGGAGGAATGTCCTGGTATTTAAAAAGCAAAATGCACCAAGGGATGGGAAAGGGAAGAGTGTGTACCACCCACTCCCAGAACTCCAAATGCACCCTTGAACAGGGTAAAATTGGACAAAACTTTTGATTGAGAGCCACAGCCATCCCCAGTTTGCTCAAGGGGAAGCAGAGTCCCCATGCAATGAGCTCAGAGCGAAGCTCTGAGTAAATCCTGTGAGGACACCCCATCACCTGGATCATGTAGGTCACGTCTAGACACACCTGCCTAAATTCCACATAACCAACTAATTGCCAATAAGGAGTTGTCTAAATAACACTGGCACTTCAATTCAGGTAAAATAATCCTGGATTCTTCTAGCAGTCACCTCTGGATTTCAGCTGGAATAAGACACAGCCCAACAGCACGAGCTGGCAGGGTCCAGTCCGAAATGGTTTCAATTACATGTTTAAAGTCAAGCACATTCTCATGACCAAAGTACTTTTTAATAAATATATTCTCCTAAATGTCCAGTAAGGCTCATGGTAATCTACTTAAGCATTATTTTCTGGAAGGTTTAAGATTCCTCTAAGCTGAATTACATATGGAAAATTACATTAATGTGTCTTCACATAAACTCAAAGTTTATTGTTTTATTATTATAGAAAAACCATAAAAAGATTTGTCTGAAGCCATTGGCTGTTGTTCTACACATCTGGTGGAATGTTAGTTATTACAATAACTCCTTCAGCGCCCTCAGATGAAGCCCTGGGCTAAAAATGAAAATAAGTAATATGATAATACTGTAAAAAGATGTTATGGAATCACACAGAAACACTGAGCCAAATCCAGCTGTCAAGGGGGAAAAGAGATCCTGGCTGAGTTTTAAAAATAGCATTAAGTCAGGCGGGAAAAAAGGTCAAAATCCTCATGACCAAGCCACAGCCTCAGCCAAATCCAGGGTGCTGCTGCAGGACCCTGGCAAGAGGAGCACGAGGATCCTTGGCTGCCCCCAGAGTGACAGCAGAGCTCCTGTTCCCAGAGCCAGTGAGAGGCTGCCCAGAAACACTGGCTGGGTTTCATTTTGGTCCCAGATCAGGTGTGGGGACAGCACAGAGGCAGCAGCAGCTGGGAGAGAGAGGTGAGGATGGGCAGGAGCCCCTGAGCCCTGGGAAGTGCCAGGAGGTTGGGAGAGGAGCAGTGCTGAGGCTGCTCAGCACCACAGGCAGGATTCAACCCAAATTTGGGGGTGGGAGATGGGTAGAGAGGGCTTGAGGGGCCAATCTGGCTGGCACTGGGGTTTTCCTGGTGAAGGTAAAGGGGCTGAGAAAGACTGGGAGAGGCCAGTGAGATGTGAAGCAGAGGGAGGCACTGGGGCTGTAATGAGGAATTGAGGAGGAAGGGCTGGGAAGGAGGAAGGCCATGAGGGCACTGGGGCTTTCAGGAAGGCTGGGGTGGGTCTTTTCCGGAGTCCCTGCCCTGTTGGCTCTTCCTTTCCACGCTGCCCTTCACTCCCCAGTCCATCCCTTGATAGCAACAGCCCTTCCCACTGGCCAGGGGCCATCCCAAGGCAGCCCCTGCACAGGGAGAGGCTGGGAAGCAGGAAAGCACAGACAGGGGCGTGGATTTAAGTCTGTAACTGCTGATCCTCACCTCCCCACGGAAAGGCAAAGCCCACAGCCTCTCATCCCTCTGCTGCCTTAATCCATGGTCACCTCTGTCAGGAGCAGCATCCCTTTCCTGGTGGAAAAGGAATGGTAGCAGGACCATGCCAGCTGCCTAAAATGTGCTGGCATAACTGGAAGCAGCCTTGAGTGCTTTTGCTCCTTCAAATGGGCCAGACTGGTTCCAGCAAGCCATCTTTATATTTATATTTATTGCTACCCTGATCCAGAGCACATTTACCAGGGAAGTTAATGGAGCAATATTTCTTTTCCCTGAGCAGCAGTGGATGCTGTGGCTCTGGGTGCTGCTGCACAGCTTTCCTCACCCTCAGCTGCAGCAACTCCCAACCCTGAGTTTGCCTCCTCTGAGAAACTAATCTGGGTACAATAAATTTGAGTTTATGGCAGGGAATGAACTGAAAATAATTCACTGAGGCAACATTCTTCATATATATTAATCTTGTTGCTTTATCTAAATCTTAAAGCTCTTTTATACCACTCACCTAAACATCCATCTTCTCCAGATGTTTGATTTTTCAAACCAGTGGCACATTTCATCTGTCTCTAATAACACTGCTGAGACTTTTTTTTTTCCTGGATAAAGCTCAATAATATTGTTGGCTTATCAAAATGTCACCCACTAATTAATAATGAAACTAGGTAGAGGAAATAAAATTGATAGCCTTATTCTGAAAATCACTGAATAACCAGCTAACCAGTTTAAAAGTGCACTTGAGAAATGTGCTTTGTCTAGTTTAGACTTATCTCTCAAAAAAACAACATCAGGAGAAGTGGTTAGGGATAAATAAGCTAACCAGGGACATCTGCCTTTAATATTCCATTTTGACGTCAGAGAATCTTTATTGGCCTCTCAAAATAGTCCAAAGTTTTGTGAAACAAGCAGCAAACAAAACATACTCTTTTCCAGCTTTTAAAATATTTTTTTCCACTGATGATAAAAGTAGAAATCTTCACTAATTCATGATTTGAAATGTGTTTTTTATAGCAAAACTTGGGCCAGGGTTATCCTGGTTCACAGAATCCAAATGCTGCTTGTAGCTGCCAGTAAAGCTCCTCCCAAGCCTTCCAGGGTAAATAAAAATCACTTTTGCTTTGGTTGTTTGGGTGCATCCAGTGAAGCACCAGCTCTCTCCCCACACCCACCAGCTCACCTACAAGCCAGAATCTCCACTTGTAACTGGGGAAACAGCCTTGTAAATTGGTTTTTTGGAAAGGAACGAGCAGAATGCAGCAATGCTGCTGCTGTGAAATTTGGACAGAACAAGCACCAGGCAGCCCCACACTGCCAACCTGGCCTTCAGAACAAAGGGGAGTCCCAAATCCCACAGTTGTGAGGCCTTTTTGGGGCTACCTAAAAACAGAGGCCAGACAGAATTAAGGGAATCAAAAGCAGTTCTATTTATTGAGGGGCCTTCAAGTACATTTAGGGCAGATGAAGCCCCCCAGGGGCTGCACCCAAAAATGGACACAGGGTCAGGGGTTTTCACACTTTGATAAGTTTGGTCCATTTGCACATTGGGGATTAATCTTCCAATTCCAGCTTCAGCTAATGAAGTCATTTACCCCAAGTTTGCTCCCCCCAAAACTGCCTTTTGTTTCCATTTTTGGGGGCCTGGGACAGTGAGGTGTCCTTGATTGCCAGGCCTGGAGAGGAATTGTTGTGTCTGCCCCAAATGGGAAAGCAGCAGCTGCCACTGTGTGTGGAGTTTGGAGTTCTGCACTAAAGAACTGCAGGGTTACAAATGTAGGGAAAGTATAAAAGCTGAAATCCTAAAGCATCAGCTGGGACTCCAGGCTGGCTCCAGAAGGGGCTGGCACAAAGTGATGGAGAGGGAAAAGGCAGAGGCAGGCAGAGGCTGTGGCTGTGCAGAACCAGCCCCTCCAAGCCCCCTGGAAGCTGCATCCCAGAGCTGTGAGGGGCTGGAGTGGGGCAGGGCAGGAGGAGGGACACACCAGCAATGTTCCCTCCAGGATTTCTCCAACACCTCAGCAAGGAGAGCGTTTGCACAGGGCTGGGGTGGGATGGATCTCCCCCTGCAGCAGGACTGGCCCTGTCTCAGGCTCCTGCCACCTCAGACACAGAGAAGCCACTCAGCCTGCTTTTCACCTCTGCATAAACATCCCAGCCCACAAACCTCCCCACATCATTTTGGGCACGTTGTTAATGGGTTCAGAAAAATGCCCCCTCCCCCAGGCACTGAGCAGAAAGCAGAATACATTTTTGCAAGCCACAACAGAAAGTTTAATGGCATTCCAAGGCTGATGCACTTCTAGGAGTGATGATGTGGCAACAACAGCCCTGCAACAACTGGAAGTGATGTGAGGAAATGTGACTGCTCTCTAAACAAACCCCTTTTGATCCATTTTCCCTTGGACAGAAGCGTGATGTTGTTGTTCTCCCTGGGAATTATGAAATCACTTTCTAAAACTTCGGTTTTCTGTAAACATGGAAAGTGTATTTTCAAGCTAAGGAAACCTCACTTGAAAGTGCTGGGTTTTTCATAGCTCTTCCACTCTGGAAATATTAATAACTGTGGCAGGTCATGCAAGTCAGTTACTTTAACGAGAGTTTGGCCACCTCAGTCTTCTGCTATAAATATTTTGCATAAACCAATTCCATAAATGTAAATGATAAATAAGCAGGTTAAGATCATGGAATTTGGATGAATCCTTTCCAGCAGCCAGCATGGGTTGGTTACAGCAGACTTAGCTGTGCTTCTCTCTGCTGGAACAGGGAGAACTCCACTGCTGGCAGTGCCCTGCACTGACCTGACCATCAGTGTTGAACTCACACACAGAATCAGACTCTGCGTGGGCACTAATATCAAGATTTAATTTAATATCAATATTAAATAAAACAGTCACTTCTGCATCACCTCACAGTTCCTCTCTGTCTTTGGCCACACACTGACCCTTCTCTGTGAAATCTCTTGAAACTATAGTCATTTTTGTGCTTTTTACCAAAGATGCTGTTGAGCACTCAGGGATCAGAGCTCTCTGACTTCACCGTGGAGTTTTTATTTGGCTGCTCAGCTTGAGAAATGACAGCCACTCACTTCTGCCACAGCCTCAACTCAGACTGAGGAAAGGACAAAAAGCAACAACACAAATTTTTGCGAAGGATTTTGGGGTTTCTGCCCAGCAGATGTTGTGTGTGGGTGAAGGACACACCTGTGACTGCTCTGCCTGTCCCAAACCACCCATCCTCAGCACACAGGGTGAGAACAAACCACATGAGCAACTGCTGGGGCACCAATAACCCTTTGTGTGTCCCACTGGTTATCCCACACTGCTGGAGCAGCCTGGAGCCTCCTGCAGGTCCCACCCAGCTGTGGGAGCCCTGCCCATCCATTCACACACAGCCCTTGGGCCACAAGACAGGAACGACCTTCCTTGCCTTGCAATCTAATTTATGTGTTATTTACTGCACCTTATCCAGTGCCTTCCCCCCCATGAGAGCCACACCACAAATCCAGCCCAGAGCTGCCACCAGCTCCTGCTCTGTTAATAACCCATCAGTGCCCTTTATATATGGCATAAGACATCAGGAAATCCAGCAGCACATTAAAATTACTGGCAGCCACCCACACCCTCATCTTTCACCTTTCAATAGTGAAAACCTTCCCAATTCACACATCCCACACTCCCAGAGCCCTGCACTTCCTCTCCCCTGACTGCAATTTTATTGCTTTGTCCAGAAAGTAAAAAAAAATATTCCCTTAACAAATCAGTCCTGTGTTTGTTTAAAGCTTACAGGGCCTGTGAATCTCCTTTATCTCCCTCAGCCTTCCCTAATGAAAACCATGAGTCACTGCCTTCCAGCTGACCCAGCATGGAAAGTCTTGGAATACATCACTTATTTTGTGAACCTGAAGATTAAAGGGCCACTGTATCTTAGGTTACATTCTCCAGTTGGGAGTGCATGCCCATCTCCAATTCATTAGGAGTTAATTCCATATTTCAACTCTTCCCATTGATGAAAAGCATTTATAATAATTCCACACACAAACAGTGGAGTTAGACACTTTAAACCCTCTGCTGTGGAGTTTCTCCTTTCCTGTGGAATATTCCAAATATTTTCTGTCATCCTGCCTCTTCCTGATTTTTTTTTTTAATTTTAAATTAAATTCTTCCCAAGGAACTGCTGATCCTTTTGAAGTGACAGTGTGTTTAGGTTTTGGTAATTCTGAGGATTCTGTGCAAGAGTTGCAGCAGCTCAGTTCTCACCAAAGCCAAGAAGAGCAAGAGCACAAGGCAGGGTGAAGATTGCACCACAGAGAGCAGAATTTATCCCTCAAAATCTCTGTAGATTTTTCAAAGAAGCACAGGCTGTAAGACACTGAGGGAGGTGATGAAAGAAAGTTTAAAATGTTTGTGAAAAAGCAGTAGAATAAGTGCCCCAGAATAATTCTTGAGAATTGCTTGTGACAATAGAAGGATCAAAGCACAGATGGCCAAAGTGGTGAGAAGTGAAATTTTGGCTACACCACACTCCTGTGCCTTTATATTCTGGGAAAAAAAGAGCATCTGCAATTACCAACACTGTGGGAGAGGTGCACAGGAATTCACATTCAGAGTACAACTATTTCTATAGCAAATCATTTATGGACATTGGATTTAATGAGTTGATTCTGTAATTGACCCAAATTTCACCAATTCAAAGAAGCTTCTCCTATTTAAAGGAGTAAAAACACTGCTACTCTAATTATCAAATTGTCTTTAAATCATAAATGAATAGATATATATTTATATATACACCTACAGACACTGCCATTAAAACTAAATTGCTAGGGGTTTTTTTCCTCTGAGGTTTTCTTCCTCATTCATTGCGTGGATATGGTTTTGTCTTAAAGTCTAAAAAGCACAAACCAGTTCAGCTGGTGTGCCTGCCTGTGGATTGAGGAGAAAAGGACAATTTGGATAGGTGTGACACCTGTACAGATCCAAAGGTGATGCAGTAAAAGCTTCTTCATTATAGTCTGGCTGGACCTTTGTCTGAAGAGATGAGGAAAAGATCCTGAGGGGTAAATAGTCAGGGAAGAGAAGAGGAGAAGAAGGAAAAAAAAAAAAAGAAGAAATTTGTATTTCCACATCTCAGCAGGTGGTTTTTTACAGGTTGCATTGCCTGGATTTGCTGCATTCCCTTTATGGCAGCATTTCTGCAGTCTGTAAACTCAGACCAGGAAATTTAGCAATAAAGTTGTTGGTGTTCAAATTAAATTCTTTGTGTTTTAACTTCTAGCTGAGCTCTGCCTGCCTCTTCACCCTGTGAACCTGGGAGCAGCTCCTGGTATTTTCTCTTCTGGCACAGACCAATTTGATCCAGAGATCCCAACTGTGGTCCAAATCTTCCTGGATTTCCTGTCTTTTAGCCCCAGTTGTGGAAGAGCTGTGATTGTGCCAGGACTCATCATTTTTAAGAAAGTCTATTCCAGGTGGTGGGAAAAAGTTTGAAAACATTAAAAACAAAAGGACTGAAAACAAGAAGGTGAAGAGAAGCAAAAGGGCAAGAGGACAGAATGAATTTCAATCTAGGAAATAACTGAAATAAATCTTTTCTCCCTGCCAAGGTTATTTCTTTTTTTTTTTTTTTTTTTAGATTTGGATTATTTTTAGACTTTGCACTCCTTGTCGTATACAAAGGTAGGCACCTATGGTCTCTTTGCACTCAGGATATCCAGAAGCTCCTCTAACAAAAATATTCAATTCATATTAATATTATTAGAGAAAATACTAAGGCAAATGTTTGTGCTTCACAAGCTCTGGAAATAAAAATATGCTTCTCCTGCATGAGCAGCCAAGCACATCATTCCAGTGCAATGCTGCTGAGAACTTGCAAAGTGGTGTGGGTTTTGTGTTAGCAGTGAACTGTGGTTAAATAAAGTTCATTTTTTACTATCATTTAGTGTCAAAGGAGTGAATAAATAACAATGAGAGCTCCAAACCAAAAGATTTAAGCTCAGGCAGGACACTCGTGGTTAGAATTTTGATATGTGCTATTCCAGACATAAGTAAGCAATTTTTTTTTTTTTTAAGTGACGTTAAATCCTTAATTATAACATCCAGCAATTTTAAACCATGAAACTTAAAAGCTGGCCTTTGAAAACTTAAAGAAACTGAATCTTCTAAAACATTGTCTGGCACCACAGGTAACCCTTTCATTCTTCCCCTTTTTCTTTTTTCTTTTTTTTTTTTTTCCTTGAAGTAGGTGGTACCTTCCATCATTAAACGAAAGAATTTCTCGCTGGAACATCTAAAGCATGACATTGATGAGACACAGTCACCCTGCCCTGCTGTCTGCTGCAGAGCAGGGGAATAAAAGCTTGCTGGTATGTCAGTTCAAAGAAATGGACCTTTTACCAGATTTGAACAGTTGTCTTGGGAATGCAGATTTATGAAAATTGATCCCCTGTCTTTGTCCAGGGGAACAATGTGCCTTTCTTCCCCACGTTTGCCCCCTGTCTATTCTAGTGAGTCAGAACTTCTTCAGAAAACTTTTTTTTTTTTTAATTAATAGAGGATAGCCTTGCAGCCACAAGGTTATAAGATGTCTCTGACAGACCTCTCTTTGGATACAGTCAAAGAGGGAGATATTTAGACTTCACATTCAATTTAAAGCACAGGTCAGAGTTCAAAAGTGTAGTTTGCCCTTGTCATGTTCCATTTGGAATTCAAATAGTCAGAGAAAAACAAAAGGGGAAATGACACATTGCCATCACTGGGATTCTCCAGCCTGCTCCAAAACAGGCACAAGGGGCAAAAGGAGGGACATTTCTAATAGTATTTATTGGGATATATTCTATATAATCTCTGCATTTTAAAATAACCAAAATAATCAGACTAAAAAAGTAGATGTACAATGACTGTGACTTCAAAACTACTTGCACTGGCGATAAACTTAAATAAATGTATTTCTATTCTTCCTTAAGGAACCTTTATAGGAACAAAATAACTCCAAATCAAAGTTTAAGGAAGGCAGATTATTTTAGATGCCCTTACAGTAACTGCTGCTGTATATGAAATTTTGTTGCCATTGCCATTTGGTCTGATTATTCTGTGGGAGGAAACAGTAACAACTCCCCTGATTTCTGCCATTTTCCTGAAATAAAACAATGAAAATGAGAAAAGAGCAGAATATACACATTACCAAAATGTGAAATATTTTAGGATTTTTTCCAAATATTTGATCATACAATTTCTGCTCAAAATAATTGCACTTTTGGGAAGCACTGCAGAAACGTTTTCTTCCTCATAAGGCCCCAGTTGTCTCTAAATAGAGTCAGAAAAGCAGACAAGCCACAGAATGCATTAGCAGCAGCTACAGAAGCCAAAAAAGCAGCTGAGATAATAAAAAATAGACAAACCCCACTCCTTGTCAAGCATTCTTACCCTGTGCAAGCTTCTATTTACACAAGTGCCCAACCCCTCCGACCATAAATACTTCTGTATAAAAATATAAGGACTACACAGAACCTTGTAGGACTCACCATTGGTTCATTTATTGTTCTTCACACAGCCCTGTCCCTTCAGATCTCTTTCTGATCACACTCCCACCCCTGAGCTCCTGGAGGTTACATTTATTTTTTCTCTAACCACGGCAGCTTCTGCTAAGCATTCTCCCGAATTCCACAGCTCTGGGCACAGAAGCTCCTTGTAAAGCTCTTCCTTTGCACAGTTTGAAGTCTAAACTCCAAACCCCGTTGGGTTCTGGGTGTTTGCTCGTTCCCACATCCAGCCCCACCTGTGTGTGCACATCTCCCCCAGCCCCAGCTCTGTCCGTGCACGGGGCTCTGCTCCCAAATGATTGCTCATTGAGGACTGGTCAGGATTGTTGATAAAGGCATTCATGTAAATACTGAGGGGGGTGGCAGGAGAGCTCCCTTTTCACAAAGCTGGGATCTCTGGCACTAACCAAGGAGACCAGGCCAGGTTACTTCTTTGTGGTTCTTCTGAGCTCTGTCTGTGCTTGAGCCTGGAAAGGAGCTTGAAGAATACATATGATGCTTTAAGTTTTAGGTTTTTCTTTTTCCTGTTCTGCTTCAGCTCCATATTCAGTGTCACTGAGCTCTCCTCACAGGGCACTCAGACACAACAATTCTCTCCAGCCCAAGATCCAAGGCCAATCCTTCCCAACCTCAGCCCCAAAAGCACCCACAATGCCAAAAAGAGGAGGCCGAGCAAGGAGGGTGGAACTCCGTCATTCCAAGGGATTCATTGGCCACTTCGCCTCAATCTGCAAATGGAGCAGAACTGATCAAAGTGTGGAACCCCGTGGGCAAAGCCCCTTTTCTGTGTCCATCCTGAGGCCCACCCTGGCAGGGGCTGCACTGGGCTCTGCCATTGCCAGGGTGGGGCCTTGGGAGGCCTTGCAATAAATCAATCCCTGCTTTATTCCTCTCTTTATTCTGGCTGCCCCCTGCTCCAGCTCACTCTGAGCAGGCATCACATAGACCCAGCCTAGTTAATCCCACTCAATCAGCAATCTGAAGTGACAAATACATCCAAGTCCACGTCCAAGACATTTTTCTAGGGCCATTAGTCCCAGCCCTAGGCAGAGGATTTGTCAGATCAGCACTCTTTGAGCAGGAAAAGATGCTTTTCACTGCACATTTCTGCACAACATGTGGGCTGTGGATGAACATGCACCAAGTAACCTACAGTGAAAAAAACAACCAGGAAAGTGGTCTTTTTTTTCTTTTTTTTTTCTCCATTTATCTTCATTAGATGTTTAATTACAACTGGCCTCTGGGCGATCTCAGTTTGCTTCCACCATAGGACAGCTCCACCCCAGCTGAAGGTTTGAGAGCAGGCAAGTGCAAGTAAATTCCTGTTGGTGCTGAGACACAGCTGGGCCACCTGACAGGAATTCATGATGGCCTTGGATGGATATCAGCTCTCTGAGCCTGCCCAAAAACCCTCAGTACGTGTGCTCTGGAATTCTCTCCATCCTGCCTTCAACGCTGCTGCCACCCACAGAAATTACATTGATTTTCACCTTTGAAACCTCATTTTGGTACTTTAAAGACAGACCCCAAGGTATGAATTACATAGAAGATGTGATAGAAATCCTGCCAGATTATTGTACATATTCCTTCACACCCAACAATTCCTCTCTCTTTCCCAAATTTATTTAGAACAACTTTAAAATGCAAATATTATTCTCAATAATAGCCCCTCTATTCTTTCCAGGACTACCTCATGTTTCAGTGCTTAGCAAACCACAAAATCTAAAAGCTTTTGGCTCTGCAACACTAATTGTGATGTCTGATTACATATTCCAGTTCTTAAACTGCATTTAATTTTAGACATCTCTATGCCTTGTCATGTTCACCACCCAGTGCTGCATCATTGAACATCTCCTCAAAAAAAAACCCAAAACTGTATTTTTTATAGTACAATATGCTGCTGGCTTACACTGAAAAAGCTCTGCTGACAAAAAACCAGCCTCTCTCTAGGCCAGCCTGTGACAACTAATGATTTATTGGCCAAATAGAAGATTTTTAACATAAAGAAGCCTGAGAAGAGTTTGCTGCCTGGCTGTTGGAATCAGATCCCAGGCAGGGATCCTGCTCAGGGCTGTGTTGTACCCTTGGCATCAGAAAGACAGATGGAAACCTGAAGTTCATCACAAGTCAGACAGAACCAGGGGAAAATGTCACTTCCCCAACATCAAAGAACCAATAACCAGCACTTACATTTTAAGTTCAGAGCGATCAAAGCAGACAGGCAGCATTTTAATGTTTGTTTCCATTTTTAGAGCACATTTCTAACGCAGAGCTGTTGGGTTGGTGGGGTTGTTTGTTTTTTTTTTTTTCTCCCAGACAAAGTAAGTTGGAGATATTTTCTCACAGCACAAGTTAATGTTCTCAATCTGTTTTTCCTTTCTGGGCTCTGTACAGACAAATTCCACAGCAACATCTGATGATAAGATCAGACAGTAGTAGCAGAGACATTTTTAAATCATATTTACAATGTGTCCCCTCTGGGCCCACCAAAGAGCAATCTTTCTCAGAACAATATATATTGGCAATTTTTTTTTTCTCCATTTAGAGATAATTTTAGCTTTTCAGTGTCATGCAAATACTCAGGGCTTTACTCAGATAAAACTGCTATCAAGGCATTGGGAGCTCTGCCAGGAAAAGAGCAAACAAGGCTCCTGAGAGGAATTCAGCTGGAGAAAGGCCTCAGGATTTGCTCTGTTGGGCACAAACTGGTGCATCTTTAAATGCATATTTAAAAGACAATGGATAGATAAAAGGAATAAACACAAGGCACCAAAATCATTAGGTTCTGAAGTCTAAATATGCTTTAGACCCACCAAAATTTACATACATTTACATATAAAATGAGGTTTTATTCAGCCCCTGTGCCTGGCAGCCCAGCAGGGAGGGGGGACCCTCAGCAGCTCCCTCCCCACCTTCCAGGGACCCTCCTCTCTTCATTCCCAGTGGGGTGGGGAAGCCACAGGCTGGTCCAGCTGGGATCATTTCTGCTGGGTGGGGTGGTCAGGGGAACAGCCCAAATCTCTGCCCTCTCCTTAAAGAGGGTTTGTTTCATAGGAGAAGGAATCTACATCCTCTTGCTACCCCTTGGCCAAGAAAACGAGGTGCTGCTGGGCACCAAACACCAGGCACACACAAAATACAGCAGAATTAGAGATATTAATGTCACTCCAAATCCACAGCTGGATGTGGGTGTGGACAGTGAGAGCATCTGGTGGGATGCAATCATGTCATAACTGCTCCTGCCTTCTGCTGGCTCCTGCAGGACCAAAATTAGGGAGAAATACACATGTGGAAGCACAGGAACTGATTGCCAACTGCTGGATTCCCATCCCTGAAAAGCAGGTGACACTTTGAGCTGCCACAGGAAGGATATTGGACAAAAATGGCCCATAAAGCAAAGAAGGAAATTGGTGCAGCAAAGAGTTCACAGGGAAGGAGGGGAAAACCTTTCCTAGGGAAGGAAAGAGAGGAATTGGTAAGCTGGGCTCAAAATACTTCAAACTAAAAATGCAGCCAACTGGAGAAGGATCTTCCCTGACCCCTTTGAACCTTTCCTAAACATCCCTGAGATGGGACAGCAGCCCAGCTCTGCCCAGGACCCACCAGCCACCAAACACCCACCCCAAATCCCTAAACAGGCCACAGCTTGTGGGGATCTTGTGGATGAAAGTGATGTAAATATGAGATTATATTATCTGGTATTGTTATTGTAATTTTATGGCTCTGTCTGTATACACTGACTCAAAACTTTGTAAGCTCTTTTATTGTTTGGCTTTCTCTGCCTTTAAGCATCTTAGTAAATTTATAATCCTTTTTTTTTTAGCTTCTTTTTCTATCTCTTTGCTTGATGACCTGGCATACAATGAATCAGAAAAGGGATATTTATACCCATACTGTGAGAATGTTTACAATGTACAGAAAATTCTGTCTGTGGTTTGGTCTTTGTGTATTTTCAGAATAAATGACAGTTTTCCAAATGTACTATATTACTGTTGAGTCCACAGAGTCTGTATTTATGTAACTAAAATGCTTTTATTTAGACCTTTGCAACATGCCAAAATCAAAACTATTTTAATGAATGAATCAAAGTAGAGCAGCAAAGAAATCTGTAATGTATTACTCTTTCAAAATACAGATTTCTGTGAAAAGCCTCTCAGATACAAAGAATATGTTTGTTTTATGAAAAGCAATTTTGTTATTTCCATGCCCATTGTTTTAATAACAGAACTTTGATCTTGAAAATATTTTTGCATGAAACATGAATATGGTAATAGCCAAAGTTTCCATTTAGCTGCTGCTTCACGTTCCAAGAATATTGGGTTCCATTACATGTAGTATTTAATAATTTACATATGGGCTCCAGGCAACCTTCGTGATGTCTTGATGCAGACACTGTTGAAGTTTTCCAAATTTTTATTCAGGTACATGGATTTTCAAACTCAGGAATATCAACAGCATCTCAAAGGGCCTGAGTTCATCTTCCCCCTGCCATGACCTGCTTTGAAGAGCACCAAGGTTACAGGAGAATGTTCCAGTCAGTCATGGAGATAGGAAACACTCCATGAGTGCCCCACACTTCATTTGCAGAGCTCCTTAACGGAGGAACTCAATATCTTGTATTCATTTCAGTCCTCTATAAAGTTTTGGAAACAAAGGAAGCAGCTACTAATATTCCATTTACCTTAATTCCCTTCAAAGGAATTCCCAGAAATTGCAGCTAAAATCTGTGTCATTCCCATGCATTTGCCTCCTTGGGTTTACTCACAAGTGCAGGATCATATGAATGAATGAGGCAAATCCTTCCTTCCCACCCACAAAGGTTGCTGAGGGAAAAAAAAATAAATAAAAAGGAGGGTTTTGTAAGTTTGTCTGGCACTTCCAGATGTTGAGCACATATGGATCAACTCTGGCATGCACCTGCAAGGAGAGCAGTGCCCCTGGGACTGCCAGGACCTGATGGATGTGCAGGTAAATGGATCCTGATGGATTTACAGAGCACATAAATCCATGTGTGTAAATCCATATATGGATGCAAATCATCTCTGCAGCACACTGCATAGCACAGCCCCAACATTTACAGGAGCATCACTTCTGCTCTGGGCTCACTCCTGAAATGAACCAGAGGAGTTTCTGGGATTCTGCATCCGCCCCCAGGGTGTGAATCAGTCAGGGCAGGGAGGTGGTGGGTCAAGTTTTGAGAAGAGATCCATCACAGAGAGGTTAAAGATGTGCTGCAGGCAGCACTGGGGGTGTTCTGAGCCTCCTGCTGGCAACACAACTCGCTTTAGGGGTTGTATAAACACAGCCACAACAGGATCAGAGAGCATCTGCCTTAGAGGGACACTGATGTTGGGCAGAATGGTGCCCTGGGCTGATATTTATTCCTCATTAAGGAACAATTCTGATAAGCTGGAGCCTTCCCCCCATCCCATATCGAGTTATGTGTGTGTTCCTCGAGCCCGAACACCTCTCCTGCATCCTTGGGGTGAATAAATAAATCTTACAAATGGTTGTGTGCCTCTAATGACACCTCTTGAAAGGAAGCTGAACATAATAAATTCTTGTTAATCTTGATGGATGTGTGGGAAGGAAGGCAGGCAGGAGATAGCCAGGAAAAGCAGGAGCATTAGACACTTCCATTAGCACTAAACATTCCAGCCTGCCCTCGAGAGCTGATTAACACCAACTCCTCAGGAAAAATAATGGAGAATCCCCAGCCTCAGACGTGACCTTGCAGCACTGTGGCAACTGCAGAAGGCAGAGAGCCCTCTGAGAGTGTTCTTTAATCTTCAGTTACAACTTGAGCACCATTAGGAGTTCAGAGGGCTCCAAAATTGGGAAGCTCTCTTCTCACCCACTGCCCCATCAGTGGAGAGGGCCCACGCTTGGGTTTGTCCTGTCTCTGCAAACAATGGCATATTTAATTCCCATGTGCAGTCTGCCACTGAGGATCAGAGGCAGGACCTGCCCCTCTGGCCCCCCATCACTCTCAGCAGGACATTTGGCACTTGGAGAGGTGCTGGCTTAGGTGGCCCAAATCAAACAGGGTGGTTATCATACAAATCCTGACCCTGGAGAAGCCTCATGTGGAATTAATTGCCTGTTAATTCCACATGAGCTCAATCACAGTGGCAAACCCAGAAAATTTACGTTGCCCCTGAATAGGAACAGTCTTCTGCAGAACACAGGGCATTTTCATTCACAAAATATCTGGAATATTTCAGCTCAGCTCCTTTTACATTTCAACCACCCCAGTTTGGGGCACACACTGCATCCTGCTGTCCCTGCCACATTCCTCCTGCTCCTCCCTGGCCAGAGAGCTGGGGCACCTCTGCTTCCCTTCCTGCTGCCAAACCCCCAGGCTCCCCACAGCCTGNCCTGCTGTCCCTGCCACATTCCTCCTGCTCCTCCCTGGCCAGAGAGCTGGGGCACCTCTGCTTCCCTTCCTGCTGCCAAACCCCCAGGCTCCCCACAGCCTGCAGCCATCCCTGGGATTGGGGGTGAAATCTGGGGGCTCCCCACAGCCTGGAGCCATCTCTGGGGATTTGGAGTGAAATCTGGGGGCTCCCCACAGCCTGGAGCCATCCCTGGGATTGGGGGTGAATCCTGCGAGTTCCCCAAATCCTGGAGCCATCCCTGGGATTTGGGGTGAACCCTGGGGATTCCCCAAACTCTGGAGCCACCCCTGGGGGCTCCCCACAGCCTGGAGCCATCACTGGGGATTTGGGGTGAACCCTGGGAGCTCCCCACAGCCTGGAGCCATCCCTGGGGATTTGGGGTGAACCCTGGGAGCTCCCCACAGCCTGGANACCCGCGGGCTCCCCCCAGCCTGGCGCCATCCCTGGGGATTTGGGGTGAACCCTGGGAGCTCCCCACAGCCTGGAACCATCCCTGGGGATTTGGGGTGAACCTTGGGGGCTCCCCACAGCCTGGAGCCCTGCAGGAGCAGGGATTTGGGGTGAAGCCTCCTTGCACAGGTAGGAGCAGCCCTAGAGCCGTGTCCTGGCCACGCTGTGCTCCCTTTCCAGGAGGAAAAGCATCTGCACCGCGGTTCGCAGCTGGGGCAGGCACTCCAGGGCAGCCGGGCTCCCCCCGACTTTCACTTTGTTTCCTTTCGAGTCGCTCTCAGCTTCCCCACCACTTTCCCCTGCTTTAGTTTCCATCCCAGGCAAGCTCCACGAACATTTTCCACTGGAAGGAGCCAAGGACTGACTTCTTCCCCTGCAGCATTTGGGGAAAACTGATTCTGAAAACAGCTCTGCAAAGAGGTTTGGATGATTTCTAGCCTGACCATTTTTATTTTCTAATTTAAACTAACAACCAGACTCCTTTCGGTTTTCGAGTTTTATTTGGGCTGGAACTGTTGCTACCAAGAAACAAAGAAGGAGAAAATGAAGCTTTTTGAAATCATTGCTGTGTTTTTCAGATCTCAGTTAGGCTTCTGGTATTAGACATGGCTTAAAAATCAACAAATCATATGTAATGTAAATCAACAAAACATATCTAAAGTAATATAGATAGCATAACCATAATTAATATATTGATGAGGACACAAACCATCCTGACTAAAGAGCTGAACACACATCTGTGTCCACATACATTTAATTTTCTGCTGTGAGGAAAGTTCACTCAGAATTTAGTAGGTTGCTTCTGCAGATCAATTCCATTCAGCATCGTGTTATTTTTAAAAATAATGTCCCTAAATACCCCTGTAATTCCAGCTTTTCTCTAACATTATTGGCTTGGGCAATGCTGGCAGCTTTCTGGAGTGGTCACAGCAGTATGGCAGATGTTTGCCTCAGATTAAAAAAGAAAAGAAAAGCCAGAAGAACATTTCCATTGAGGTTCACCTTAGGGTTTAACCATCAGAATGAACCTGTGCTATCCCAGACACCTTCAGAGTAACTAGGAGTCCAAAAGTTTCAAATNGTAGAAATAGCAGATACCTAGCATCATTTTTACATTAAAAAAAAAAAAAAAAAAAAAAAAAAAAGGCTTTAAGCATCAGACAGGGAATTTTAAAAATTACTGTGAAAAAAAATCAAATTGATCTTTTCTGCTACCTCTAACCATCACTAAACACCAGCTCTGGAGATTGTCACCAGACTCAGCTGAGAGGCACCACATTTGAAAGATCAGGTTCATGTCCAGCCACAATTTTGTCTTTCTTGTAAGTAGATTAAGTAACTTGCATGACACATACAAAGATAAATCCCTGGATCTTCCCTCCACCCACTTGAAAACTATTCCAATGAAGCTCTGGAGAATTTTACAACAAATCAGATTTAAGTATTATGAAAATGTGGCAAGTAGGGCTCCAGGAGTTTCTTTAAAATTCCTCAACGAATAAGAGATGTAATGCGAGGTTTTGCAATTCCCCAGTGGAGGTTTCTGAGTTCAAATTGCAATGTTTCCAAGAGGAGAAGGGAGGCAAGGCCTGAGAGGTGTAATCACGTTTAGTAGATTGAATGATAGAGTGAAAAAAATACTCAGATTTGGAACAGATAATTCGTTCTTCATGTCACTGAAGAACCCTAAAGAATCCCATAAGATCTTTTAAAAAATGGCTTCGGTGCCAGAAAACTTGGTGTTCTTTCTAATGAAATCAATTGATCCAATAATAGATGGGAAACTGCTCTGCCTTAAAAGATTTTCCACTCCAAACAAATGACTTATTTGGACAATGACACAACATTCAAGCCAATTATGAGTAACTCGCTCTGCAGAGAGCTCAGCAAGGAGCAGGTGTGTATTTACACAATGCTACAAGATCACTGCTACCCAGATATCACCACAGATAACCACAATCCACGTGGTTTCTGCCTCTTGCTTTTCAACCCACCTAAAACACCCCAGCCAAGGGCAACCCCCATCCAACCTATTGTTCCCTGGCAACTCTGCATTTCTCCTCTAAAAAAAATCAGTCATGGGTTGGTTTTTTGTTTTGTTTTTTTTTTTTTTCCTTAAGGCAAGTCTAGCTAGTTAATTATTAAGTAACTAAATTGCTTAACTAGTTAGGGGGAGGCTGAGCCATCCCCAGTGGTCCTTTGGTTTCCAGTGCATTCCTGCCTAAGGAGCAGTGAGGAGATCCAGGCACAGCTCCTTCCCAAAGGAGGGAAGGCCAAGCCCTGGTCCTGCTGCTGAGGAGACAGCAGGATCTGGGATGTATTTCCAGGTGGGATTCTGTCATGGCAGAAACAGGCTTGGGACAGAGAAAATCTGTGAAAGCCATGAAACAGTGTTTGTGAGAGGTTCTCATGCAGGGAATCCAAAATAACTCTCTGTTCTCCAGAACAGCTTAACATCAACCTGTACAAAGAATGTTAAACAATAAAATGGCACCTTGCACCTGCAGGGCTGCACGAGAGAGTCTCTCTAATGGGTTAAGATAATTGTTTATATCTTTTACCCAATGGGGTTTTGTTTTCCACCATCTATGTTATATATTGGAGTGTGAATTCTTAATAAAATCTCTCTTTGCCCTGATGAATAGACTGGAGTCTATTTTGTGTCATTGGACTCGACAGTGACAGGGTTCTGCCTGGCAGCACCTGGAGCACCCCTGGAGGAGTCCTGGCAGGGCAGTTTTCAGGTGTCCTGCTGCAGGCAAGCTGAGCAGAGCTACCTGGGGCTGAAGTCCTGCCCACCGAGGGTTCAGGCTCCTGTGGATTTCATTGGGATGCCTGCTGAGATTGGGATGGGAGCCTATTCCAGGCAAGGAAGACCTTGCTGTTTACACAAGGATGCCAAACAGCTCCCTAAGGAAGGGCCTAAATGTAAACTCCTTCCTGTGAAATGTGAAAACTAACTGTGAACTCATTCTGCTGCCATCTCCCTGTGGCAGCCCAGAGCACTCCGTCTTCTTATTGAGGCATCCCAATGTCATCTCCAACCTGGAGCTCTCTCTCACCTCTCTGTTCACAAGGACTGAATTAAAAGTCAAAAGATACAAACAGCCGAATAAACTGGGTTAAATCAACCCTGGAGCAGAAATGCAGAGTGACTGCTGCAGAAATCATCCTCCTTCCTGTAGCCCAGGGATACCCAAATGTTGTCAGCAGCACACAGAGGTGCCTCCTGCCTTGGCTGCTGCTCAGCAGGACACAAACGAGCTTTGATGGGTCACCTCAGCTCATCACAAAGACACCAATGTCCCCCCTGTGCTGCCATGGGTTGTTCATGCAAGGACCCCTGAGGCCAGGGAGGACACAGCTCCCTGGGCTCTGAACCCCAAGTCTGGTTTATATAAACTCTGTTTCTTTCCCAAGACTGCTGGTTCCAGAGATTGGTTTATTCTTGCTGGATTAAGCAGACAGCAAAAAAACCAAGCTGCACTGTGTGCTGCCAGTCAATTAAAGTGCATTGGGGGCTGATTGAGAATGGAGATTCTACAGAATATTATTCAGATTCCCAGACAATAAATCTTAGAAGTGATGTCTGGGATACTGTTCTGGTCCAATAGCATCTCTCAAACATTTATACATTGTTTGTGTGTTTTTACAGCCAGTTTGATTTGGAGCAGTGGTGTCTCTAGATGGATTTAAGGAGCTCAGAAAGCCTTGGAGCATTTCTTAGTTTGGTTCCCCTCTAATTAATCAGTATTGAGAACAAATAAGCGAATCACCAGGAAAAAAAAAAGGTTGCTAACAGTCATTTTTAAAGTCAACAGAAATTCTCCTTCATAGAGATTTTGTATGAGTGTGCAGGCAGCACTTACAGCCAGGTATTCCACCCCAAACTCACACCTGTAGGTTCTGCACTGCAGCAACAACACTGGGTGATTTTTCAGCCCCTGCAAATCAACTGTTCTCCTTCCTCTTCCTGTTCTGCTTTACCAGCACATACTTTTCACAGCATGAACTTTTCTTCTAACACCTCTACAGATATTCTTACTAACAGAGAACCAATTCCATGTGTTACTCTTATCCACAGTGACCTTCCAGGCCCTGTTCCAGAGGTACAGGATGCACAAGAGGTCTGACAGTAACTCAGCCTCTGTGTCCACTCATCTGCTACTGGTGTTGAACACATTCATGACAGTTTTTAGTGCTCCTTCTTGAAACTGGGGGTTTCTGGGGGTGGGCTGCAGAAGATACCCAGAAAAGTGCTGTCTATGCTGTATTTTCTGCCTTTAACCTCTTCTGGGTCAACGTTTTCTCAATGAAATTAGGGATAAATTGATTAATGGCTAAAGAAAAACTGGACAAGCAATTTGGGGCTTCACCAATGTGTTCTATTAAATAGCCAATTTGTTGCATTATCCACCAGGAACATTTTCAAGGCCTCCATTAACTCTATAAAAAGGGCACAAGTTGATTTATGCCAACTGTTCTCATAGAGAAGTGGATGTGAACACTTTTCAGTCTTGTATAAAGATGTTTTTTCTCAGAAGACAACAAGCTCTGCAGAGTGTACCATGGGTTTCAGCTGTCCTGCTGAAGCATAGGCATTACTGAGATTTTATCAGCCTCATTAGAAGCTTTATTCTGCATAATGATTCTTGTGCTTCCCAAAGCCACCTGTTTCACATGAACAGGTCCTGAGGTTCACAATAATTGCAGTGCTACAATTCAGGATTTGACCTGTAAAGAACCAATTACCTTTAAACAAACAGCACAAAATTTGTGCTTGTTTGGTTTTGTCAGTCCTCCTTTGGGTCCTGTTGTTTAGAAACAACTTAAAGGGAAAAAAAGAACTGTTGGTGAAGTGAATGCAAATTGTTTCATGAGGTGGGTAGGACTTGTGTGACTTCTATTTACATCCATAAAAATCTAAATTTCTCCTGCTGCAGGCAGCTGGCATAGCCACCTCCTCTTTAAGCATATTGAAAAATACCTCAGGTAATCTGCTTAGATATTATAGAAACTGTTCAGAGTCTGAGCCAAAGCCAGTAGAAAACCAAAGTGTCACATACCATGTATTTGGAGTGGTCTGAATTGTAACACTAAAAGTACTTTATTTCCTTTGGAGAAGCCACAGAGATCCCCAAAAGAGCAGAAGAAACCAAACCCTTAGGCAGCAATCTGGAGCAGCAATTTTTGGTGAGGAGGAACACTGAACATTTATTTTCATCTGATAAATCAGATCAGTCACTTTATTCACACATGGAAACACAACCTCCCCACTACGTTTAATGTCACAAAAATGCAAACTGCTCACAGGGGAAATATCAGATCAATGCTCAAAAACAGCTGGGAAGGACCAGGGGAAGCACTGCACAAGCTCTGCAAGCACTTTGTGGAATATTTAGTTGGCACTTTCCTGGAGCATTTGTGAGCATTTTCTGATATTTCTGAAGGCATGCTGGGAAAATGCTATGGGAAAATAGCAGTCAAGTAGGAGAGTCATATGAAAAAAATCAACAACAAATAATAATGAAAGAAGCTGATTTATCCCTCAGATAAGTCAGTGCTAGGGCAGAAATTCACTGTGTGCAGCAGCATTTCTTGCTGGGGAAGCACCAGGCTAAGTTGTCTTGTTTCTATATTCAGTTCTCCTCGTTGCTACTCCCACCAGGATGAGAGACACACCAAACCCTCCACACATTTCAAGAAATCTGCCAGTCTCACACCTCCCTCCCTCTTGGCTTATCATTAATTTTCTCCAGCTTTTGTCAATTTTCAAGGAGGCAGGCACTGATTTGACAGAACCAGCCTGCTTTGCACTGTGCAGAACCGAGTGCCACTTGAGGGGTTTATATTCACTCAAGTTGCAGCTCCTTCCTTAAATACATTCCTTCTTCCCCAGTATTTTGAGGATTATACCCCTCTCCCTTTGCCCTGCCCCATGGGGAACAATTCCAACCAAAGAGAAGCATCTGCCCCAACTCAGCACCTGCCTCCACCTCTCTCTTCTGTTCTATTTCACAGCTTCCTCTGCAGTCTCCTGACTGAAAGGTGCAATACACACCTCACCTTGCAGCCTCTTCTGCTCTATTTTCTTTTTTTTATTATTATTATTTTTCTCCAGGTGACTTTGCTGGTGCCCTGCTGTGCAGAGACCTCAGGAGGGTCTGGGAGCAGACACTGCCCCTGCCCTTGTGACAGACTCACCTCCCCAGAGCCAGAACAACTGCAAAATGCCACCAGCAGCCTGCAGACACAGCCTGAGCATTAACACCCACCAGCCAAGGCCCCAGAAGGGTGGATTTTCCAGGAAGGAGCCAACCCCTTGAGCAATAGAACAGGCCTGCCAAGGACAGCCAAGTAAAACCAGATGCGGTGGCTTGGAAAGGCACAGAGTGGGAATTGCACTGGTTGGCAGCCTGAGATCAGCAAACAGGGAGTCAACAGGGAAATGAGAGGAGAAATGGAAGGAGAAACAAAAAAAGAGCAACTGGAAGAGCTGACGTGGGCAGGGTGTTTGGCAAAATATGAAATTATTAATCATAGTATTTTACTATGTATAAAAGAACAGGTATGACCTTACCATTTGCAGTTCTACCATTACCATTTGAGGATTTACCATTTCTATTTGAAGATTTACCATTACTTTTTGCAGTTCTACCATCACCATTTGCAGATTTACCGTCACCATTTGCAGTTCTACCATTTCTATCTGAAAATTTACCATTACCTTTTGCAGTTCTACCACTATTATTTGCAGTTCTACCATCACCATTTGCAGTTCTACCCTTCCTTTTGCCATTGCCCTCTTTTTTCAATCTATTTGTCTTCAATAAATTCCTGGTTCTTGCACATGTGCAAACTTCACACAGCAGAGGTCAATGGAGTGCTTTTATGAAAGAACTGAGGCTAATACTAAGGGAATGGCAAATGTACAACAAAAACAAATCTCAGCAACTTGAAAGAGCTTTGCATGCCTCCTGCCACAGTTCCCAACACCAGTTCAGTACACTAACCTTTGCCTTTAGAATAGCTGTAGTCAGATAAATCATTTAACTCTGCCATCAAGGTTGTTACCTTTGGCTTTTTCCATTACTCTCTATCTTGTTATTCAATGACTCAAATCACTCACTGGAGCCTACTTCATCAAGCTTCAATAATCTATAAAACAACTATTTTTACCAAGGTTTTTGGATTATTTTTCACCAGTCAGGCCAGTTTTCTTTACAAACATTATTGAATTTCTCTTTACATTAAGGGGAAAATTAAAAAGTCCACCAGGACTAACCAAAAAAAGGGCTGGAAAAGGCATGAAGTTATTGCAGAACAACAACAAAAAAAATGTATCTTTAGGTAATACCTGCCTTCAGGACCAAATAATTGAGTCTTCAGAGGCTGGGTTAAAGGAACAGGCTGTGGAATTTGGGATCCTGGGGGCTGCAGCAGCCCAACTCCACCGAGTGCAGCCACAGAGACACAGCAAGCAGGGCTTTATTTAATCACCCTCCCTTCCCCCGGCTCTCCCAGCTACAGCCCCGACCATCCAACAGCGGAGCGGGCAGGAAAGCACCTCCCACCCCCAAAACCCAGCTGTTTAAATAAAAAAATTCATTAAAAAAAGTCGGCGAGGTCCCTGCAGCAGCTTTTTGTGTATGTGCAGGATGCTGGGGCAGCCACAGCAGGGGCTGTGCTGAGCTCCAGCGCCAGCACCGAGCTCTCCCTGGCACAAAACCCCCTTACAAAGAGCATTGATTTTAACTGGAGGATGGAAAAAGCTCGCTGTGGCGTTTCTAGACGCTGACTGATGGGGGGTAGGTGTGGGAGCAGTCTCCTCAGCCTTGTAAAGCGATACACAAGCACCCAGCCGCAGCCGTTATCCCAAAACAACCCCAAAATAGCCCGCAGGGGCAGCAGCAGGAGCTGGGAAAGGGATCTGCTCGCTCACTGCTCTCACCTGCTCCTGATGGTTTGCTCTGCGCTTTGGGAGGCGGCCTCCACCCTAATTTAATGGTTAAACTTCCAGCCCCCCTGAGAAAAACACGAGCTGCAGTGAAAGGGAAGAAGGAATACCCATGGAATTGCTGTTCACAGCTTTTCCAAAGTTTGATTCCCATCGCAGTGGAAATTTTCACAGGGAGGTATGAAACCAGGGCAGCTGTGATTCGTTCTAGACCCAGCCATGTCAACACAGCTTTCAGGAAAAAAAAAAAAAAAAAAGATTCCTGCCCTCCTCCTCACACTTTCCCACTTAAGATATAGCATTAACTGTATTATTATCATTTTCAGATTGTATTTTCCTTGCATTTTTATGTGGCATCCTGGTTAACAAACTAATTTTTTTTTCAAAACTGGTTATTTCAGGGGGGAAAAAAAATTCAGTATCTATTTCAATAAAACTTTTAGGAAAAAAATGTACAGAAAATTTCCATTTTGCACTTGGAAATTCCAAAAAAAACCCCCATGGAGGATATTTCCTCATAATGATCCGTTTCTAATTTGTGACAGTGACAACAAACTCGACATTTCAAGAGGTTCTCAGAAAATACAGGTTTTATTTTTTCAGTCAGATCTAGTATTTATATTTGAAACAGTTTTGCCAAGAGGCTCACATTCTGTCACTGACAAATGGAGCAGAGCCTGCCAAAATAGAGAGATACAACTTTTCTTCCATTTGGAACTTTTGTCAAAGTGCAGAAGAGACCTTAGAAACACCAAGCAGACTTTTAAAGTTACTATATCTAAAATGTTAATGAGATTTCAGGGCGTAATGAATATTGCAAAAACACAAAGGGGAAAAAAAATAAGAAAAAGAAGAAGAAAAGAGCTGGAAGCTGCCTAGATCAAGACATTTGAATCAAAAAAAAAAAAAAAGGGCTAAAAATGAGATGGTTGTGAGAGATATAAAAAATATTTTCCATTAGAGGGAGGTAGGTCTGGAGATGAATATTGAAGGTGTCAGTGGGGTGGATGTGGAGCAGTGTCCTGTGCTGTAGGACTGCCCCGAGTTCTGTGCTGCTCTCAGCTCAAACAGGGATTTCAAAGCTCCTGTCCCTCCTCATCATCACACAAATAGGAAGTTACACAAACCAGCCCTTCTGGGAAGGCTTTGGGGGTCTCTGAACCTGCTCAGCCACAACCCTTAAAGAAATTCAGAGTTTCCCAAGGGCTCTGCTCATGCAAAGTGGAAGAGTTTTTGTACCTTTAGGTGTGGCCGGGGTTTTTTTAAAGAGAAAAAAATACGAAACCTCCTCATGTTTAAAAAAAGCACTTTTTGTCTCTGAAGAGTAACCCTGAGGATGTTCAACACCTGAGGTGTCCCTTCTCTCCTGCTCTAAGCTGAGTGCCTGGGGTTCCAAATACACACAACTCCCACCACTGCCACCGTGCTGAATTCAGAGTAAATATTGGTGCATATTAATGAGCAAAACAATGGCCTGACCTGGTGTAACCTCCCAGCTTCACAAAGCCCTGTTCCACCTCTCTACCCACGGCTTCAGTTTATCCCAACCCCCTTAACTACAAGAAATCAAGAAACAACTTTTTGAAATCTGTGCTCACCAAGTACTGGACGTTCCTTTTTAAAGACTTTTGTTTTAAAGCAATAAAAACTGCACAGAAGATCCAAGAATTGAAAGGCTGCCTTAAGCCACCACCATTTTCCAAAACAACTTGACTGTCAGAAAAAGACCAAAAAAAAATGCAGCCAAAAGCTCCATTAGGATCAAATTAGAGGTGCTTGAGCCCAGAATTCTGCCTAAGAGCAATCAGCTGGGGATCCTCATCTTGCACAGAAAATGGCAGGCTCCCTTTGCAGGGATTCTCTCCCAGCTCCTGGCAATCAGTGATTTGGAAAATTCTGGAGACAGAGGTCAGTACCAAGAGCTGGATTTATTGCCCCAAGATGCTCCATGCCTTCCCTGAACCCACAGGTAGCTCTCATCACCCTGCTCTAACAGCAGGAAAAAGCAGCACCCCCCTAATCTTGTATTCTTTTCTTTGGGCTCACCTGACCCAAAAATTCAGATTTTATACTAAACAGCCTGAGCTTTCCATAAGGCTTCTGGTTTTGAACTGACATGTTTTAAAAAGGGATTTTTTCCTTAGTTTATACAAATGTAAACAGAGCTGTAAATACATAAGCAGGGCCACTGCTTACCTAAGGAATGGTGGATGATCCCAAAAGCCTTCTTGTCAAATACACCTCATGCAAGTATTAAGGGCTGTTTATTCTGGAAACAGAACAAAAGCATCCTGAGATAAAGCAGCATTGCTGATGTGGAAAAACCAGAGCATTCCACATCATTCACAATCATCCTGCCAGTGTGAAAAGTGAATCAGTTTCCATTCCTGTTCTTGAAAACAGGAATTCTTTTTTTTTTTCCATGTTTCAACAGGGGAGGGTTGGACTTGAAAAAGACTTGAGGAAACGCTTATGTGTGAGCAGACAGGCAGGGATAAATACAGCTTCACCTCTTTTTCGTGGGGCCAGACTGTCAATTAAGGGCAATCAGATTTGTGAGCTCAATACAATCCCAAACACAGCCACTCATGGGGAACACTGCAAGTGCCCCCTGGCAGCTCTGCAGCACCCCTGGCCATGGGAACCAGGAGAGGATGCTCTCCAGCTTTGTGTTCTCTCCGAAATTTCCACTCTCTGAGACGTGAGCTGGCCCCCACCAGGGCTGAACTCATCCTCCAAACCCCTCCAGAATATGCCCCTAAATTATGGCTTGTGCTTCACGTCCCACCCATCAGCAGTGAGTTAATTACAGTCTGGATTTAAACATTATCATTACTTACAGCGTGCAAGATGTGTTAGAGGGAAGGAGGCATTGGTGATGTCAGTTCTCTCGCTCTAAATTGTTTAAATAAGGGAGGAGAAGACAAAGAAATTACAGAGTGCAAAATGTGGTGTCTACATCAGAATTTGATACCTACTGCATGGGTTTGGAGAGCTGGGGAAATTCAAAGATGCTGCATTTGTGGCCTTATAAACTGGGTACCAAAAACTTTCTGGGATGTAGCCTCCACTGAAATTTCCAATCCTTGTGCAGTTTCCAGCAGTGGTGAGGTCTGGGCCTCAGCCTTGCTCTCAAATCCCAGATTTACCCTTAAAAAGCAACTGCTCACCAAAACTGCTCCAATATCCAGAGCAGAACAGCTCAGGGAAAGCAGAATTTGATTTCTAGCACTTCACATCAAGATTTGCTGAATTACAAAAAACACTTCTATTACATTAAACCCAGTCTTCAAACATGGCTAATTCTCCCATACCACAAAGTGGATTGTTGATTACAGAATGCACAAGAAATAACTTCAAGACTCAGATATTGTAATGGTGAATAATGTAACTATTCAGACAAAGGGCAGCAAAAGCCAACGTGGCTGACTGATCAAATTTCCTAAAAAGCCCCAGAAAGAAGAGCATTATTTTATATTTTTCTCTCTCCATATTAATATAGGAATGCGTACTTAGAGCCAAAATTCTTGTGGCTCTCTCCTCCCAACTATTCCTGAATAAAATATAAACCCTCCTCTTTCATTAGCTGTGTGCGGAGATGAGGAGAAGGAAGCCAGTTATGAAACAGCCTCGGATGCTGCCAGTCCTGCAAGTTTGTCTGAAAACAGCAATATTTCTGAGGCAGTGAAGTGGCTCTTAAGCAACTACACAAAAACATGTGTGGAATGCCAGGAAAGGATGCTCAAGTGCTGTCTTTCACTCCTTGCTTGGATGTTTCTTCTGAAACAGAGGGGTTTGGGGTGGATTTTTCACACAGCTTGGTCTGTTAGGTACCATTTATCTCTAAGCACCCATTCTTACTTCATATCAGCCTCCTCCTAGCACATGTAAAACCCTGAAATCTCGCTCAGCTGCCAAGTCAGAGCCTGACCTTTCACAAAATACGGCCTATAAATGTCATATAAACCATTATCATCATGAACCATCTCTGCTGGGCTTGATGGCTCTACCATCACACGACTGACATTTTATCTGGCCCATGTTCCCCAGCTCTTCTTCTGTGCACCTTCTATTAATGCAGACTTGTATTTCTGTCAGCAGTAAAAATAAAGGATGGAGGCAAGTTCACTGGAAATTTAATGATAGGAGCTGCACAGACAGATAAAGAAACCTATGTAAGACAAACACAGTACAAGAAAGGTCATTAAATGTCAAAGAAGACAGAATCTTTCAACTTTGTAACTCTGTACAGTGCTTGGCAATGAACAGAAATGTTGAGAACATCTTAATATTTTAGGTACATTGTAAGATATTGCACATATTCTGGATACATTAAATATATTTGAAATATCCAGGACCACTGGAGTGGTCCAACTCATGAATTTGGTGCACAAGGAAGACCCTGTGACATTGGACAAGTCCTGTTAACCACAGGGGATTTGTCAGAATGACCCAGGTGATTGACATGGAGAGGGACTCGACTCTTTCTCTCCATTACCTCACCATTTCTCCCTTTTTAAAGGCAAACTGCTGCTGCAAAAAAAACCCCACCAGGTTTCTTGCAAAAACTTCATAATCCAGTGTAAAATGATGCCAGCTTTTATGGACAAAAGGCAGGTGAAGATGAATTGCATTTGATTTTCTGTGGGACTGGAAATTTCACAGCAGCAGGAATAAAATCCACAGTCTGAGTGAAACCTGCAGCAAACCCCTCATTTTTGTAGCCCTTTGAGAGCTGGCATTTTTGCCTGTGCTACATCCCAAACTGACATGCCCTCACCTTTCCTTTGACAGGGGAGCAAAGTGAAATGGGAGAGCCTTAATGGCCCAGCAGTGGCCCCACCCCAGCCCTCCCTCTGAGGATGAGAGAACTTCCTAAATAAAAACGATCTTCCTTAGCTGGGGCAGGGTAATTTCAGCCCTGGAAACCAAACCTCTCCTCAGTTACAAACCTCAGGCTTTGAAAAGAACATTAAAGGCTCGTGTTGAGAGGCTGCTTTTTAAACTTCTTTTTTTCCGAGGGAGAACTGAAATGTGTCTCCAGTCAGGAAAGCTCCATTTGTGCCTCCTCCCATGGACAGAGGCAGCAGAGAGAGGGGAACTTCAATTCCCTGTCAGCACTCCAAGCTGCAGCCTCAGTGCAAGGCTGCAGTGGCCTTCAAAAGCTTTCATTTATAAATAAAGTATCTATTCCTACATAAATGTCACATTAAAGTGCATCACAGAATTCAGCACAGCATCTGCCCAGCCATGGCTCCAAGTGAAAATGTTATTCCAGTTCTTGCCTATATTTTCCATCCAAATATTTGTGTAGTTTCAAATGGCCCAAGGAACCTGGTCCTGACGTCACCCTGGTGGAAATCAATGCAAGTTCTGCCTCTGGCTCCAGGCAGTGGCCTCGAGCATCCTGCAGAGACAACTTTGAAATCCTAAACCCAAACCTCCACAGCCATTGCTGAAGGAATTAATTTCTTTCTGTTTACAACCATCCTGAGCACATGGGGCAGTTTATAAACTCGGGTAAAGAGGGTTGTAAGGCGGTGGTCACTGACTTGGAGCAGCTCTCCCAAAACAGCCTGTTCAGAGCCAGGTGCACTGATGGAATTCCCCATCAGAGGAGAAATGAACACTCAACTCCCTTAGCTGGAATTATGTACATCCCCAGACCTGGGAGTGTGAAGTTTTATTCCATATTAAATGCCCTTGGAAAAAACCAGGTGCTGTGTTTAATAACAGCAATCCCAATTGCTGTTAATTAATTAATTATAATAAATTTAATAAATATAATAAACTTATTAATGCAAAAGAAGAGTGTCCTGCTAGGGAAGTGTGACCTGACAGTGCAGCTGAAGGGTGGGGACTCAGCAGAGCAGGGCTGCTGGCCCCAGGGGATGGAGGGAGCAGAAGTGGCATTGCAGGAAGGGGAATGGCAGGAGGGACATGTGAGCAGAGATATCCTGAAGAGAAACAGATGGCAGGGAGAAGGGAGATGCAAAAAGCAGTGAAGCACAAGAAGAAATACAAGAATCACTTCTACAGTTTAAATAGAATAATCCAAAAGTCAGCAATATACATGTATTAATTAAACTTTATCACCCTGCACTGCACGCAACCTTCAGATGGAGTTAACAGAAACCTACATGCACAGTTCTATATTACATCATCTACTTTTCCTTTTTTTTTTAAAGGAACAAATCTGTCAAAAATTCCTTAGCTAGGTATATCACCCTAAATATTGATGCACACTCTTTTCAGCAGGGCAACACATGCAGCCAAAAGCAACCTCAAGCTTTATGGAACATTAATAATTAGAATGAGCACTGCAGATGGAATTCAGATTTGAAAAGGGAAAAGCCTCAGCACTAAAACATACTTGCCTGAGACTGAAATGAGAACACAGTTGTGTAACCACGAGTCTTGTTACCTTCTAGAGGTCACCAACACACAGAAAATCATCCCAGGCATTCAGAAAGTCGTTTTACTGGGACATACTAGATATGCACTAAAGGTCACTAGAAGCTGAAGTGTCTTGCTGGCTTCTGCTTTGCCATAAAGCAAAGCACATTAAAAGAACAATTGAGCTGCTCCGTGGCTCTGGTGCACGTGAGAATTCTGCATCCCCATCCACAATGAACAAAGTTGGTCTCTTTTATTGCTTTTTTTCAGTACTTGAATATCTGCCTTGTAGGAGAAATTGCTTTTGCCTAATGCTGTGTCTGGTGCTTCAGGTGTGGTCTGGCTGGCTTTTTATAGCATATTCAGGAGTGCTTTTAAATCATCCCTGGGCAGAAATGGGTATCAGAAGTGGTGATTTTTAATGAGCTCCATCACCTACACCCAAGTGGCAGCAAGGAGGCTTTGGCAGCCTGTGCAAACACAGGAAAAACTGATCCCTTTTCCAGGAGGATATAGAGAGCACTGTGCTCTGCTCCTGATGGCAGGGTAACTTTTTAGTGCTAAGGCTTTTCCCTTTTCAAATCTGAATTCCATTCATGTTCCTGTTCATAGATCCCTTTCGGGGATTACAGTGAAATGACACTGAATGAAGTGGGGTTTTTATATAAATTATATGGCAGGCTTATTTTGGGACAAGTTGGTTGGAATGGAAAGGGGGTATGTAGCTACTCTGGGTGTTATCTATAGTAATAGAGCAATATAAAAGTATAAAGAGATCACTTTCGAAAATAATTAAGAAAGAGAAAGAATGGATAAGAGTAGACAGTGGAGAGGTAGGATATCCCCACCCACGGATCCAGAAACAAGACTTGGCTGCTGCACTTTTGATGTTTATTTGTCGGTGATGGTCTCAGTCTTCATCCATCAGGGGTGGAGGAAACCCATGAACATGAAGTTTAGTGGGCTAGCACACATTCAGGTTCAGGTGGGAGTGCCCAGGGACCTCCCCTGGAGGGCAAGTTTTCCACTCTCTGTGGCAACACTGTGGATCACGGGCTGCACGGTGGATCATGGATCTGGGGGCATTTTGGGAATTTTTGGTGGTTCATGGCTCCTTCTCAGACATGACTGCAGAGCTGAGCTGGCTGTGCCTTCTCAGAAGGGATGAAAACGCTCAGGTCTGTGTGTGAATGTCCCGATACCTCCCCTGGGAGGGCGTTTACACCTGAGCCAGGTGTGTAAGGGAGGACATTGGCATGACAGAAAGCATTACCCCATCTCTGTTTCCTACTGCCCTTCTCCCCCACTTGGCCTAAAACTCGGGTTGTTGCCAAACAAAAGTTGATTTGTCGTGATCATCCTCTAGTGGTGAGTGTCCATTCCCCCGGTACCTGGGCAGTTCTTAAGCAGATCAGAGGTTTTGCCACCACACACCCAAAAACCTCTCCTCCTCCCCTTCGGCTGGGGGGTGCAAAGCTGGCCTCAGCAAAGCACCCTATTGCTTTTGCAAATCATTAACCCTTAACCTTTCGCTGGCAGATTGTTCTGTTTGCACCTTTTCTCGCCGGTAATGTAAGAATTCTCACCTGAGGACTGAGCAGTCAGCCCAATTTCTAAGCAGCTCATCCAGGACCTGACTCCAGGGGCAACTCCACGAGTGCCCTTTCCAAAAGTCCCCGCAGAACCATAGGGTGCTTTGGGTTGCAAGGAACCTTAAAGACCACCTCGTTCCAAACCCTTCGCCACAGGCAGGGACACCTTCCACTACACCAGGTAGCTCCAGGCCGGCCTGGCCGTCCCTGCCCTGTCCCT
>VZTR01029838.1:520792-578609 GCA_013400775.1 Chaetops frenatus | reverse complement strand
CTTTCTGTAGGTGCGTTTTTAAGTGGGACCCCCCGCCCACCCCCCCGTAAGGGAACTCGCACAGAAAAGTAACGAGGTCGCGGTGTTGCTGTTTTCTCTTGGTTCGCTTCCCCGAAAAAAAAGCTCTAAAAGTGGAATTTCCAGGGCTGAAAATGGTATTAAAGCGGCAGAAATTGACTCCCAAGAGTCACACAAAGTGGAGGGAATTGGAAGAAGCTGCTGTGACCCAATGCTTTCCAGACCCTGAGCTCACCTAGCATCCCACAATAGGGCTTCCTACAAAATGCAGTCTTTGGGATTAACTATTACACAACTCGGACACCTCGCAAGCTATTTCAGGATCTGCAGCCATCGTCTTTGTAACATCCACATCCAAATACAAGACATCTGCTGAGTACTTGTGATTTCTTTCCCAGAGTCACACTGAGTTCTTTAAAAGCTCGATTTAAGAAGGGAAAAATTAACTTGATTTCAGCCCCTCAAAATCAGACCATTTATAAAATGACCAGAATCAAAAGCCAGAGCTACAACAATCCCCAAGTTTTAATTGGAATGAGGCTCCCCAGTGAGGGAAGCCCTGGAAGCCAATTATCTTTTAAATGAAGACATTCAGAGTCCTCCCAGTGACCTGGAATGTGCTACCACAGACACAGCAGTATTAAACTGTTCAAAACTGTCAAACATCTGTAGTCACACCTTTGGTAATGTCGAGGCTCTAAAAGCTGTGTAAAGGAAATAAAACTTCATGGTAGATGATTTTTTTTTTTCTTTAACCTTAGCAATCCAGGGCAGAACCCACCCTGTTTTCCTAACTCAAACCAGAAAATATTTCAATACTAAACGTACTGTTGTAACTTCAGGCAGTACTGGGTGTGTGCTGGTGAAAATCTTAGTAATACCATTAAAATAAATTAGGGGTTCACAGTCATATCAAGATTCAGGACAGTTCTGCCTCCCCCTTTTCCTGCAGCACTCTGCCCATGGCATTTTGGAGGCTTTCTGCTCCCACAGCCTGGCACACAGCTCCATCTCCACTGCTGATGTCAGGAGAGCCCTGCACACAGTCCTGCTGTCAGAAATCACCTCACCCAATCCCTTCATGCTCACACCACCCCTTCTTGGTGGCTGGTGCTGGAAATTTGCATCGTTTAGCTCTGTACAGTGTAGGGAGCTGCTGCAATCCTGCAAATGTTCAGGGCACCTATTTCCAGCTATACTTTTTCTCAGATTTATGGGCACAGCTGGCCCGGGCCGCTGTGCTGGGTCTCAGCCCGGTTACAAAGGGCTGTTATGCAGCTCTCTGAAGCAGCCAGCATTCTGGAGAAAGCTGGAAGGTGTCGTGTCACCACAGCCCCTGGGCCAGCGGTCACTCAATCACAGCTCTTTCACAGCGTTTTGGGCAGCTGGCCAACACTAACAGCTCTCCCCTGCCCGGCTCCCAGACAGGCACAATCAGCAAACTTGCATCTTTGTGACCCAGAGAGTTTAGCAAAACACCCGTGGTAATCACCTGGTGCAGGGGATGCTTTCCTGGCCTGGGGCTGTGGCAGGCTTCCAAGTTTGGGGTTATTTTCTCAGAGACAGTAGCACAGACTGTGCAGGAGCACTCAGCAGGACATACAAATTTGCCTGAGGATTAGGTCCCTGAACACAGGGGTTAGAGGTACAGTAGTGTGAAATAACCAATTTGCTGTCGTTATTTAAATTATGACCATTATTCATATTTGATACATTCTCAGATGTAAGGGTTTGGTCTGTGCTAAACACAATTAGGCTGAGCACCAACAATCTGAGTTCATTGCTTACAAGTGGTGATTGCAGAACTTACTGTGGGCTGTTCTGGCTCCTCAGTAGATGAAAAAGAAGGGTTTTCTCACTTTCCTGCCTGATGGCTGCTTGTTGCTGCAGATGTAGAACCAATCCAGAATAAATCAGCTGACATATCCTGTCAAAACAGAAGAAATGCCCAGTTGTGTTTAAATGCTTATTCAAAGGGGAAATACAATATTGAGTGACATTAGGCCACTCTTTAAAGACCCAAATTCGTGGTCTTTTGGCAGCTTAGGGGATCCAGGTCAGGATTCACCTTAGCATAGACTTTGTGATGCTGGATGAATCACAGCTCTGCTGTGCTTTTGTCTGCCATTTCTGAGGTGAGTTCTATAACCCCACCATAACTATATTGAGAGAAGACATAAATAAATACATATTTTATACACACACAGCTATAAGCATCTCACAGTTTTATAAGCCCCTAAAGCAGGTAGCTGTGCCTTAAGTGACCCCAGTTGTTTTATCCATGTGTATTCTTTGTCACTGAGGGAACACTTTAATTTTACTGTGTACAGTTCAAAGGTTTATTCAGAGAACGACTATTTGTTCCTAGGTGGGAAGAGGTGAGGCTTATTGAGGATGAGCTGGAGGAGGGAGTGGTAGGGAAGGTGGTGTGTCTCACTCAAAATCAGTATTTCCTCCCATCAGACATGTCAATCCTGAAATATCAAAGTCTAAACAATCAAGGAAAAAACTTGTACAATTCAAACAAGGCTTAATCCTTGGTGAAACACAGCCCTGTGCACACCTCTTGATAAACTGATCTGGTCAATCCCTTATTTACACAGCCAACAAAGTCCTTTGGGAAGGACCAAGGGGAGAGGGAATCAGAAGCAGCTGACAGTGCTGGCTGCAGCCCAGGGTGGAAACCCTTCTGCTCTCCCGGCAACCAGAGACAGGGACTGGCTTTAAATGGATCAGCCAGGCAATGATGTGACATTGAGGACCTCTGCGGTGGTGGTACCACAGGTTTGAATCCTGTAAGAGCCAGATGAAGTCCTTTAGAAGAAGAAGATGTGTTTTTCTCAGCCTGGATGTGCCAAGGATGTGCCAGGCTGCTCCTGGCAGCCCTCCCAGCAGTGACCAAGGAGCTGAGGTGCCTCCTCTGGTGCAGACAGACCTTCTCAGCCACAGCACTACCAAACAAATCAGTCCTTGCTGTCTAAAGGGAAAGGCAGTCTATTAGCTGCACATTACTCAGCTGGGAAGTGCAGTAATTTCAAGAATTATATTTAAGAGTTCTGTTCAGCTGTGGGAATACAACGTGCCAGGAACCATCGGGTCTGCTGCCGGAGCAGCTGCCGGGGCAGGGCTGGCCCCTGGCCACCACATTTCCACAGTTACCTCACTGTTTAATGACTGCTCTGCTGGAACACGAGAGCTTGGAGGGGGAGAGGAAGGCAGAGCCCTGGAAAAATCATTTGCATCGTGGCTTCCTGATGAAGAGAAGGAGAAGGTTGTTGGAGGAGCCGTTGAGAGCTGAGATGTGAATGTGCAGAAGTGGCCCGGTGTCACTGAGGTGCTGCTGCCTCCCTGGGGCTGGGCTCTTCTGCAGGGGTGGAGGGGTGGGTGCTCTGGAATGTGGCTGCTGCCATGGAGAGCGTGGGGACACTGCACAAAGCCACCACAGAGGACTGGGAATGTCTTTAAAACCCCTGTAGACAGAAGTGCTTTTCCAGAAGTACCTACAGAAGGCTGCATTCGTTGTTTCTTCCCCCTCACAACGCGACTGATTCAATCCCACCTGCTCTAACACTTGTTCAGCCAGGTATGAAAGTGTCAAATCAAAGCCTCATAAAGAGGCTTTAATGAAAACAGGCAACTCTAATTACTGCAAGTGTCTTGAGAGCAATGTTGTAATTGGTTTTTGATTGTTGTAATTGATTCGTCTCCTTAAAAAGGGATAATAGAAGGATACAGTGGTGCCAGCGTGTGCTTGTCTTTCAAATCCAGAATCATCAGTCCCTGAAAGTGGTCTCACAGGACTGGAAATTTGTTCCTTGAAATCCTGTCTGAGGTCTGGGTCTGTAGACTTGCAGGGAAATAGATTTTACTTCATTTTTCAGTCCTCTTCTGGATACCTGGTTCTCACTGCTGCCAAGTGCAGGCAGATTCAAATAAAATCAGACAGAGTTTGTTCAAGTTCCTCTGTATCAGGTCCAAATCTATTTATTATTCGATCATTAGGGAAGATAATGATCAGAAACTGACAGAGAAGTTGTAAAGCCCATTTTCAGGTGGAGCTGTTGGTGCAGCTCCCCTGAGGAGGAGCTTGGAGCGTGTGGTCAGTGGAGCTCTGCCAGCTCACACTGGCAGGGAACTGGGCTTCCTTATCATCCCCAAATCTGTGGGAGTAATTCAGTAATCCAGGATTACTTTGACATTTTTTTATGACTTTAACAGACATTAATATTTGATTGACAACCTCAAATTGACACGTTAGAAGAAAAATGCACAAACTGAAACCATCTGCATCAAATTACAACGTAACTGTTGCAATTTTTGTCATTAATTGGTTGTGAAAACCAGGCTTGTAAGATAACTTCCTCAAACATTTTTGGGGTTCATAACTTTTTCACCCTTTGGATAAAGCAAAGAAAATGGTTTTGGGAGGTAGAAAAGCTCATCTGTGTCTCTAGATACACATACAGATCTTACTCTCAGCTCTAAAAATGATACTGTTATTCAGAGGGCTTTTTGTAGTGCTCTGCTGTTGTTTGTTGTGCTGTAAATAACAACACTAGGTTGAGACTGAAGGGAGAACATTGTGAATATTTAGTTGTCTTCAACAGTTCCTGCACTTACTTTTGTCTTTAAATTAATAGGCCTAAGTAGCATCCCTGTGTCATAAAGGACATTTTGTAGGAGTTTGTGGTTAGGAACAAGCTGGGATAAGAGACCAGGATAACAGAGCCTGTTCACACAGCTCCCAAATCATACATGTCCTTCCAGGATATCTTTGGTGTACCTTGTTTGTCCAGACAACTATTCACTGCAGAATCCCATATTTTTAGGGGATTAACATAATAATTTTCAGTGATGGAAGATTTCTGTTTTACTAATGTTAAAATGCCAGAGGAAAAAAAAAAAAATTATGCACGGCAGGTGCTGTGAATAGCAATTACCATTCTGGGCCTGTGGCAAAACTTGCAGCAGTTTTGTTTAATGCTGTTTTCTAAAACTCTGCTGAGAATTTCTGTTTTATAACACTGTGTTTGATAACTGTTCAGTGTCACTTAAAGCAGTGTCACATAGCCAGGAGGAGAGAGAAGCAATGTAAGGATCCAGTCACCACCAAGCACTGGAAAAGTCAAAGAGTTTGACTACTGGAAACGTGGAGTATTTTACATAACACATCACATATGACTGGGTCAAGTAGTTGCAGGAACCAGCATTACATATAAACCCCTTCTGCTGCTGCTAAGTGTCTCACTGTAGATCTCAATAAAAAAGAGACATAAATCTTAGGGGAGGTTCTGCTGCTGGAGCTCAGTGGGGTGGCTGGAGCAGCCACTGGGAGCTGCTGACTCTGCTCCTGCAAAGAAATTCCAAACATTTGTCTCTAAACTACAAGGGGATTAAAACAAATTGAGAAACCATCCCAACAAAAAAACCTGGGTAGAAGTATTACCTGTCCTGTTTTACCCAGACAGAGGATGTTTTGAATGTGTTTATCTGTTCTTTGTAGGGTGAAGAAACAAAAGCCCTGACTCTGGTCCTTCATCGGGACTCTGGATCTCTTGGGTTTAACATTATTGGTGGCCGGCCATGCCTGGTATGTTAATTGTTAAAATATGTTTGCCCTTTCCAGTTGGGAAAAGCATGCAGGTCAACACTTAGGGGAAAAATGTTGCTGACAAGCATTTGGTCCTCTTGGGATTCTTTCAGAGCAGTTCTTGCACTGAGATTGCTGTGGATGTCTGTTAACTACGCTGCCTTTTCTCTCACTGCCTGTTGATTCTTGCAGATCAGCACAGCCAGCTCCACTAATCCTGGTGCAGTGCCACTCCCAAAATGATAAAACCCATGGTGGCTCTTTCTCAGACCATACTGCTGTGAAGTTCATGGGTTGAGAGCCACGACTTTAGCCCCTTTCATTAAAAAAACCACGTTATTTATTCTCCTTTTCACCAGAGATCCAGCAGCACTCTGTACAGGTGAAGGGATGGAGCTTAAACAGCCTGGTTTTGAATTCTGTGATTTCAGCAGATGTTTCCTGCACCACACACTCACTAATGTATTTTTTCTGGATGCTTGTTGGCTGGAGCTGCTGCATATGACTTTAATTACATCAAGGAGTGGATTATACCTTGTCCTAGTAATTTAGAAAGTATTCAGAACTACTTCTTGGCTGCTCAGAAATCTGACATTAATCACGATTTATTCCTAGTGAATTCACTTGAAAGTTATTCTTTCTTTAGAGTTTTTCAGCTTTCTGAGACATTGTTCTGCACTGGGAGAGGCACAATACACAGGAATATGAAAATACCTTGTTAGGTGTAAGATGTTTTCATGGGTTTACTTTTAAGTCTCCAGAGGAAAAGCTGCACAACTAAAAATAAAAAGTGCACTGCTGTCTTGTGTTTGATGTGCAAACAGGCTGTGTCTCACTGGATTTTGCATTGAGAGTAATTGGAATGACAATTGCTCCTGAGCTGGCCTAAGTCAGAGGAAAATGATTATCAAGCAACTAATTTACCTAATGGAAGTCTGTCCCTGGTTGCTTCATCTTTCAAAATGGGAGTATCAGGTGTTCTCATTAGCACAAAGTAATTCCGTATTAAGACATCAATAAGAATATTTCTCTCGAATTACACGTGCTGTTGTGACATGGACAAGCTTCAGCTGAGGGCAGGTGAGAGGCACAATAATGTGTTTCCCTTTCCATCCCTGCAGGACAATCAGGATGGGTCATCGAGCGAAGGAATTTTTGTATCAAAAATAGTTGACACCGGGCCTGCTGCTAAGGAAGGAGGGCTGCAAATCCACGACAGGATTATTGAGGTATGTGAATACACCCACTTTTAATAGTGCAAGCTCCAGCTCAGGTCTTCACTTGGCATCTTTGGTGTGGGCTTGGGAGAAGTGGTAAACACTGTCTAGAAGATATGTCTGTGAAAATATGCCGGGCTTGATTCAGTGCTGACCTCCAGGGCTTTTAGGTATAGTCCTTCCCTAAATATAGAAACCAGATTATGGATGGTATGTGCATGTCCTGACTTTCTGAGGAGCTCCCATCTCTCTGGTATGCCATAGATAGTTCTTTTTTTAAGCTGTTGGAGACTTGGAAGTTATTTAGTTAAAACCATATGTGAAATATCTGTGGTGTAAAGCACGACGTTGTTTTTCTTGGTATTTAAGTTTTGAACAGTCAGGGAAAATTCTGCTCTGAGATTTCTCTATGGTTTATCAGAAACCTAAGTAACTCCCTTAATGTTGTTTGTGAGTTCTTACATTACTTAGATTGCAGCCTGAATTTCTTCTCATTTTGCCAAAGTCTTGACCTCAATAAAAGGCTCTTCCTGTGAAAGAGATGGTTGCATGAAACTTTCCTCTTAATTTGAAGCAAGCAAATTTCTTTTTTTTTTTTTTGGGGGGGGAGGGGGAGAGAACGAGCAAAAGGTTCATTTTCATGAAACAAAATGCAGCTGATGGTAAGTCAGTTCCCATTGTTTGGTATTTTACAGCTAAGAAAAAAGTCTTCCTCACTGTCTTATTTTTGTAGGCTGGAGAAACTTTGAGAGTCTATTGTTCAAAAAGATAAGTGTGGGGTTTGTTGCCAAGGATATCATGGAACAGCCAGTTTCTCTAAGTAATGGAATTCCATTGCTCTTATGTTTTGCAAATGAGCAATAAACAGCTGTTAAGGATTTTCTGTTGGCAGGGGACAAAGTGTATTTGCCTTTTTCTGTACTGTTATGGCAAATTGTATTCACAATTTAGTAAGGGTATAAAATATTAATTAAGTTTCTTCATATGGGAAAGAATGGAGCCACAGTAGCAGAACTATAAAAAGATAAGAAGCTGAGCTGTGAAATGATCCAGAGTTGCTCAAACTCCGTGTGTGATGTAACAGAATTGCGAAAAGGCCTGGACAGTTTTGTGAGAACTCTGAGATTTTGTTTGAACTGAAAGGTTTCCCATCAGCCTGAATTTCCCCACAGCCTCCTTGGAAAGCTGACATCCGTTTCTGAAGTAGTGCACAGTCACATAAACCAAACAAAAGTATGAAAACCAAAACTCTGGGAGATCAGATACACCAGGGTTAGGAAATGTCCTGGTCTCTGGTTCAGGCCCTGTGAGCACAAGCCCTGTCACTGTTCGTGGGAGTGACCCTGGCTCACAGCACAGGGGACAAGGGCAGCCAACCTCCATGGGCTCTGCACCATCTGCCCTCTTGCAAGGGACCTCCTTCCTTCTGATTTTATCTTTGCTGCTTCCTTCCTGCTCCCCAAGCTTGGTGTCTGGCCAGGCTGAGGAACCCAGCCCCGCTTTTTGTGTGTCCAGAGGAGCTGAGAGGGACACGAGGGGACAGGCTGGGTGAGCCCTCCTGGAGCAGAGCCACGCCTGTGCCAGCTGTGTTTGTGCAGAGCCTTTGCCCAGCTCAAGCTGCATTTTCAGAGAAGAGAAAAGCCCAGAACAAAGACGTGAGAGCCATTTGTTGGATTAATAACACGCCAAGGGTTCTGGGAAGCCGTGTGTTGACATGGGGCTGACATGCGCTGACAGCTCTTGTTGTGCTGACCACAAACTCATTGTCATATTCACTCTTCTCACCTCTAAATATACACAAAATGCTGGTGAAAATGGAGCACACTGTTTCCCAAGGGCTGGCTTTGGGTGCCTCCAGATCAGCATCTCACTCTGGATCAGGTGTTGAAGCAAGCCTTGAGTGATGCCCAGCTAATGTGATTTGATTCCCATTGTGGAGCAGTCTCTGAGAGTGCTGATTGAATTCTTTTTTAGATAAATTAATTCATTTCATGCAGCCCAGCCACTACAGACATCCAGTTCACAGCACTAGACTCGAGTGCTCTAAAAGAGAGCCCTCAAAATACAGATACTGTGGACACCAGCTCCTGAAAGCAGCTGTTTCCTCCTGTGTTCCCTGCAATTTATATTTAGCACACTGTATCTAACCTTGCTCTGGATAAGGAAAAAGGGGATACTTTTCCCATCAAGGCATCTAAGTGAGCTTTGTGATACTAATTATCTTAGGTAATGGAAATGCCTGTAAGCTATCTAGGTGACAATCAGGTAATGGCCAGTGGTGGTGTCCTTCTAGAGGCAAGGGGTTTTTATAACCTTCACTCTATCAAAGTTTTGATTTGGGAGTTTGACTCAAAAATGATTTTCAGATGTAGCTGTAATGAGGAGGACACAGCTGGAGGACTTGGCACAGAGCAGAGCCTCTAGCAGGTCACATTTGCTTTCAAAAGCATAAAAAATAGTAAGGGAAGATAGCAACTTACTTCTCTAGAACTGAATTTAGCTATCTAGAACTTCTTTAACCTCTTCATTCAATATTAAGGTTTTATATATCAGCAGCATGATTTTAAATAGACTCTTTCACCAAGAATTCTTGTTTCAAATATAAGCTGCTGAGCATAACATCTCCCTAATTAATTCCAGCATCCATCACAGAGAATTCACAACGAAGTAAAACATGAATCATTTGATTTCCTTTTGGAAAATGTTTCTCTGCTGCAGATCTTCTGGTGGATGTGTTTTGAAGCACATATAAAAGAGGAGCATCACTTCTCGTTTTCAGAGCTGCCACAACATTTCTAATTACTGAGCAGGGATTAGGCAGAGTGAAATACAGACACAGCCAGGGTACTGTTCAGGGCTGATAGCAGCAGCTTTCTTTTATTGCTTTTTGCTTGCAAATTCTATCCCCTGACAATTCGATACAGAGATAACCTTGGAATTATATCAGAGATCATTTTTAAACATATTTTCCTCATGTAATTTGGATTTTCTGTTCTACCTTTTTCAGAAGCTTAAATGCCAAGTTAATGAGGTTTAAGAATTGACTTGAATTTTCTTTAAAAGCAATTTTTTGGCCCTTTTCATATCATTGAAATAAGTAATGGCACTGTGAGGTGTGTGTTGCTACTGCTAAATGACAAAAATCAAGATGAATGTTGCATGGTCTGTGCTGCTCAGTCATCAGAGCAGCATGTAACAAGTACAGAGAAATAACCTTTTTCTTGTATTTTGTTTTACAGAATCTGTTGAATAATGATATTTAGTGCTTACATAGGACTGTGAAGATCATATGGCTATTAACCACTTAATAATTTCCCCTCACTGTTTAATAATATCTTTATTAATCTGGGTAATCTGAGGCATAGAGGCAAAGAAGTTCTAGAAGTTCTTGCCAGATTAGGGTTAAACAGTTGGATTTTGGTGTTTTTGTAACTTCTCTATGTAAACCAAAGCTTCTTACTTATATCTGTTTCCAGATCTTTCTTTCACAATGACTTTAGGAGTGAGGAAGTCATGATTCTGGGAGATTTCCTCTGCTTTGACTACACATTTTTCATGCAGTTCTGTACTTGCTCATTCAAAGCCAGCAGCTGATTTCAGCTGGTGATTTACTGAGGTATTGTTAAGATGTTCCATAGCAAATTGCCACGTTAAAAACATGCTGAAACTATTGATTTTTTCCTGCATTAGAAATACTGTTCTCATAGATTTTTTTTTTTTTTTTTTTTTTTTTTGTCAGGGTAACAAAATGGTCCTAATTTCCTCTCTCAACAGAAGTTGGTTCAGGTCCCAGCCCCGAATGCCTCTACACAGCTGCTTGGCATTTCTTAAGACAAAAAAAAAATCAGATTTTCAGAGTTTTTATTTTTAAGCACATCAGCCCTGAAAGATTTATAAATGAAATCTGGCATTCTCTTTCTCACTGCCTGGTAAACTTGTTTGTTTAGCTCTCTCTGGGACCGCTTGGGAAGAAGGAGGCTTTTGAAAAGGCTGACTGCTCGCCACCTTAAAAAGTTTGCAGCACAATTAGGGCTCTGTTGAGGTAGAATAAACTGTCACAGCTTTGCTGGAACCTGGAGGATTTATGCCATCTGGGACTCGCCCGGTGTTTCATGCTGCTCACAGGAAGGATCATTAGTTTAGGAGTTGAGAACACGTCTTAGTTCATTTGATTGATTTTCCCCAAAGCACACTCATGTGCTACAAATTATAGGCTGCTTTTCCAGGACGTGCATTTCTTCACAGATTGCACACGAGAACAATGAAACTTTTTTAGGGAATCTCGTGGTTGTACAAACAGAATTTGCCTCGTTTGCTGCTTGCTCCCTGTTCAGCCCTGCAGTAAGCGTGGGGTTTTGGCAGAGGCACTTTCTGCTCGCAGGAGGGGGTTAGGTGGATTTCAGGGAGATTTAATTTGGTAGCCTGTGTTAACAGCACAGCCTCTGAAAAGTCACATCAGCTCAGAGAAATCCACGGGCCACAGAGGAATGGCAGGAAAGGACACTCTGGCAGGAGCGTGGCGAACCTTTCCCTGCCAGTGGCACCAAGTGAGGCAAGGATGGCTTTAAAACTGAGTGAATGAATAAAAGAAGAAGAATTCCTTGTGGTCTGGTGGTGTGTGATGGGTCTCGTTTTTCCAGCAGACTGAGCCTGTGGGCTGAAAGGGCTCAGTGTTTCGCACTGTCAGTGCACACCCGTGCTGCCCTGGGTACCCCGCTCGCCCATCAGCACCCACAGGCAGCTTCCACAAATCACCAGTCAATAAAATTACTATCTGAACACCGCCTTCAATTCCTGATTTGCTGGTGAGCAGTTTTTAAAACGATGCCAGCTGTAGCAGGATAATCCTCAGCCTGCAGCTCCTTGCGGGACCCTGGGTGCCAACCGAGCTCTGACAAGGATGCAGATTAAACAGAATTCTTCCATTGGCATGAATGGAAAAGTTCAGCTCTGCAAACGAGATTTACTGTGCGGCTCTGTATGCTCAGGAATTAATTTTCTGGGAGAAAACATTTTCAGACAGTGAGTTAAAATGGGCTGTTGCAGTTCCTGCCAGGACACGCAGGCACACGAGAGCGTTTGTGGGGAGCGAAGGCAGCGCCTGCAGCCCCAGCAGAGTCAGCTCTTCCTGGAGTTTGTGCTCTCCCAGAAAACTTTCCAAGGCCTTTGTCCATATCTGTTAATGGTGCCTCACAAAGCAGCCTCGTGCCTGTGCTAAGACATAGATCCCATGGCTCGGTCTAAAGGGAGGAATAATAACAAGGCAAAGAGGGAAATGTAAATGAAAACAGGCGGCCTCGGTTATCGCTGCATTTTTCCTTCTCAGAAATTTATTTCCCTGATTTCATACCAGCACTGCAGGCTGAGCGCTGGCAGGGAGGTGGGGAGAGCAGGGGGATGAGCCAGAGAATGAACCAAAGAGGTACAACAGGATTTCTACACTCAATACTGTAAAATATTGTTCTTCCCACAAGCAAAACCAGGAAAATAAATTGGATGGAATGAAAATATAAGTGTTGCAGATAAAAACAAATTTTGTTTTAAATATTATGAACCAACACTTTGACCTGCAGGCTGCAGAGCTCAGGTTATAAGCACATTTCATGCTGCAGCTGTTGAAAAAGGTCCTGTGTGGGTTCCCCTCAAATTTCCACACCATCTAATTTTTTCTTCTTTTTAATACAAGTCCACAGCATTCTGACCTTAAGCATAATGTGGGCATTTTGAATCTGTGGAAGCTTAGAATATTGTTCTCAAGGGCGTGTTGAATGAATGAGAGGTAATTAAATTATCCAAAAAAAGCTCTCTTAAACTCAGGAATAGATCCCTTATGTGTAACAGGTCTTAAATTAATGGGATTATGGTGTGGAGTCCTTTCTCCCCTGCACTTCCCTCCACTCTTGCTTTCCTTGCTCACACACTCTGCTTGAAAACAACCATTTCAGTCTTTAGCCAGCATGAAATCTGTCCCATAAAACCTTCAGTGCTCTCGAGGTGGGGACCATGAAAACTGTGCACAAACCAGGAAAAGGATTGCCACTGCTGGAATTGGGAGGAATGCCATTTCTGGGATGGAGCATCCACAGCCCTTGCAGAGAAGTTAAATAGTGTTGCTCATATTTGTGTTGGAATCACAGTTAAACAGGAAATTGCTCTTGAGGAACAGGAGAAGCAATTGTGAGGAATTTGCTTTCCAGCTTGGATTCTCTTGCCTCAAACTTTTCAGTACTATAATGTTGGAAAAACTGGGAGAAAAGTCCTACTTTGCTACAATGCTTTAAAACACAGTGAAAGTCACAGGTTATTTAGCAAATGCTCTGCCCCAGGAGTTGTTTCTCCTCGGTGTGGTTGACTTGTTTGGGACTACAAGGAACAGCATTGGAGAGGAAATGCAAACTGCTTTGATAATTTCCAGTCAAACCTCACTCCAGGGACTCAACTCCACTGACTCCTGTCCTGCTGATCCCAGAGCTCATGAATTCCCTCAGCCATCCTCCCTCAGCTGTGTTTAGCATTTTCTGCTGAGCCAATCCTGGCTAATTGCCTGGATAATCCAGCTCCTGGTGGGTGCCTGCCCACCTCGTGTGAGGCAGAGAGAGGTTGTTCCCTCCTCCCAGCACTGGTGCAGAGGTTGTTCCAAGCCTGCTGTGGCCCCTGGTGGCTGCAGGACCAGTCCTGCTGCTGCAGGTCAGCCCCATGCACTTGTGCTGGATTCAAAATACAAACCACCTGAGAAATGTAGAATTTGGGGTTAGGAATTATCACTCTGTCAAAGAAGTGAAAAATAGCTGGTTCATCCTCTAGCTCATCAGAGAGAAACATGTCAGACTCCAACAAATTTTGGGGTGTTTTTTTAAGGATGCTCATGGGGCATATAACAATGGGACAATTTAATCTTTTCATATGTGGTACAATTCCTTGCATTTTAAATCATCTCCTCAGTTTTCCACATTTCAAGCCAAACCATCATGATTAACTGTTAGGTTTTATTTTTAGATTTTTGAATGCGCGGAGTCTTTTTAGAGAAAACACACAGAATGTCCTATCAACTATTTTCACACATTTGGTATCATAATTGGGCAATCAGGCACAATCATCCCTAATTTAGTACATATGTGGCACACTACCACGCCAATTGGGTTAAAGATGTGCATGAAGTAAAGTGCAAATTAACTGACAAAAGGAGCAAGCTCAGACCATCGCTATTGAAAGGCACTTGAGTCGTATTTGCATAACTCTTCATTTGGAATTAAAAACGGGATTTGTTCAGCAAACGTGAAAAATGCCAAGTGTGGGAGAATGACCAAATCTGCCTGGGGATCCCAAATCCTGATCCTGCAGCTCAGCTCTGGTTAATTTTGGTGGAGGGAGTTTTCTTCAGAACAAGAGCATGGTGCTGTTCTAGAGAGAATTGCAAAGCAAAGTCTCTTCTTTGTGGTTTAAATGAGAAATAAGGTGTTTAATAGTAAACAAAATCTATTCCAGTACTGGGTGTGGGGGATTTTGTTTGTTTGTTTTATCAAAGTTGCTGAATGTGAGGGTGTGGTAGGACAAAACACACTCCAGACAGGAAAACCTGGAAAAGGAGAGTGCTCAATAGAAGTTTATCAAATGTCCTCTAGCAAATTGTATGGCAGTAACAGCTTTGGATTTGTACTCTCCTTCATACATAAGGCTTTTTCCTTTGTTTAATTAATTAACTCTTTACACTATGAAAAATTATCCACAATTAACTGCAGTTCTGGACTTTAAACACTGAGAGATGACAACTTATCAACACTGGGAATTTATAATCCATTGTTGACTGCTGCTTTACTTTTTGCATGTTTTGATAAATTTCAAAACAATACAACCTGGCTGTTTTATATTCCACTACAAAGTGCAACTACAGGACTTGTAAAGTTTTTAGGCTCTCATAAATACAAATGGGACTGGGCTGACAATAATAGCAGTTGAAAAATTTTGCTTCACCACTGGGGCTTTTAAATGAAAACAATATTCTCCTTTTAAGACTTTTATTGTGCACTTTTAATATCCAAAGTAAATTTATGTTGTGATAGCTTTCATATAAAGGTGTAACATCTTTAAAAAAGCTTCTATCTGTAAAGTCTTGTATCTCTAAAGAGAATTTACCCATGAAAGGGACTTTTGGTTTTAGAGGCTGGGTGAGGGAATATTACATCCAGAAAGGAAAGCTGAGCCTTTGGGGTGAAGGAGAAGTGGTACAGAAGGGCTGTGTGGGCAGAGCAGTAAATGGAGACAAACCCCATTCCTTTGTACATGAAATCCCTTTCGTGAGGAACCAGGGGATCCCTACTCCCAAAAAGTGCATGTATCTTATCTCCAGCTTAAATTATGCATGAAATGTGCTCAGTTGTGTGAAGCAGGTGGGAAAAGAGTCAGAGTATGGAAAATGATATCTTTTGTTAGTGCAAGCCTCTTTTCCATAGTCTAATTAGGCCTGGTGTTAAAATACTCTTTTTTAAAAAAAATCAATAATTTGTAGATCCCTTACTTAGGACTCTACCTGTGCATCCCAGGAGCTGCATCCCTGCAGCAGCCTTTTCTCTCCACCCTTTGCCATGGCACAGTTATCATCCACAGCTGAATTATGTGCTCCATTTAACAGCAGTACAAAATTAATCCTGTTTGGACAGAGGTGAGGTGGCATAAGGAGAGTCATGTCTGGTCTCTTCAGTGTGGTGAATTTTATCGTGTAGTGTTTGCATTTAATCTTTGTTATTTTTTGCCATCATCCACATGCCTTTGAAGGGCACAGAGAGCTGAAAGCAAGGAGCAGGTTTGGGGATGGATCCTGTTTAATTCCTGCACAGATTTTCAAAGACAGGACAGCCACAGGTGCTCAGTCCTGGAGAATACCACGAGACTACTGGGAACACTGGGATCCCATCTCCAGTTTTATCAAACAGAGCAAAATGATTGGATGGTTTAGAGGATCACAGCGTGGCTGAGGTTGGGGGGGACCTTTGGAGAGCAGCTGATTCAGCCCCTTGCTCCCAGCAGGGTCAGCCAGAGCCTGGACCCAGGGCCTCGAGTCTGCCTTGGGTGAATAAAAGCTCACACACCCCGTGCATGTGAACAGTGCTTTGGGCTGAGCAGGAATCTGAGCTGAAAACTGGTAAATATTACACATCTGTTTGATTGATTGGATGAATATGAGAGAGAAACCAGCAACAGGAAGGGAGAGTGAAAATATTTCCTGAATCATTTGAAGGTGGGAGGAGAAAAAAAAAAAAAAAAAAAAAAGAACTTTTTAGTGCTATTTTTTTCTTCTCTCAGTTCTGCAGGCCTCCCAGCTCAGGAAGATTTAGTTTACTTCTTAAAAGGTCTTGCTTATAAAGCAGACCTTTTTCTGGCTCTGGCCAGCTCTAATAAAAATTAGCAGTAACTTTAGCAGCTGCCATACCACATGACTGCTTGGAATTGCATAACTTCTTTTTCCTCCTAAAGAAACACACAAAGATCATCTGATCTCCACCCTTGCAGCCTTCTCCAAAGGGTTTTTCTCTAACTTGATTTCTAAACAGAAATCTTTTTCTCCTTCCTTTTTACAAGCCTCTTTTCTTAAGCCCAAAATCTGACAGCAGATGGTGAGGGGCTCTGGGCAGAGCTCTCATGAGTTAAGTGAATAAGGTGATTATTTGGTTTTTTGCTACTTCAAGTTCTATTACTGTTTATAAATAAGAAGCCGTATCATGGACAAAAACCAAAACAAACAAAAAAATATATATATTTTGTGGCTGAAATTGTGGGGTTTTTAGGGCCTGTATTTCTGGGAGCTTGGGTTTGGATGGAGAACATTGTGGTTTGCCAAGGAGAAGGTCATGGTGGGAAAAACAAGGCTTCTGTGGCCACTGCAGATGTAAACTGGACACAGACTGTTGGCTCAGACCAGGTCCTGTTTGGAAATCCCCAAGTACCTAACCTTGTCTGCCGAAAGAAGGAATGAAAATTCAAAATTATCAGACTCTTCTAGCTGTGTGACACGTGGAGATGAACCATTGCTTTCTGGCTAATTGTGTTTCCCTCTAGAAAATAAAAAAAAAAAAAGCTCATCATCTTCATTAAACCCTAAGACAAATAACCTCTTTTCAGTATAGGACTTTTTTTTCCAAGCAAATTTCTTGCAAAGAAAAAAAAAAATGTTTGTTTTGTCAGGGTACTCCACTGACTGCATATTTATTTATCTCTCCCTTGTAGTTCATTCAGAATTCATTCCTATTTTGCAAGTCTTAAAGAAATCTCTTGTCTGTAGTTACAAAGAATTCTTAAATGATTCAATAAAAAACCCCCATGTGTGTCAGACTCTTTAAAGCTTAGTTCATCCTAAATCCAAACAAACAAAGCCAGATGATGATAGTATCATGGAATATGAGATGTTGCTGAAAAACCAAGCCTGTTGGCACACAGGGCAGCTCTGGAAGCTGCACCCCTGGCAGCCACTGACACTTCCTTGCACCCAGTTATATTCCCGTGTTTGATTTGAGCCACTTCTCTTAAGCACAATAAAATTGGAATAAAATACAAACTTACAGAATTCTTACTTTTGTATTTTCTCTGCTAGTGGTATTTCCCTTCTCTTGCCAGCTTGTCAAGCATCCTGACTCTCATTTTGGAGTGAAAGTCTGGCCCCTTGGGTGCTGGGGACAGAACAGATGCACTGAGCTGTTTTCAGCTGCACTCCCAGCTCAGAAATGTCCTGCTAGCAACTCTTGTTTTAATTTCAGTGTTCACACAGCCAGCCCTGTGATTCCTTCCTGTGTTTCAAGGAGCCAGGACATACCGAGCCACTTCTTTTTGAATACAACCTTTCATTGTTTCCCCCTTCATTTTGGCCTCCTCCTTTCCCCTGAAAACCTTTGTAGGCAAAGCTTCCTCTGCAGCAGGAGAATTGTTCACTGCTCCTATTGCAAACTTTTCTCTAGCAGTGAGAACCTACTCCTTCAGCTTCAGCCAGTTCTACCTCCTGCTGCTAATTAAAATGTTCTCTCTCTGCCTCTAAGTTGACCCAAAAGGAAGTTTTTTGCCCGTTTTTTGTCTGTCTCACTGCAGGAGGCATTTGCAGACTTGAGCAGAGCTGATGTGAACGGGAGTTACAAACCCAGGGTGGAGCCAAGGGTGGCAGAGGGAGCAGCAGATGATGTTCCAGCCTCTAGCACATCTCCAGGCTCTCCAGCCCACTGAAGGCCACTTTCCCTGCTCTGACACTGCAGTTCAGCTCCTTTTCCCAGCCTGCCTTCCTCAGACCCTGCTGTGGTTCTTTGTTAGACACCCAAACTCACTCAATTAATGAGAAACACTGCAGTGAAGTATCCCAGGCAGAAATGGGGAGGAGTTGGGAGGCTGAGAAGATGCTGGGAGGTTTCTTTTGGGATGAAATGAATTTTGTGCATGATCTAAGGGAAGAGCTGACTGGAGGATACTGTTAGCCCCTCATTTAGACCTTCTGCTTGGTTTGAATGCTGTGTTATAATTTAAATAGATTTACAGGAGAAAGGAACCAGAACCCCACAGTTAGAACTAAGATGATACATTTTGTCACTGACTCTGTCCCCTTTATCCCAAGTAACTAAAAATAATTTGCTTTCCATTTGTTTATCCCCTTGCCTGAGGTGCTGTTCAGTATGAACAAGATGCAGAGACTGGTGCTTAGCTCTTGTTTGTCCCTGGTTGCAAGGACTTCATTCCCCCCTCCTTTGGAGAAAAATCAAGCCCAAAAGCTTTTAACTGCTTAGGAAGTGTTTTCCTGCAGTTTCAGGAAGAAATGCAATTATCATGGCTGCTTCAAGGGAGTTGTCACTGAAGCGATAAACCACGGTAGAATTTACTTATCCTTGTAGGAAAATGCAAATTAAGGCTTTAAATGGAGGTCTTGGGAAAGGTCCTGACCGTGTTTTGCCACCAGCCTCATTCATATTCCCAGGCAATCAGGTGATTGTACATCGTCTTCTGCTGGGGGAAAAAGGGCTGGGAAGTTAAGTGTGCAAGTGAAACACGCTGAAAGAATAAATGCCATTGTTTGTAATCTATCCTTCATGTGTTAATCACTTGTTAACTGCAAACCACAACATTTCCGGCCCTGCAAGCCCTTTCTCCAAGGAAATTGAACTGGGTGGCCAGGGATCATAGGACAGGATTTTAAAAGTTGCTAAAAGTTGAAAGACAAACCCTGACCTGAAATAATGAGCATAAAGTTTGATTAATTTGATATCTGTCTAGCTGAAGTCAGCAGTGAAGATTCCACTCAGGGGGTTTATGGGAACTGATGGCCACGTCCATCAAGTCTCTTTTAACCTAAGGGTAAAAAGTAAATTTACAACTATTTATTGGAACTATTTCTGGAAGTTCTGTGCAAGCCTAGAGTAGCATCTGTAGGTGAGCAGGAATCCCTGGGATAAAGCTGCCCCATAAATTGTCTATCACAGTGGAGAAACTGAAGCATGTTTTATATGTTCAGCCTAAGTGTGGGATTTGTTTTACCACAGCCAAAGTTGGTACTTATTTGCCTAAATTAAAGGATATGCAATGGATAAACAACAACTGAGGCCTTGAGCAGTGCTCAGTGTCAGAGTCCATAAACATGGCAAAATAATCTACAAATGACAAATTCATTGATCTATGACAGGCACAAATGTATTTTTCATTTCCTTTGAATGCTTAAAACCTGAACTCGTCTTTGGAGAATCCAAATTGTGGTATGTGACACTTGAGAAGAATTTCATGGAAAACAATGACAGATTTTTAGTTCTGTCTCCCACTTTGTAACAACACAGTTCTTGTAAACAGCTCAAATTCTGCTTCCTTCAGTTCCCAACATCCACATTACCAACTGCTTTTATTCTCCCAATGAACCAGATTTTTGACAGGAGAAAGTGAACCACAATGTATTATGTTGCTGCCTAAATATGACATATTTCCTTCTTAAGCAAATGAAATGCAACTTTATCTTAATGTTTGAAAATGAAAAACATTGGGTTTGGGTTTTTTCCCCTTTTCAGTATATTCCTGTTATTTTGTTAAAGTGCAGTAATTTTCTAGTCCTGATTTTAAATTTCAGTTTCTCTCATGAACTGCAGAGTAGATTCAGGCTTGGAACCTGGAGTAATAACTTCACAACTGAAACACACTGGCTTCTACCACTTTGTGATTTAGAGAGGCATCAGACTTGTGTTATTGTCAGGCATCCAAGTTATTTAAAATTACTTTTCTCCGAATGTAAATTGTTCTGTGTGTCATGATCTAACTAGATTTATTCTATTCCAGTTTACAGTTCAGCTCCACAGTTAAAAGTTTTCTTTTGCTTGGATGTACAAATTCTAGATCAAGGTCAATTCTAAAGCTCCAGTTTATTGTTGTTGTTCTCTCCCAACCATTACTTTGTCCATCATTTAAATTGCCTTTGGATTAAAGTATTTTGTTCTATCAAAACACGAGGCACTTTAGGCATTAAGAGCACTGAGCATATCTCTGAATCACAAATGGGCCTGATTTTTGTTTTTCTTTGTCCTGTGCTGTGTCAGACAGAGGATTTCCTACCGTTGTTTGGGCAAAGAAAGCTGGAGCTGGAAAGGAAAGAATAAAACTGATTGCCTGATGGTTTAGTGTTACAGACCACCTACCCTGAGAGGGGACTCATTGAAATTCTAAACAAGAAAAAAAGCCATAGCCCAGCAACAAACAAATAGGGAAAGCTTAGTGGAAAATAATGAGTGGAACAGTAAAATATGATTCCATTTTGGTAACACTTTGGTACTTGGAATAGCTTTACATGGGAGAAAATGTAAAGCAAAAGGAGCCACTTAAGGGAAAGCCATTAAACAGATATTTAGAGACTTTCTAGACAGACCTAATATAATTTTATACACTCAGCTTGTTATAAAATCTCTATATATTTAGATGGTTTTTTACATAATTCCTTGACTTCACAGTTAAAAGAAGGGAGGATAAATAAATAGATAAGGAAAGCAAAGAAAATAAAGCATGCCTCTTTCCAGAAGAGGTTTTTTTTAGGGAAGAAAGCACAGGGCAAGATGTTTCAAATTCTTTTGGAACCTCAACAAGCAATTTATCTAGAAACTATTTATAAACTATTTTTATAAAGTCTCAGTTAGTGACAAATAGATGTATCTTAACTTAAAATTCACGTCTGGGTGAAATGTTTACCTAACTTTATTCACATTCACCCTTAAATAAGCTGGTTTACTTTGGGGCATTGTGTTCAGTACATTGTGCACACATCTGATTAAGGGGCAGCTCTGTCCCTGGGAATTCCTGCTCACCTGCAAAAAAATCATAGATTTTCCCAAAACAGGAGAATGTGCCACAAAACCACAGATTATTGTGAAGCACTAAACCCAAGGCAGAGCATTACCACAAACAGTTCAGGGCACTTAGTTGAGTGTATGAAAAACTTCAAATAACAAAGGAATAAAAAAGCTGTCAGCTGAAGTTTGAAGCTCACTGAGAGAAGATTTTCCAGAGACAACAGCTACACCTCACTGCTGTTTGTCTGGCTGCTCTGCTTCCATGAGAACACTGTGGAGGAATTTAGAGGGGGCTGAAACCTTTTATTCCCAAACACATTTATCTCCCTCTCAGTCACTGGGGAATCCAAGAGCACAAGTGCAGGGGCCAAGTGGACACATCCTGGCTGGTGGATCAGGCTGGATTCCCCTGTGCTGCAAGCCAGCAAGAAGTGAGAGTGTTCTTGCCTTGGTAACCCTGAGGGGATGGAATTTGGGTTGTGATCTCCCCTTTTGGGGTGTGTGTGAATCCATCTATTGTTTCGTGGGAGAACAGCTGCAGGGGACACCAGGGATGTTTGCAGGAGGAAGGAAAAGCTGATTTTTCTTCAAGATGGAGCTGAAGGTTTTCTGGTGAAACAGATGTTCCTGCAGTGGCTGTTTTGTACTGATAGAATCAGTTCTCAGCCTGTGAAAGCCAAAAGGTTCAATGCAGCAAAGGGATGCCCGATCCATTTTAAGAGGACAAATTTCTTACCTCACATGCTCAAAGCAAGGTAAGATTTCAGTTATGAATCAAAATGGCCATTTCTCCCCTGTCAGTACAGGAAGAATTCCACAGGAGCAGCTGCCAGGCTGCTGTGAAGGCTCACACTCACTTTCCTTTCCAGGTGGGGACTGGGATTGTTTCAAACAGCCCTTTAGAGAGAGCCCTTTCACTGAGCTCTGGGATATGGAAAGACACTGGAAACTATTTTGAATCCTTGCAACAGGTGGTTAGAGTCAAACTGCAGCACATTAAAGTTGTAGTCTTTCCAAGGTTTTCATTTGAGCCACATGAATTATTTCTCATTTAGTGAGACAGGAGTTTCAGCAAGTTCTACACATAATTTCTATGTGCTTTTTATAATAAGCAGTCAGGGCAAGAGTGATTTCTGTCCTTTCTGCCTCAATATGTGAGTGAGCAAACAAACAGCTCATCTCCCATGCAACAGCAGCACAATGACCAGATGTCTTGTTTGTGCTTCAAAATATTCTTGTTTCAGTCCATAGATTAAATTCTTTCCACTTTAAAAATGTTCAACTTGAACTTGGGCAGTTAAAGGATTCCTGGTGACAGAGCTGGGTGAGCCAGCAGGATACACACTCTCCTCAAGGTCTCTCTTACATGAACTTCTAGACTGGCATTGAATTAATACCAATTCTTTCATGGCCTGATGTGACAATATATAATTTTCTAAGGTTTGCTCTGTTGTTTTTATTGTTCCTCTGGATGGGACCAGATTTGGGCCCCAAGACCCATCAAGAGCACAGCTACTGCCTAAAAATTGAACCTAGGCTGCCCTCAGCCCTGCAGTGTCAGAGGGGCCTGAAAAATCTCCATTCCTATTTCTTACAGGAATATAACAATATACTTTAATAAATGGACATCAGAAATTGTCACATGTGGATTGTCACACTCTTGCAGTGCCCACTGTCAGTCCTGAAAGCCACAGAGTCCAGCTCTGAAATCCTTATCAAAAAAGAGCTTTGCTTATTTATGTGATAGTTCACAGAGCAGTGTCCCTATGGAAAATCTTCAGCTCTGACAAATCTTCCCTGCTGCAGTCAGCACTGACACTGCTTTTCCCAGTGAAGGAGGTAGGAAAGGAAAGTGATCAAATCCTGGTAATAACAAGAGCCTGCTAAAATTAATTGTGTTACTACTGCCAGTGCTAAATGGACAGGTGAACTGAGTGGGGTGAATGGAGCAGAACAGACTTGAGCAACAGAAGGTAAATAACATTCTTTTACATAAGCATCGAATATTTGACAGTTTTACAAGTGGCTCATTATTCCTGCCAACTGTTGAGTTGGGATAAAGAGCATTTGCTCTTTCCATTTCTGGCTTTCTCACATCCTCAGAGCAGCTCGTGCCTGGAGGAGGTGCTGAGGACCAGCTCTGTGCCAGTGCCACGGGGCATCTGAGGGGTTCCTGGCTTAGCCAGCTCCCCCAGGAGAGCCCCAGGGTTTATCTGAGCAGCTCACCAGGTACAAAACAGCTCTGCCCATCAGCGTGGGGGCTTGCAGGGGTTTCAGTGGGCTCGTTTCACACCTCACACACAGACTGCACTGGGGAGGGTGGGCACCTTCTGTCCTCCTCAACCTCTAAACCCATTTTGTGTGAATGTTCTAACACAGATCATTCACACAGAATCCAAGGCTGGCTCATCACCTGTCATTGTTACTCTCGTAGTGCCAGGGCACCTTCACAGGAGTCAAATCCCCATTGCCACCAGAGCTCATCTCAAACAAAGTGAAACATAAATACTCAACAATACACAGCAGGGCAAAGCCAAGAGGGGGTTTATACCCCAGTTTTTGGCAGAACTGACTCTCAGAAGCTCAATTTACCCACCTGCATGGCTAATGCAGGGCTGGGACCCTGAGCTTTTAGTCCATGGAGTGACTGAACCACAAAGGCAGCAGCTTCCCTTGGAGGGGGGATAAATCCACAATTGTAATCCTCTCCAGGTTGCTTTAGTGCTGCTCCTGACTCCTGGGTGCAGATGGAAGCTCGTGGTAGTTTCACAGTGCCTTTGTCTAGACTAAGACTTAGACAGATAATTCTAAAAATTCAGTATATGGCATATGTAACATAAATTACTGTATGCTGAATTAGTCAGGGGAAGGATTAGGGAGGCATCACTTTCAGTGTGACCAGCTGAGCTTATATTAAAGTATAGATCACACCTACACTGTTGGGAGGTTTGATGTTTTTTTTTGTTTTTTTGTTTTTTGTTTTTTGTTTTTTTATGCTAGACCAGACAAGCTAAGCAGTTCTAACAGAATTGGAATCAGTGGAATTAGGGCACAGCATAAAGTGACAAAAAAAGTGAACGGGGAGAAAATCAGGGAAAATACTCCTTCATTAATAACAGAATGCTTTGTAGAATTTTACTCATCCTCAAAGTGTAAATCAGTTACCTCGAGAATAAGAAAACAGTAAGAAGTCTGAGACAAAATAGGAAAAGTCTTGAAAACAAATACTTGTACTGTTAAAATGCTTCTTGAGCCAGAGCTAGAGCACCTGCAGTCCTAGACCCTATAAACAATCTATACCTGCATTTCCATGATGACTGGGAAACATCCATAATATGGATAACAGCTGCTTAAAATTCCAATTGTATTAAAGTTGGGTTTATCCATGAATTATGTATTCTGCTGTAGCTTGCTATATTTGATTGCTTCTAACAACAATTAATACTACTCCTTCAAATAAAAAGCACAATGTGCATCAGTGTCAGATGGAGAAAGCATTTACTCTGTGTAGACCTAAGAGTCCCAGAGGGAGATTTGGGTGTCCCAGGAATGCAGGGTGGGGTGGACTGTGGCTTCCCTTCAGCCCTGCCTGTCAGATCAGCCCTGAATTGCTGTTTCTGCTGCCATTTTTAGTGATTTGGTATCAGCAGCTCCAGCCCCTGGGGAGATAAGAGGGGGCACATGAGCTCTGCAGGGCTCTGGGGCAGGACTATATCAGTCTGGCAGCTGTTCTGTGATGGGGAAGGTATGTGACAGCTCAGGGCAGGCTCCAACAAATGGCACCCACTCCCAAAAAATGGGCTCCTAACTGACCTGCCCTGTCTGGGTAAGGGTTTCAGTGCCACACCTGCCCTTTGTGCTGAAATCTGAGTTTTTACAGTGGGAAATGACAGAACACGGAGGTGTTTCCAGGGAATGTGTCTGGGGCTCTGCTGAGCACTGACCCCTTACCCAGCAAGGATCTGCTGATGAACACAATCCATAGCACTGACACATCACTGCTGCTTTAACCAGAGAGTTCAGCCCCAGAGCTGCTGGTATTTCCAGTGGAGAAGAAGGCTTGCAGAGGAGTGAGGGAATGCTGGCTAAAATGCTGGGGGGACTGAGATCTGCAGCTCAGAACTACTCCCCACATTCTGGGGTGTTAACTCTGGGGAGCAGAAAAGTTAAGGTGCAGAGCAGACACTCCCCACAAGTGCTGGAGTCACTGAATTGAAGTAGAACTCTCAGTGGGATTGTCACACCCAGAAGAAACCATGATTTCAGGTAAATTTTCCCATGGGCCGTGTTCTCAGTGATCTTGTCCCTTGGGTGGTTGTTTAGTTTAATGTGGAAAAGGTGTAAAACACTGCTCTTCTCAGTGATTGTGTTCCACACTCACTGCAATTTTAAAGGGTACAGAGCAGAAGGGAAGGAGACCCAGTGCAGGCAGAATTCTGGACAGAAAAGCTGCCCATGGAGTTTCTGCTCTCTGTCCCTGGGTGCTCTGCTCACTCCTTGCTCTTGCCTCCTCACCAAACCCCCAGGATTCCCATCCGTGACATTTTGCAACCCAGGAAAAGTTGATAAACAGAGTTTTGACTTGTGCCACTAGCTAGAAAAGGATGCACCTTTCCAGTTGATTTTACCTGTAACTATTAGGTAATCACTGAGTGGGCAGCTGAGTACCAAAATCCAGATTAAAGCTTTGTTTCTACTTCCCCAGGGTGCTGAAACCCATGACTTCCAGGATGATTTTAGCTCAATATATTGTAATAACACATTTCAACTTAAGCACGATTTATGCCAGATATAACTTTGTAGGTTAGGAGCTATTATTCAGATAAGGTATGTGGAAAAGAAATGTTTGTGCTTTGTGCTAGAAAGTGTTGATTTGTGTAGTCACAGATTTACTGTAAAGCTGATGTGGCTGAGATAACCTGTCAGTAATTAGGATTTTGTGTAGGGTAAGCACAGAAGAACACAAAAATAGGGCTTCATTGATAGAAAATTCCCAGAGCAGATCACAGGTCCTTATATCCAGTGGTCCCCTCTGGAACCCACAGAGCCTCCAGGGAAGGCAGAGGAAGAGGAGGAAGGAGAAATTCTGCTGCCTCACCATGAGGTTTGTAGTCCATGAAAGGGGAGAGTTTTGCCTCCTGTTTCTGTTCCCCAAGTTAATCCCATTTTACCTGGGATACTTTCATGTATTTGGGGATTATTTATGTACATCCCCATTTGCAGCTTTTAACCACATTTATCACTCAGCTCAGATGTTTTAATAAACAGAGTGATTTTTTTTTTCATCTAAACTCTTCCTGAGCCATCAGTGTTTTGCTGCTGAATGCCAGCATGAGCTGCTAAACATGAAATACTGTCCACAGCTACAAAATATTCTCATGAAACTATCATTTTCAGAGATACAGGGGATAAAACGCTATATTGTTGATTTTTCAACAAAAATACAATCAACTTTCAGTGCAGACATTGAAAGATGTAATGAAAAGCTGCTGTAACAACAATTCTCCCTGCATAGCTGCTGTTGGGGGGTTGAATATGCCATTTTTAAGGTTTAAATTGCTTTTGCAGTCAAGTGTTATAATCCATTAGTGATAAGAGAAGGTATTCGTCTATCAGTTGTAGTTAACTACATTCCTTGTGTTAGGAACAGTTTAGTCTCTTCCATGAGCCCAGTGCAGGAAATTGTTGAGAGTCTGGCTGCAGAGCTGGAAAAGGAGCAGTTGGTGCTCCCTTCCCCCAGCAGAAATGTGATGGATAACTGAGCTCTGACAGCCAGCAACTTAACCTTTAGCAGAGCTGCACAGAGCAGCACCACAGGCTTTTACTCAGAGGATTTCAGCTCCTTCTGAGCAAAGTTGTGTAGAAAAAAAACTGCAACTCTTCCTGGGAGTTTTCTCCTAAAGCAGCAATGCTCCTTTCTTTGCCTGTTAAACCATGTTAATTCGTTATTTTTTTAGATAATATCTTTACTCTTCCAAATAAAAAACAAATTCTAAATCTTTGGGTAAATGGATGAAGACAAAGAACTGGGGTTTGTAAATGGGAATTGCAGTTTCTCTGGAAGAGCAAGTTCTCAGGTCAGATTTGCTACCAACTCCATTGGGGTTTGGAGGAGCATTTGCTAAATATTACCAGCTTTGCATGTTTGCCTGAACATCAGCAGTGCACCAGGACATTTCCTTGGGTTTCCTGTTGCTCTGTAGAGAAGCTGACAAATGTTGCACCAGATCTCTAAGATGTGATCTAACACAGCAAAGCATGATGGATATTACATATCACAGACTCATGGAAATCAGATAGGAAACTTCTCAGATGTGACATCAACCCCCCAGACTGGCCCTGGACTGGCACACCAATGATCTTGGTCACTGCCTAAATGCAGAATTATAAATTCAGATTATAATTTATTTTAGGATCCATATACACTGCACTAAAAATAGTTTAAAGCAGTATTCAAGCACCTTTATGATTGTAATGCACTCATCTCCTTATGTGGTTTTATTACAAAAAGATCAATTTTGTGAGGGGCTGCTCTCACAGGGTCAGCAGCCTGTTAGAGGCTGGTCTCACCCCATCCTGAAACCCAAAGCAGCTTCCTGTGGGATTTAAGAGCTGCAGCTGTTCCAGTGAAATCAAGATGTGTCTTAGAAAGTTTTGCACCTAAAAAAATCTGCAGCCTTTGGGCTGGACAACACCTGATGTTATCCATAGGATGCCTCTATTTTGCTGCTTCAAATACTCCAGGCTGAGGGGGAACTTTGTGGGTTTCCAGGGGCTCACTCTGTGCTGGCAGGCTTTACTTTGTCCTGTACAACAGAGGAATTGGCAGAGGCTCTGGAATATGAATATTGCAGAAGAGTCAGCTCTCCCCCCTCCTGTGCTTGGCAGGAGGAGCTCTGACCTGCAGGGAAGGCAAGGCGGAGCCCCTGGAGAAGGAGGGATAACAGTCCTGGGAAAACAAGCAGTGAAAAAGGAGACAAACTGCACTACACCAGGGTTACTTGTTTATCTGAGGAGCTGCACAGCTCCTCATTTCTGAGAGCAGGGGCTGTGCCAGGACCGTGTCTCCCTCACAAAGGCTGGGCACGGGGCCACGCTGGGACAGCGTGTTCTTCACAGCAAATCTTCACATCAATAGCGGCTCCTTCCCCCTGCAGAGTGCTTGGACATCCCTCATCATCCTTAACAGCAACATCTCCGGAGGAGAGGAGAGGGGAGAGGGGAGGAAAGGAAAGGGGAGAGGAAAGGGGAGAGGAAGTGCTGAGTGCTCTCAGCTGAGTGGGAGGGCAGCAGTGCCACAGCACCCGAGTGGGTCCCGTTTCTGCTCTGGTTTTAATCTGGGTTCATCTGACACTGATTCCAGCTTGCTTTCATTGAGCAGAACCATATGTTTGGTTTTCAGCAGCACATGAAAAAGTCAGGGCACTGTTCACAGGCTGAAATGCCTCCACAGAGAGGGAAAGGATGGGGCTGCATCTGCCCCACCACTCCTGATTTCTCTTCAAAGGCTGGGTTAGATTTACTGCAGCTGTCAATCAGCTCCAAGCACTTACTCCATTCCCACCCCCTCCCCCCCTTTGTGAATCACATCCATCAAACCTACTGCTGTCAAGTGGATGGTAAAAGGTACCTCCCCCCCCAAAGGGCTTCTCCAGCTGAAAGCAAAACAAGCACCTGATAATCCACAGGAAACCCTGGAGGATATAAATATACCTGCAGTGTAGCAGGTCAGAATAATCAGAGGCAATCTAAAGGCTGAACGCCAGGGTGCCCAGTCCAACCAACTCCAGTTCACAGGAGCATCCCTCTTGTTTTCCCTCAAATGGGAACAGTTTGTCCAGACTCTTAAAACCTAATTCCACACAATCCACCCCCCCACCACCACCATTTCTTTTGCCTCCTTGCTCCAGGTAACGCAGTAAAATACTGACCCAGCACCTGCTCTGTGTGCAGCTGAGATTTCCCTCTGGTTTCAGGCAGTCTCTGCTTCCACAGCCATAAAACAAGGCAACACTGGGATAAACAGAGTTTTGTCCTTGCATAGAAGGTCAAAACTCTGAGGGACAGCCCTCACCAGATGCTGAGCCTGATGCAGGGTCACAGGTATTTGACAGGTCACATTCTACTTTGGATTACATTTGTTCTCACATCCTATTTCCCACAGAAAGGGGGGCTGGAATTGGACACTTGGTGCTCACCTGACAGATAAATATCCTCCAAGCTGTAAACAGGAAGCCTGCTCAGTTTTTTTGCCATAAATAAAGCTGTATGCAGCAGTAACTATAGGAGGGCAGACTTCAGGCTCCGTGTTGTAAACACTGTCAGATGCAAAAAATAGTTTCTGGATTTTATACAGGGTATTAGACTATCAAGATGTGATTACAAGGCATAGGTTTTTCTGGGAGCCTATTTATGTGCAGCTGAACACTGCTTTTGATTCATGAAGCTCCTTTTTTTTGTATAAAATGCAGTTTGGCAAGTTTTAGCACTTAGTTAACTAATTCCCACCAGAAATACTGCAAGCATGGTTTCCATTTATAGCAAAGGGGATTAGGCTGATTTAGAAATGCACTATGTTGACAGTACTATTTAAAAGCATATGGACAATTTGCTCCTTTCTTCTCCATGACAGAAATGAGTGGTAACCATCAAACTCTGTGCATCAGAGCACTGGCCTCTCTGTTTTGTCAAGATCAGTGTAATCTTTTCCAGTTGTAAAATCGAATCCAAAGTAGGCTGATTTATTGTTCTTTCTCTCCTCAAAAGGCACTGAGGCATCTCCACAGCCCTTTCCAGGCAAACTTGGTGTAAATCACTGCATGGAGGCTTCCAGAACACAGCTTTGATTGGTGCAATGGCTCCCAACACCAGATACTATTTAATTGCAAGTATTTGGTGATGATTTTCTATTAATAAAGTTTGTGCTAGTACAACTCCAAGCTTCGAGTAATCTATGACAATATAATGCAAGAGGAGAAGAATTATCTTTTGTTTGTTATTCATATATGTCTTGTTGGAGCCTCTACAATTATTCTGCTTGGGCTTTATGCAAAGAAATGTCTCAGAGAATCCTGAAGTAGAGCAGAAACAATCCCAGCACAAAAGATGCACTTCTGCACTTAAATCACAAAACCACAGAACAGGGCAGGATGGAAGGGAGCTGCTCCAGCAGGGAAACACGTGCAAACACAGTGTGCCCTCAGAGAATGAAATAAAAATATTCATAATACAGAAAGTGGATCAATTGATACAGTCGGTGATCATTTGGTAAGGTCCCTAGGCAGAAGCCTGGCCTTTGAAAAGTCCTGATTGCCCAGCAAATATATAAAGGTTTCCTAGACCCAGGGAGAGATCTAACAGTGATGTAGGAACTTCAGAGGAAAAGCTGCCACTGTCACAGGGGACCGCAGGCTGTCACACTCATCCTTTGGCTGCCAGCCACCAAGGGATGCAGGCTGCAGGAAAGCTCAGGATTTTCCTACAGGCACCAAAAATAAGATATCAGAGCCAGAATTGATGCTGGGAATCTTCCCCCTGAGACACTCAGGTCTGACTCAAATACCCTGCACGATTTCATATTCACAGAGCCCAAGAAAAATATATAGACAGTGGTAACAGAGTCAAAGGAAGGAGTGGGAGGATCCATGAGCAAATCCATGTTGGAAATCCTGCCCTCAAGTATGGGGAGTTCTTTTGAGTCCTGTGTGAACAGTAGTATTTCTGACTTACAGAAAGTGCACTGAAATGGAAAATACAGACCCCCAACAAGCAGGGACTGAAATAATTCTCAGCTGAAGTCAGTGGGACACTGTGTGCCAACCCAGTCTGATACTCACAGGGATCTGCACTCACTCTCTTCATCCACTGCTGACTGCAGTGCATTATAGTGAATGAATAACACCCTATTTTCCTGAAGAGATCTCAGACTAATGCCATGAATACTTTTGTTAATGATCCAGAACATTCACAGCCTGTTTTAATTATTTCATCTCCCTTGTTCATCTCAATTATTAATATAAGCAGGAGTTACCAAAAAGTGCTAAGAACAAAGTTTAAGCCTGAAAACAGCTCTGTGCTCTCAAGCAGCACGATCCAAAAAACATTTGGTTGCCAACAGTTCAGTGATTCATGAAAATCACACTTGCATCTGAAATCTGTGTTTGGCTGAGGCCCCAGGCAGGTGGTACCAACCTGTCAGGCTTCACACACAGAAGGGTTTCAGAGCATTTCAGGACAGTGCTGTTTTAAATGAAACAGTCCAATGTGAGCCTTGCTGATCCTCAGGTACAGAGGATTTTAAGACTGTACTGACCAAAGAATCCCTACTTTTATATTGCTGCACCTCTCATAGGGAGACCTAACAAGTCCTTTGGGGCAGGAGGAATTTAACACAACAGAACCTTCCCTTTTCCCTCCTATTGCTGCACACTGGAAATTATGGTAAATATTAATAAGTATCAAAACCTGAAAATACTCAATGACTAAGCCAATATAGTAACTATGTCAGAAAATTAATTTAATCCAGACAAGTGTGTGGCAAAATGACTCAAACCTTTGCTAACAAATGTCAAACGGAGATAACTTACACTCCCTTTAAGCAGAGCTGTTGGGTGTTTCACTCTTCAGAAGTGGCCAGTTGGAGAAATATCCCCAAGATAAAAATATTGTTCATCCAGAATGCTCCATGGAAGTGTGACCTGCACAGCAGTAACCTTGCAAATGTTCACACTCCCTGTCTCCCATGGAGGCAACACGAGGCAAGTTTAGGTCTGCATTATCAAATATTAATCTGGGTTACCCTCAAGCTCCAGAGTCCCTCAAATACCTGAGCAGTTGTCCCCAGATAAAGCAGCTCTTGACCACCAGATGTGTCACATTAACTGTCAAATTGCACAGACAGAAAGATACACACGTGCACACATCTTGAACACAACTTTCGGGGCCGTGCTTTTGTGATTTAGTGCTTTCCCAAAATAGATGCAGACATCTGCAGCCTTGAAACATCTCACCCTTAGGAGCTTTAAAACATACATATAATCATGCCACTTTTCTTGAGAAAAACCCCTTCCTACTGTGGGATCTCACTGCACTCAGCTCTGCTCTGGATACGTGAGTGTCTCCAGGGCTAAGCACACAGAAATCATTGTAATCCAATTGTGCTGAAATGTTTAAGGGCATTTGTTGCTGTAAGAATATTCCATTTGACTCCACCACCAAGACACACAGCCAGAATGCTTTCAGAAATGAAAGTGATGGCTTTTGTCCAGCTCTGTGGAAGTAAATGGCCAGGCTGTCATCTGTTTAACTGGGCTTGCACTGGGCTCTGCTTGGTGCTGCCTGGGTCATGGAACAATTGCTGGTGGTGTTAAACAAAAGGAGTTACCAGCTGTAAGAGCAGTTTTCACCAAGTGTACGGCTAAATATCCTAGGAAGTTGGTTTACTCTGCCAGGAGGTATCCCAGAACAGCAAGAAATGACATTTCAGCCTTGCCTGTCATTAACTGCCCAAGGTATTGTGCTTTTAACCTGGCTTTTACCACCCTTTCCACCCTCCTGGTGGCCAAACAAACTCCCTTATAGCTGTTACTATTGCTGATTTTGAGACATGTAAACACAATTTGCAGCAGCAAAACCTTTGACTGTCATAAACCATATTTTGATGATGTTTGATGGTGGCTAAAACACGTTTGTCATTGCAAAAAACAGAGACCCTGCTCTGGGTTTCTAGTGGCTCTTGTCTGTGTTTGTACAAAAGCCCCCTCTGTCCCTGGCCCAGGAGAGAAGAGCACACTCACATACACTTGTACATCACTGTTGTATGAATCTTTGCAGCTTTTAACTATTATTTTCCTAATTTTTTGTTATTTCACTTTACAAAGAGTTTTTATTCTTTATATAAAGTATAAATGTATATATACTTTATATATATACTATATATAAAGAGTTGCCTTTGTTTTGGTTTTGCCTTGATGGCAATTAGGACTTGATTCATTACTTCATGATAGGAATAAAGAGGGGAAAAGCACCCTGTTAGCAGAAGTTTATAAAGTTAAAAATGTAAAAAATGAGGGGGAAAAAATTACAGCAAAATCAGAAATGAATAAATACAGCTAATCCTTTCATCCTGTGGCAATTAGGATGATTTGAACACTTCTACCATATTTAGTATTTGAGAACTACACCCTGAAACCTTTCTGAAGTCCTGCTGTCAGTACTCAGTGGAAATCAAGGATAAATTGTGCCCACATGGTCCATGTTGCTCCTGCAGTCAGGGTGAGGAAACATTCTGACAGAAATCGCCTCGGAAAGAGCCAGGGAAATATTTCCAGATTTTCTAACCCAAGGCCGATGATCCGGTTCCAAGTAAAGATAATGCAAATTTTCTAAACACAAACCAGCTGCTTTCCTTAAACCAGCGGAATGTTTTCTTTCCGAAATGGGCCAAAAAGCTGAGCATGCTGAAGGATGAGTTTGCCTTGTCAGTTTTGAATTAACTGCCATTTATCTGTGGGGAGCTCGTTATTTAAAAATCACTGCAGCTTAAGGCTTGAAGAAAAGTGTTCTGCAGTGACTCTTGAGAAGCTGCATTGATGACACTGGGCTGTCCTCAGTGTGTTCTGACAAAGCCACTCACACTTCTCCTCCGTGTCACTTGTTTTTCTTGCGCTGCCTAAACCACACAAGGCTGGCCTGTTAGGAAATTTAACTGGGTTTATTAAGCAGAACATGCTTTGTCAACATCCTGTTCTCATTTCTGCTGCTGATCAAGGTTGTTCAAAACCTGAGTTTTAAGAACTGGAGAAACTTGGAGAAAGCATTGGGTGACTGAAATGCAGCTCCTTTTCCACACCAGTGGAAGAGCTTAACCCACCCTGTCTTTCCAGCTTTTCAAGAAAATAGTTGAAAATTTGATAGATTTTTATAGCAGGAATAAAATAAAAAATGAGTAATGCTTAAATCCTTTATTAGTGCCTTTCTCCTTACCTCTAGGAGCTGATGTAATGAGTTATTTATAAGATGTTATTTTATGTTTCCTGACCTGAGGCCTGCATAATCTTAGTGTTACTACATTGTAATTTTGTACATGGTCACAAACTATATTTTTGTGGTATGTGAAATGCCATCTGAATGTAGTAAAGCACAGCTGGCACTGGCTACATGTAACAAATTAAAGTAAAAGCAGCATTAATATTTTTAAAAAATAAATTAATTTTCAGACACTTCATGTGTGTATTGAGCCTTCTTGTGCAAACATCTATGAGCTCTTACTATTTCTTGTTTCAGTAATTAGTATCCTGAAAATATAGGTCAGGTTTCCAATAGTATATCATCCCAATTTCAAAATTACCTTATTGAGCTATATTTAAGCCAAAACCTACACAGTGATTTAGAGACAAACCCAGTGTAAGGCAAAGTTTTACTATGAAAAACAGTCAAGACCTTGAATGTTGGCTGAGAAACAAAAGGAATAATCCAATACACGTGGGGACATCAGTATAAAATTAATAAAAGTATTGAGATTGACCAGCAAGTGATGTTTGCATGCACAAAATATTTGTCATCATATTATATTTAAGCAACCACGGAGTTTTCATAGGTGATAATTAGAAATTCTGGGAAGCTGATGTACTACAAGTGCACTCAGTGCTATAGTGCAGAAGAAATCCCTCAAGCTGATACCACCAGTAAATATGAAAAGCTGATTTCCACAAGTCTGTGCCTTCACAGAACAGCAAACTGCACTAAACACACACACCTCGTTAACAAACCACAGTCTGTTCTAATTTAGGCCCATGCAAATAGCACTGGAGCTGTTCCAGATTTGTATCTGTAATTGATAGCAGAATTTGGGTTGTGTATGTACACACACATATATAACATAAGCTTTCCTCCCACTACTGTATACAGGGCTTTCAGAGTAAGAAAAGCTCCTTTAAAAATACATATATTTTTAATTACAGGGGTTTTTATTCAGAACAATCTTTCACTTAATCAATCTTGAAGTGCATTAACTTCTGTAATCCCAAATAATTGACTCTCCCTTGATGATCAGGGTTCAGATTTAGGTTTCTGGACTGCTTGCTTGCAGTGTTTTGTACCTTATCTTGGAAAGTACTCTGTGAGAGGGCCAGCAGTGAGCAATTAGAGTTTGCTGTTTTTCTGGCTGGACTGTGGCTGGATGTTGGCTGATGCCTTTAACTTTCCCTATAGTTTCATTAATGTCTTTCACATGTTAAGATCCCTTTTCATCAGAAGATCCCAGCCATGTAGAAAGGTGGCTGAGTGATGCTGGCAGTGTTTTTACAGATGGAGATGTATTGGTGGGGAGGGTGATGCAAGGGGCAGAATGCAATGCTAGAAACCAGTTTACTGGATTTATTTCTGTGCTCCAACCACTGGATTCTCCTGTCTCCATATAGATTTAAAGGATTAGTTGTAAGCTAAGTCAGTTTTACAAAATGCACTGGCTATTTTTGCTGTGTTCAGAAATAAGCAGCAACATCCAACAATTTCATGGCAGGAAAACCACAATAAAGATCCTTGTGAGTTCAGACAGTGCTGGTTCAATGCTCTGGGGAGTATTTGGCAATGCTGTCAGTAATTTTATCATCCACAAAGTGGTTCTTCTGTAAACCAGTGGCCAGGGCCACATAATGGTTCCCCTTGTTCAAGTGGAAGGGAGGAAGAGGATGGTTTTTAGCAGTTTCAGGGGGGCAGCTCACAGACTGAAACCTCATGGAAATGCCTAAAGCACTCATTCTTCGCCAGTAATCTCTGGCAGCCTGGGACTGTGAGCACAAATCAGAGCAAACCTGAACTGCTCCAAGTTCTGCCAGCAGCTCAAACAGCACCCCCCCAGCCAAAGGGTGTGAAAGGGCTGGTGTAGCCTCTCCTTCCTGGAGGAATCCTCATTTCTAAGAGATTCCAATGTCTCCCAGAAAGACTTGGATCAGGGTTTAACCGTGGGCCTGGAACTGCCCCACAGCAATGAGCACTTCCAGCCACAATGAAACACAGCCTCGCCCAGGTCATTTTTGTGCCCATCCCTTGTCTTCCTTAGCAAAGAAGCTCATTGGGGTGCAACCAATGTAACAGGCCAAGTGCCAAACCCCAGCAAGATGCAACCAGCAACTCTCGACCTGATACAACTAAAACACAACTTGGATAGCAATGTAAAACACCCCATTAAAAATAAAACCACTGCTGATAGAAGCAGGGCAGGAATTACAACGTGTCCTACCAGTAGTTGGTGATCTGCAGGCAGAGCCGAGGCAGGGAGGCAGCACCGTGGTCCAGCCAAGAAGCCCAAACACCTCAGGAACAGGGACAGGCAGCAGGACACCCCCAGCATGGCTTAGGAAGGGAACAAAGCCCCACAGCTGAGTTTAAGTGGATTCTGGGCAGTGGGTGGGGTGGGCAGACAGCCCAGGTGAGGCTGGTCAGGGCCATCAAGGTCTCTGAGTGCTCTCAGCAGTCCCTGTTTCTCCCAGGCCAGCACAAGGACCTTCTATTCCTCAGGCAGGGTGACTTTAGGATCCCAGGGCCATATTGTCCCAGTCTCAGTCTGGAGGGAGTTTGTTGTGGTTGTGAGACCCTTAAAGTGCTGCACCTTTGCTGTCAAGAAACAGCACATTTTTACTTCCCTCCTTCTCCCTCTTTTTTACACACCACAAGTGTCCTGTGCCATCGCTGGCATTCCCAACCTGTGCAGTCCTTGTCACCAGCAGAGTGGCAGCTCCCTGGAGACACCAGGGACAGGAATAGCAGGGTTTCTGCAGGTCACTGCCCCCCTCTGAAAGTTCACACACCACCTGCTCCAGCCCTGACCCCTCATAAAATAATGATCCTTCAAAAACACACGGGGCCTGGCCCAGCTCCTTAAGGGGCTCACCAGCTCTGCCCCTCTCAGTGACAGCACAGGGCAATGGTGTTGTTTGGAACAGCTTCACCAGTTTTTAATTTAACTCCTTGTGTTTTATCATCCCTATGAAGGAAACAGGCTTCATGTGTGAGTGGGGGACAGTCTGGCATTGAGCAGGCTCTGTCTTTAGGCTCATTGGTATGTGCTCTGCATTTTTCCCATTCCCTCTCTGCCTGCCTGGAAGGACTTGCAGCCCTGCTTTCTTTTTAAAAGGGGGATAAATAGCAGCATTGTAGGCTTGCCCCAACTCCCTGTACAAATGTATAGGGCGAGTGAGTTGCTGATTTGTCCTAAGCAATTTTCCCCAATCCATCCCCTAACTAGACAAAAAACATTCATTTTCTCATACAAGACTAACAAATATACCCAGAGAAAAAATACACATCTGTGCTGGGGAAAGGGTGTCTTTGTTTTCCTTCCCTTATTGTGAGCTCACTGGTGAAGCTCTAAACCCCAGAGCTGGCCACACCGGCTGTGGAGCAGTTTGCAGTCCCATGTGTAAGTTCACTTACACTTCTCCTACTTTTGCTTATTATTCTGCTAATAATGAGCCCTCTCCCTTTCCCCAGCCACCCGTTTCTGAATGCTCTGCTCCAGGCAGGGCCAGATTTTGCTTGTCTTGCCCGCATGGACTCCCGTGGTGTGAAGAATGGGGTCCCTGTCATTAACCCCCCCCAAAAGGCAGCTGTTGGGGTGCAGAGGCAGCCAGGTCCCTGTTCCCCTCCTTTCCTCCTCCTTGCCGGAGGCAGCCCCGTCTCCCGAGGTGCTGGGCTGCTGTAACAGGATCTCCCCGCTGCTCACTGCTCTGGACTCTGTTTTTCTTGGCACCGCGCTCCCCGAGACACTCGAAAACAGAAAGCAACTCAAAGCTCTCTTGGCTTCCTTCCTCGCCTCTGCTCCCCCTTTTCCTTTCTTGAAACAGTTTATGAATAAAATAGCAATATTCTCTCTTAAAAAGCGTTGGGTTACAATGGTAAAATCTGGATTGCAAGGGCTCTGTTCAGCGTTCAGAAGTGGCAGATGTTTGCAACAGGCAAACAGCAGGAAAAACCCATCCCGGATTCCTGCAGCGGGAAGTTAAGGTGCAGGCTCGATTTTTGGTAGAAATATGAATCCCCGTAGATCACTTTGCTGCATATTTTAATGACATTTAAACGTAACCAGGTACAATTAATACTTGAGAAGCAGGGAACTTTCCTAAGCGGCGGGGGCTGAAAGTTGCTGGGCTCCACTGAAGAGTTATTCACCATTCACCGAGGAACAGGGCTGAAGAGAGTCTGCAGGAAATCAGCTAAAATAACATCTCGCCCGAATGGAACGTTTTAATTCACGCTAATACGGAACGCTCAGAAAATACATGTATCTGTGGAGGATTCCTGCAAGCACCAAACAAACGGTGCTTCCCATGCTCCTTTCTCGGCGGGGCTGACAGCTCCAGAAAACGCGCAGGAATTTCAATCTCCTGTGACTGCAGCACGGAGCTCGGGCTCTGTATGGGGGATGGAAAATTCACATGCACCTGGAAGCGAACATAAATCACGGCCTGCAGCCTGCACAGCCTCCTCCAGCCATCCACGCACTGCAGCTCGTTCCAGGCATTTCCAAGGCTGGGATATTTGCTGGTTTTTTGAGTCTGTGCTGCGTGGGGTTTTTTTTGCGCTGCGCCCTTCACGCTCACGCGGCCTCCAGGGAGTTCAGCTGTTCCTCTGTGCCAGGGGGGCAGAGCTGTGGTTTGGCCCCTTTTCCATGAGTTTACCCTCGCTGGGGATCTGCTCCGTGAAACGGGAAAAGTGAGAGCAGCTGGGACTCAACAGGAAATCTGTCACATCTCTGGAGCCGTAAAGAAGCAGCGTGTGATCCAAACACGCTCAAGTTTGCAATTCTTCAGCCCTGATCCGCTGACATCAAGGGCTGTGGGACTGGCTCCAGCTGGGAATCCACCCCAGCCTCTCCCTGAGCTCATGTGAGCACAGGAACCCATTTCTTTTCTCATTCCCTCTGGGGCAAAATCAGCTGCAGGGGATCCTGCACATAGTGGGACATACCTGGGGCCGTGTGTGTGCAGTCGTGGCAGTGCCACATCCTTTGGGACAACCACTCTCAGCATAGAACTGCAATTTCTAGTACATAAATATCCTGCACAAAATATAGGAGTGGGTCTGCAGGAGTTTAGGGAGAAAAGAAACCTGCATTTTTCAAGCTTTTCTAACAGAATAATGAAGGAAAAAAAATCCATATCTCTCTGTTGTTGCAATGCCAGAGCTTTGTTTGCCAAGATTTGCATTTAATCTTACCTACATTGCTGCAGAAAATTAAAGACATCTGAGAAATCAGAGGGAATTCCAGATACACCCTATAAAATGCTGATACGATGCTGAGATTGTACAAATACCTACAGATAAATCTTGTGTTTTTATGACTTCAGTAAGGGCAGTTTGTTGGAGATAAGCAGCATGACAGTGATGCTAACCCCATATCACGTTACCTGAAAGAAACACAGGGAACTCTAGGGAGAAAAAATACAGCAGGAGGTAGCAAAATGTTTCATAGTTTTCTATCCCACATTCCCTGGGGCAGCAGCATCCACGGGGAGACCAAGAGGTTCAGAGCCAAGTGCTGTTCACAGCAGGAAGATGTGGGGATATGCCAGGGAGAACTCAGGGTATATTTTATAACATTCTTACTGTGGTGACACTGGAGCATGAAAATTGTTTTGTCAGTGGTGCTGGGAGATCTGCTGGCTCCTGTACTTGCCCCGTTTTTGCCTGGTTGTTCAGAAATCTTACAAGGAGGAAAGGAGGAAAAAGGGAGGAATTATGTGGGGCTGTTGGTAAGATTATTGATCAGAGAGAATTCTAAAATACTCATAAGTGCAGCTAGAAACTGTTCAAAAGTGCCCTATTTGCAGGTTTCAAGTAACCAGAGTTATACCAGCCCCTACTCATAGCACTAAAATACACCAGTCAGATGATCAGATTTTTGTGAATGTTCTTTTTTTTAAAAACAGCAGTTTCTAAATATTACATGGTGCATTTCACGTAACATACTATTGTTGTTTACAAGAATATAATAGGTATTTAGGTAGAAAGAATACTTTCCTGGCTAGTTCTTTTTGAAGAGATTCTTCTGCTGGAAAAGTATGCAGTAGTTCATAATACCAATTTCCATTTAAAGCAGACTGAGTTTTTATTTCAGTGTGCTGTGAATAGTGAATAAAAATCTAATTTTCCTTTTCCTGTAAACTTCTCTCAAAGAACAGAAATAAAACCAAGTTGCATTATGCATCATGAAGAAAGTAAGCTTTGCTTGCTGCACTTGTGCTGCCATGAAGAACATTTAATGGCCAAGGGCCTAGGTTAATCTTTCATCATCATTTGGATTCACCTTTATATCACCTCTACAGATTTACAGAGCCCACACACCTAAGGCAGCCATCAGTGGGGTTGTGTTAGTCCGGCACATTAAACTACTCCAGTAAACCTCCCCCAGTTAAAAAGCAGTGAAACTCAGCTGCTGGCCTGTTGGCTGATGGTTGCAGAAGAGGAACAAAAGATTCTCCACAAAGAAACTTTGGGGGGAAATCGTGGGTGTCTGTTGGTGGGTCAGAGAGGCAGCATCGAGTGGTGCAGATCGGCTGCAGGGCACAGCTCGTGCTGGCTCCCTTCTGTTGGCACTTAATTTCAGTCACTGAGGTGATAAATTGGATTATCAGGAGAAAGAATCGGGCACAGGGCAGGTGATGGAGCAGCTTGGGCACACAGCGCTGCTGGGTTTGTACCGAGGTGAACCCAGCCCTGCTCAGGACACGGAGGTGACTCCGACACCTTGTCCCAGGGCAGGGCTGGAGCCAGGGATGTGAAACTGCTGCTGCATCTCGTTAGGGCAGCGCCCTTAGGAGCAGTCAAAATGTTGAGAAATGCTGTGTTTGGTAAGAAAACCCTATTCTAAAAACCCATCAAAGCCGACGTGGGGAGGTATTGCAAAACAGCCTATCATGTATTCAGTTTGAGCCCAGTGGAGTGTAAAGAAATGCAAACATTTGCCTGTATTAGTAAGAAAATAATTGTGATAGTTTGTGCCTCTGCTTAATTCAATAAAACTGTTTTACATCCCTGGTATGTGTGCCTGTGGCTGGTACTCATTAAAGGAGGCAGTGTGTGCCAGGGGATGGGAATCATTAAAAAACCAGTGCACGCCAGAAGCTCTGAGCCCAGCCCAGTGCTCAGCATCAGGTGCTGAAAACATCGGGTTCAACAAACAGAAGAGAATGAAGGCAAAAGCAATAATGTCAGACTAACACAACAATGCATGGTTTTGCTCTAAAACTGGTCCTCCAGAACACAATATTGAGTGTTGTTCAAGGCCACATTGGCTGGGACTGCCTGGGAGTGAACTCTGCTGTGTAACCCTGGGCAGCTCATCCCGAGCACGGGGGCTGTGAGCAGGGAATGGGGCTGTGAGCAGGGAAATGGGGCTGTGAGCAGGGAATGGGGCTGTGCCTGTGCAGGGAAATGGGGCTGTGAGCAGGGAATGGGGCTGTGAGCAGGGAAATGGGGCTGTGAGCAGGGAATGGGGCTGTGAGCAGGGAAATGGGGCTGTGAGCAGGGAAATGGGGCTGTGAGCAGGGAAATGGGGCTGTGCCTGTGCAGTCCCAAGGCAGGAAAAGCATTTTCAGTGCTCACAGGGAGCTGAGAGAACCTTCACTCAGGGAAAGCTGAGCAGTGGCTGCAAAACACACAATAAAGGAAATAGCTCCATGTGAATCCCTGGCAAAAAGAAACATTTTGAGGGGCACTTCCCTTCTTTTTCTGCTCCTCTGAAATCCTTGGCTGCATCTCTTGCCACTTTTGTGCAAGTGAGATGCACCATCCTCTGCACCTAAAAGAGAACCCACTCCATCCCAGATGGGAACATGCACTACCTCTGGCTCAGAAGGTTATCAAATACCACCATGACAACTCATTTTGTGGCTCCAATTGCTGCAGGAAGACACAGATGTGTGACAGGAATCTGACTGTTTTGTATAATCTTGGCTACTTAATGGAGATGTGGGAGAGCTCGTAGGAGAATGGGGCCCAGGAGGATACAACTGTGCACAAAAACTGGAGAAGGGTCACACCCTGCACTGTCCTCTTGCCAATTTAGAAGACAATTACAGAGAAGAGGCTTTGCTCAAGCCACACACATTGAAAAAAAAAAAAAAAAGTGGAATTAGAGGGAAGTGATTAAGAGAAGGGTTAAGAGAGGGAAGATGTAAATCCCGTCTCCTGGGCTTTGTTTAGAAATGTCTGGCAAGCAGGACTTCCATAACAAGTCAAAAGGCACATTTTCATTTTGAAGTCATGACAAAATACATGTTATGCTCAGTAATGTTACACTTCAGCAGTTACAATTGGTTTTAATTAAGTTTGTGCATGACATGTGCACACACAGATGCAGAAATGGAGGGCCTGAGTTAACTGTTGCTCTCCTGGTTTTCAGGAAGGACACAAAGAACTGACATTGCAACTGTGGATATTTTACCACCACCTCTCAGCCTCTCCATTTTGTCTCAGGACAATCTTACACAATGTGCTAGGCTGTGTAAGAGCCAAGCAAAATCACTTAAAAATGGAAATTATCCTTCATCTTTCAGAGATCAAAGAGGCAGCCAAAATTGCAACTCCTACAGCATTTATCCAGACCACAATACAGAATGAGATCAGTGAAAGTTAATGAAAGATTTTTTACAGACAAAAGGAGAAACAGGATGGGGATGTAACAAGTACTTAACTTGCACTGAAGTGTTTGTCTTGGGAAACCAAAGGACAGCTCTTTTTTTTAGGGACAGGCAGTGTAAAGTTGGAAGGACTAGAGGATAAATAAAATTATTAGAGATGATAGTTTTATATGTTCACTTCCCTTTCAGAGGTTTCCAAACCTGGCTTGGCTGTCTCTATTCTCCATGCAGGCTGAGTGCAGACTGGTTGCCCTCCAACACCTCCCTCCTCCTTAGGAAGTCTCTAGAACAAGGGAAAAGCCCACAGGTGACCCATTCTCAGGGAGTATTTTCAGGAATTAATTTCTCTGTGCAAAGCTCTGAGGTTTTAGCAGCCCCAGTAGCCCAAATACTTTCAGCTGGAGATAATCTGCACAGCAGTTGCACTGTCAGAGCAGGCAGAGCCCACCTGCCTCCAGGTGCCAGATGTTCTGAGTGGTGCCAGATGTTGGGAATGGGCACAAGTTCCACTGAGAACTGAACCACCACGGGCTCATTTTTGAGCAGTGGACAGTAAGTGTGAGTTGTTGCATGTCAGAATTTACATGCCCATAGCTGCAAACATCACTGATATTTAGGATTAATTTTCTAACCGTTTTTTTCACACTGATAAAGCAGCTGCAGGAACAGGAACAAAAATTTGTTTGAGGAGAAAATTTGAGGTTTGGTCAGTGCCTTCAGCAGAGGGAACTCTTCAGAAAGACCAGAATAGGTTAATGTCAAGCCCAGGAGTGTGGACTCAGTCATGTAAAAGGAAAATAGTTGTTACTTGAAGAGTTGCTGAGAAGAGCTTTACTTTCTCAAGTAGGAAATTAAGCTAAATACTTCAAAATGGAAAACTTGAACTACAGTCAGAGTAAGTGAAAAAATGTCCTCAGGTTAAAGTAAGCTACTTTGGCTTAGGTCTCTGAGTATTAATTCCTGCCAGCAATACTTAGAAAAAAATAAACTTAATTAGGACAGAAGGACTGGTGTGGGTATTGGCCTTATTTTTCCAAATCCTTCAATGCTGCTTCATTTAACCCTGCCAATGAATCTTTTCCTTTGATCTTAAACTAACAGGATTAAAACCAACTTGTTAAAATTGAATCCTGAGGTCACAGTGAAGATTTGTTGAGGCAGAACTTTGTTAAAGCTGCTGTGTTTTCTTTTAGTTATTTATGGAGTTTTATTTCAGAGTTCCTTCGTTACAAAGGTAGATAATAATTGTATTTCACAGTTCTGTATGCTTTAGTTATAACAAAGAGCTGTTTGTTACCCAGTCTGGAGCTAGAAAGGGTCATGTTCTGTGAGAGGGCTGTCCCCAGCCTGTCACAGCATCTTGGTGTTCAGGGGGGTGACTCTGGCATCTTTTTTGGAGGTCCTACACTGTCCTTAATGGAAATAAGTGGAAGTTTGAAAAGAAACCTTCACATTCGTGAGACTTCCTTGCATTTCATGTGTTTGTGGCTTCCCCATCCCTGGAAGTGTTCAAGGCCAGGCTGGATGAGGCCCTGAGCAACCTGATGTAGTGAACAGCACCCTGCCCAGGATTTGGATTTGGATTTGGTTTTGGATTTGGAATGAGATGATCTTTAACATCACTTCCAACCCAAACTACTCCATCATTCCATGACTCTGCTCAAAATTTGAATATAAATTGCTTAACTCAGTCAATCCAGAAACAACTGACAATATAACTGTGCTGGAATCCCAAGGAAGAGGCACCTGAGATGATTTAGCAGGTGGGTTCCATGTCCTCTCCTTTTCTCCCTTCCAGTGCAGTCTCTAACCTTACTGGGACTCTCCTTTCATCACTGGGAGCCTTACCCTGATTTTGGAATAAGGGCTATGTTGCAAAGCATTGTATCATTTGTTTTCAACATCGTTACAAAAACTTTACATTTGAAGTCTTGGCAGCAATCTTGAGGTTACTCACATTAATAACAAACTCTGTAACAGCATTTACTGCCACACAGAAATTAATAGGTAATTAAACACAGTACATGTTTCATTATTTAGCAGTGGCCTTACGTAACAATTTTATTTTTATTAGCAGGGGTGTTACTTTGTAAAGACTGGCTGCATTATGGACTCCAAAACTGCACTGTAAAGCTCAGCAAAGGGGCCAGTCAGCCACGTGTCACTGCTGCATTCCAGAGTCAACACCAAACTCAGTCTCCTGTCCAACATCATTTAGTGCACAGCTAATGAGAGCAAGTCAGGAGAGACATAAAGAGCGTGGATTTATGTAGAAAATGTGAACCTTATTCCTTTACAAGTAGTCATGGAATATATGTGCATGTAAGTAATGGCAAATGAGTACAGCACAGCCATAACATTAATTCATAGAGATTAATTCATGCAGATGAAATACTGGAGCAGCTCAAGGCCTCTGTTAGTAAAATGCTGAGGAATGTCATTTATGGGAAAGCCTTGAGCAGCTGTCATCAGCTCATGAGTGTGCTGGAAAAAATATGATCAGTGAAAAAAAATGATAGGTTGGGTTTTCAGCTAATATAAATCACTGCTTTTGGTGCTTAGTGGAAAAAGAACACCAGGAAATGTGCCCTACAATTTCATTTTCTGTTCATCTTTTCCTTTTTGTTACAAGTAAACTTAGAGGTATTTCTCATCTCTCACATGAGTTGGTTGTTTGAAAGCTGCTTGACCATTGTGTTGGGATTTTGGGCAGGTTTTGGCACTCAGGGCTCTGGGGTGGCTGCTGGGAGAAGCTGCCAGAAGCTTCCCCCATGCCCAGCCCATCAGCAACAGTGGTGGCACCTCTGGGATAACAAATTTAAAAAGGGGAAAAGCTTCATTCCCTGGAAAGACCTATGCTGGAGCAGGGCAAGGTGTCTTTAGGTGTGTTTAGTTTTGAATTGTCATTATCCTGCTCTGATTTGGTTGGGAATAAATGAAACCAGTCTGCCCACTGGAGCCTGTTTTGCCTGTGCAAGCTCCTGGTGAGGGATCTCCCTGCCCTTATCCCCCTCCACGAGCCTTTCCTTGTCTTTCCTCTCCCTGCCCAGCTGAGGAGGGCACTGCTGCAGCAGCTCTGGTGGCACCTGGCATCCATCCAGGATCAACTCACCCACTGTGATTTATGTTCTTATTCCAATTAAAGATCTGGGGAGTTATGGGTGCTATTTATTTTCCCAGTCAATTGGCTGGATTTTTGATTGGCTTTATTATATACTAAATTCTTCTGAAGTCATTTAATATTTACTTGTAGCCTTGCCTGGGTGCAAAAGAAAATACAAATTCACATTTTTGTCTTATTGAAGGCTAATCATGTACCATAAACAATTTTGAACAGGCAAGATGTGGATCAGATTGCCTTCCCATATGATTGTGTTAGAAGAATTAATTAGGGAACTAAGTATGGAAAGTAGTTTTTGTCCTCTAATTGCATGAATCTGTTCTGCATAGCTATGAATTCTTCATCTCTAGTTATTTTTACCATTAATAAGTGTATTAGTGGAGTACAAAGTGGTAAAAAGAGTTGACTGGTAGTGAGAAAATTTCCTAGAACTAAAATAATGGGCTGTTTGTAATCAGTTCAAGTTATAAATAGTTCAAGTCGCCCTTTGAAGAAGAAAAAAGCTGCTAGTGTAGAAAATGAGGAGGGAGTTCCATCCACAAATATTTACCTTGAGAAAGACATTTTCTATTAAGATGGAAAAAATGCTGTCATGTTTTCACACTTCCAGAAGAATGGCCAACGTGTGGGTAAGAAGTTGGCTGATTTCTCTGGGCCATTTACAAATAAGGATGAAAAAGCAAGTTGTAAGATTTCCAAGCTCCCACTAAAACAGCAGCAGGTCTGGGATGCAGATTCCAGGGGCATTCCCAGTGCCCCAGGACTGGGACCCTCACAGTAGGAGAAACACTGTGTAAGGACTAGGGACCATCAGCTAGAAAGTGTAAAGACTGTTATTTTGAGTTTAAACAGATTAGTCACAAATCTTGATTTGTACTGCACTGTACTCTGTACCCTCTCCCCACTGGCTGAAGAAGTAGAAAGCAGAGAGATTTCAAAGAATGAAAAGCACAACTTGTTTCTCCTGTGCTTACTTTTAACTTCAAGTTTAGAAGGAAAAAGCATTTGGATTATCAAGAGAACTGAAATATGAGAATAAGATGTGTTGGTTCTTGGTCATTGTAAGAAATGGTGACACAAGGAACATGCTTATCTGCACAGATAAAACATCCAAAATGCCATCTGCTTAAAGCAGAAAAGCCCCAGTTCATGTGGAGTGCAGCCACAGAGGAGGAGACAGCGCAGAAAACCTTGGGGTACTTTTCAGATGAGAAGTAATAATATCACAGCCACAGCCAAATCCCATTTTAGAGGCAGAAATAAACGTGGAATGATGCAAACCTGAGCTCCATAGACCCCAGTGAAGATCCCTGCTGCCTAATGAAACCCAGATCCCTGAGTCAGGCACCCAGTGCCTTTGCAATGCAGTAAAAACAGATAAGCACCTGAACATTCAGAAGAGCCAGACCCAGCCTGACTCTCTGCCTTCCAGCTCCTGTGATTTCACCTTTCCACACATGTCAGCAGCACTTTCACTGCTGAGGTGAGACTTATAAATGTCACAGTTAACACTCAGGTTTTTAAAGTTTGAGGGGCAAAGTGTTGTTTCACGTTGAATATTAGCTTCCTCCTGAAAAGGCAATAATAAAAGTGTCAGATATTCCCTATAATCTGTTTAGGCATGCCAGCTTTCTTTAGGGAACATAAAAGTTTGGCTGTGGAAAAGAATGAGTATCAGACTTGCCTTTCTCCCCCAACTAGAATAGAGATATAATCTATATCGCCCTAATGCTTTGAACAATATGTGTTAAATAATCACTCGGAGCTGGTCTGGAAAACCAGGAAACCCAACCTCCACATCCTTCACAGACCCATTTCTCTTCCAAACGCATTTTTGGGTGCTCTTGCGGGTTTTTAGAATTACCCTGGCAGTTCCTCGTCGGCTTCAGGGGGCGGAAAAGAAAATCGGGCAGCTTTAATGCTGCCGGTGTAGCTCATGAAAGCAGCCGGGTGGGCCGAGGGAAGGGATCCCCCAGCGGGAGCCTCAGCCCAGCCCCGGTGCCAGCAAATGTCCCAGGCGGGCTCCAGCAGGGCCTGAACGCTGCAGCCCCCAAGGGAGCTGCCGTGAAGGAGCAGCCCTGCATCCCTTGGGCTCCAGGGAAAGCCCTTGGCATCAGAGAGAGCTGAACTCTGACCTTGGCCCTTGGCACCTCGATCAGCCACCGGAGCAGTTTGTCCGGGGGGTTTATTGTGTGTGCAGGGGCTGCTGGGCAGCTCGGGATCCCTTAAAGCGAACAGCGGGGAGCTGCACCGTGTGCTCCTTTACAGGCCCAAACTGCATCAGGAGGTTGTTAAATTGTTAAATGGAAAGGCCCGAGGGCCAGGCCAGCTCCGTGTCCTTTCCTGTATTCCTGTGGTCACACACTGTCCCCCCAGGCTCCCCCCAGGGCACACAAGGGCCAGCCCGGCTGGGAGGAGCAGCTTTGCAGGACTTTTGTGTTCCCCAAATTGTTCAGTGGCTGTTTCACATGACTGACTCCCTGGCACAGTGCTGCAAGGACAGAACTGCTAATTTTGCCACAGTTGTGCCCTTTTGTTTCCTTTTCCCAAACGTTAATTAATCTTCCCAACTGCATAGCGAGATGTTAAGGGATACGAACTCGAAACAGAGGGAAAAAAGTAATTCCATGGTGGGTGACAGGAGATTTGGCATGTTGTGAGCCTTACGGGGGATCTGCAGGAGTATTTAGAGTTACATCATCACTGTGAATGTTCAGAGAAGGGACAGGGCCGTGTTGTGGGGCTGTGGGGTGGCAGCACTCCAGATCAGCCCAGATGAGGAGCCTCACGCTGGGCATTGGCACAGTGGGCACTGACCAGCTCGTGGCCACCTGCAAAAAGCTCATTTTCAGTCATCTTCAGCAATACTTGACTGCTAGACAAAACAGACCATATTTCCCCCAAAACTCTCTCATCATGGTCTTCTCCAGCCTTAATGATTCTCCAGTTCTCTGTGTCCCTCTGGTTCCTTTTCCCTGGAATGGCACTCCATAGTTAAATCTCCTGCCCCAGCCAGTCTGTGCTTGTGCAGGCACAATTTGCCACTGCAGACCTGATGTCCTAATACTCCCTGTGTCCAAAACAGCATATTTTCCCATTTATTCATTCTCAGAAACAGATGAGCCTCTTTTTTTTTTTTTTTTTCCCTCCTTGAAAATTTTTTCCACAAATCCAAATCTGAAGGAGATGCCCAGTGTGGATAATTTCAACCTCCTGGATAAAGCTGATAAAGTGTAAGTAACTTAAAAATTATCTGAAAAGGTGCCCAGGATGGCTAATTACAGGTATCTTTAAGAATCTCAGACATAAAATAAATAAAAGGGTGCTGTGAAAAACTCAACTTTTGGAAACCTCCCTAGTTACTCAGTATTGTGTGTGGAAAGGGTGGCAGTTCTACTGAGCAGTGCATGTTCTGCAGCCAGGCATCCACCAGAGGGTAGGGAAGTAGGTAAATATTCCAAAGGGATGTATTTCAGTGATCCAGAAAGGGGTAAGGATAAAATAGGGCAGATATCAAAGCCATTAATTACAGCAGTCAACTGAGGCTGGAGAACAACCAGGAGAAAGATAAATATCCAGGCAAAAATGGGAACTGGGACATGACACAGAGCAGGAAACCAACAGACTGGTGCTGGAGCCAAGTGAAAATACAAAGAGAAGGCAGCAGAGAATCAGAGCCCACCACAGGGACACACTCAGGATGAAGTGGAAGCAGAGCCTGCTGAAGCTGGATTTGGAACACCTGCTCCCCAGTGCCTCCTTGAGTCTTGGACCTGCTGGGGCATGGATCTGACTCACAGAAAATTAAGATTACCACAGGTAATTTCAGTAGCTGATAAAAATTCAAAAATCTGCAATAATTTTTTTTTGTTGAATACCTGATTTTTTTTTTTCAATTTGGTACTGGCAATGTTCATTTATGAACTGATGCACTGAGGGTTTTCATTTAACAGGACAGGTTTTTTTAAATAATCTACTTACAACAGAAATGCATACTTTGGCATGAGAAAAGAGTTCTGTTCCCCAGCGTCTCTGGAACACCACAGACTTGAAAGCAAAAGTTTTTGTTGTGTAAGCAAAAAAAATGTGCATGTCAAAGCTGAATTTGCTTTATTGTTTTCCTTGAAAATATCAGCTAAACTTTCCAAGGGAATACATTTTAAAAGTCCACAGTGGTTGATTAGAAACAAATCAAACCAGATGCACGAACAGCCTTCACATGAAAATTCCCAAGCTAGACTAGATCATACTTTGGAACTGAAATCCTGCAGCAGATTGAAACCTGGAGATTGAGAAAATATGTTCTGGAGTCTGAATAAATACACCCCTGAATAAAGCCAGAGCCCCCTGAGCTGGTTGCCCATCACAGGGTGCATTCTGCAATGTGTGTCCTACAGAGATGAACTCTGGATGTGCTTTCAGCTTTAATCTGGTGCCTCTGTCACATGTCAGCCTCCCCTAGTGAAGATATTTACTGACACACCACTCTCTAATTCCTGGAGAAAGGCATTCTGGTTTTCCAGAGAGAGCTCTTTGTGCAATACATTCATTTATAAAGTTACTCATGCAGAAGTACCTGCAAGGTCAGGACCTACATTTTCTCCCAGCAGCAATTATGAGCTGCATGTTAATGGTGAAACCACTCATGACTTAATGCTACAGCAAATGATGGTGTAGCTTCAGAGGAGGAATGCCATTCCCACAGGGAATCTGTAATCAATGGTGTAATTAATGAACAGCTAATTCACACTGTGACTGCTGTAAATTCAGTACACGCTGCCGTTTGCTGTACTCTCCTCGCCTCACTCTGTGCCAAAAATGAATTGCTCACAAATAGAATTTTCCACAGATAGAATCACTGGAATGGTTTGTTAGATACTTTATTAATGCTGAACTGTGAGGCAGTGCATTGTCCCAGTGTGAGAGATCCCACCTAATCCAATTTGTACCTGTTCAAGTGTGTGTAGGAGAACATTATCTTTGAGCAAGTAAATCCTCCAGGCAGGTCCTCAGCTACCCTGAGCTACTCCAGCACAGAAATCATTTCTCTTCCTGACAAGTAGCACCTCTGAAGACTGAGGAGAAGCTGGAGGATTTAGTGTTTTAAAATTTGAGAAACAACTGAGATAAAAGTAAGAAATTTCATTATTCAATGTGCCTCTGCCCATCTCAGCACCTGTTGGAGTCCAGGAAAATGCTCCTATGAATGTCACTTTAGAGTCACTCAGCATTTGGCAAAAACTTTCCAGAAGGAAAAAGGAATTCTTCAGCATTCAACAACATTATATTTCTGATTTGCTAACTTTTAAAATACTGTTTCCCTTTCTGCAAAGTCTATTTCATTACAAACTTTTAAATTATTTTTATTTCCTATTACAAACGCAACTAACACAGACTTTCTTCTTATAAATCTCAGTTAATTAAATTGGAGTATGCCAGTGTAAGCAATCTCTTTTTAAATACAGACTCTTTGGTTCCTGAAAATCCCTCTTATTTGGAATAACTGCTGTTACTTCAAAGCCTCCAGTGAAAACCGAGGGCTCTTTCATTTTTTAATAAAGAGATTTTCTGGTCCAAGGGGGCACACCTGATATGGTTTGCATCCAAAGCAAGTGGTCTGTAATAAGTGGCCCAAGGAAAGTTTAAGCCTGCTTTCAAGGGTCATCAGCTTTTCTGACTGTTACTTGATCTGTTTAGAACTGGCTAATTTGTTAATCAGAGCAAAGCTTCAGACTTGCTGTGATCACCTCCTTAATGCTGTTTTCACACACTGATAATTAAAGCAAAAATCCCATACAAGATTGTCATATGCTTTTCTGAAAACACAAAATACAGCAGCACCTGGTGGAGTATTAAATCATGCTCCAGATGTCAGAAGTCTGTTCTGTTCATACAGGGATTTAAAACTCATTTTCTCTAGTATTTTGCATCAAGGGTTTTCCTTTTCCTCTGACATCCTACCCATCAGTTGGGTTGATTTTCATCCCTCACTGCTTTATGGCTGCATGTTCTAGTGGGATTAGTCCCTATTCAGATGGTGAATAATGCAAAACAGACTTTCCATCCTGTCTGTATCCTAAAGCTGGGCAGTTTGGTTGCAGGAAGCCTTGGATCTCAAAATGATACAGAGCTTAAGGGTTTCTCTGCATGGAAAAGTCTCCATTATATAATCTGAACCTGTCTTTAAAAAAAAAATAAAAAAACCAACAAAACAAAAACCAGAATTGATTTGTGCCAAATTCCAGTTTTCAAACTAAACTTTAGTTTAGTTGAATCCCTTCCTTACTCACTTTAAATAAAAATACTCCAATCTCTCCAAAGAAAAGAGCCCCACACGGGTTTTCACTCAAGATTTTCTAGAAGAATTTAAGGTGTGCCAGGCCAGTGTTTTCACATAAACTGTTTTCTCTATTGCAGCATGGACTGTGTGTGTAGGGAAAATACAGTGAAAATAGGGGAAGGCAAAATGCATGTCAGCTGGGAAATAAGTGACCTGCTTGGAAGAATATTTACGTGTTTTCTCCTGACTTGGCTTGGGGAAGGAAACAAAACATCAGCTGTGAGCAGGATATTTCTGCCACTGGAAATCCACATGGTAGGACTTGAGAGGCTCCTGGAAAAATGAAATGCTGTAGTTTAGAATCTTGAGAGTTTCTTGGAAATATCCTAACATCCATCAGGCAGGGCTGTGTTTGCCCTGTTTGAACTGGTCACTCAGCAGTTATCATCATAATGTCTGCTTTTAGCTCTTTAGTTTGCTAGAGAAACACACAATGAAATCTTTCATTAAAAATACCTTTCTGCTGATTTTTCAGACCCAGCACACAAGCTGAGAAGGCAGATGTATTCACATGTGAGCTTGCTAAGGCACAAAGTCCTTCTCTTCCTTACTCTCTGTGTGTTTAAGTCACCGAGAGAAATCTGCAGCGAAGTTCTGAATCATTGTTCTTTATAATCTTTCCAGTCTGGGAGTCAGACCCAGGACTGTGGGCCAGTCTCGTCACATGAAATAAAATATTTCTCCGGAACACCACAGTTAGTCTTTAACTGATTTACTGCAGTTAAACAGTAACAGTGAGAGTGTTCATCGTGCCGAGGCTGGTGGCAGCAGCAGCCGGACAAACAAGCCATTCATGGCAGCAGGAGAGGCTCTGGGCAGGCTCTGAGAGTGGGGCAAGGCCAGCAAGGAAACCTCAGCCCAGCTCTGCAGCCCAGCTGGAATAAATCCTGAAGGGAAAGGTCTCTAGATACCAAGTGAGACCGTGAATGTTTGGAAGGTTGCAGGGAAAGCGTTTGGTCTCCACATGAATGTCTGTGGTGGAGTCACCTCTGAGGCTGGCAGCAGCTCCAGGCAGCAGAGGGGAAACATGAGAGTATCCAGCAGTGGGGACAGGCAGCTGGGTATTCCAGGGAATGCTGCTGGGATGGGCTGGGAGATGGTCTGGTGCTGATGGGAGCTGCTCCTGCTTTGTTACTTAGAGGAAGGAATTCTCAAAAAAAAAAGGTTATTAAATCTGTTCAAGGTGGGTGAGCTAATCTTCTCCCATTCCTCCTTTTCATTTCCAGCACACTGGCTGTGACAAGCCAAAAAAATGAAGCAAGCTACTGGATGCTTTGCTTAGCTACCACTCAGCTGAAACTGTTCATGTCAGATGATCTGTGATCTCCTTATTACAGGAAAATTGCTTCTGTTGAGATGGCTTAGGGTAGAGCAGCTCAGCCACTGAGGAAGCTCTTCCACCTTTCTCTGTCCATCTTTAGCTGAGTATCCGAGTTTGTTACTCAGCCCTCCTGTTTTGTAGGCAATGCTGCTAAAGCAGAGCTTCACAAACTTCCAGAAAATGCTTTGCATGGGCCTTTCCAAGCCCTTGAACTGCTCATTATCAGAATTTATTCATTTATTTGAACACTTTGAGCATCTCACGCAGTTTTCTGTGTCCTCTCAATCCCAGACTGCCTGATTACTTATGGAAATACCAATATCTGTGGAACACAATGGCCTTCCAGAATGTCTGCAATTTTGCAAGCTTATTTGTGTCAACAGAAGACAGGAAATTGAGTGTGGCAATAGCTGGGAGGGTGCGGGGAGGAGCAGCTCCATGGATGTCCTCAGGCTATGGATGGAAGGCAGGGGGGTTGTGGCATTATTTATCCATAGCTCTGTGAAGGTACTGTTAAAAAAAAAAAAAATCTCTGCTGGGAGAAAAGAGGAGGGTTTGGAGGGTTTGGAGACAATTTGCAGAGCAGATGTGCTTTGCTTCCACTTATTTGTCTCATTATTGGATATTGCCAGGGCTGTAGGATCCAGGGAACGCTCCTGTGGGTGGCTGACCAGTGCTCAAAGGCAGAGGGAGTCTGTGAGCAGTGCCTGTGTCACTCCAAAGGGCTGCAAATTGCAGATGTCACCCATCCCCTCCAGGGACAAAGCTGCCCAGGTTACCTGGGCCAGGCTGACACACCTGATGTGGCTCCAGAAGAGCTGGTGCTCAGGGGTGGGTGCTGCCCCTGCCTCAGCATCCTGTGCCCACTGACCATCACAGCATGACAGGTCCCTTTCAGGAGCCATCAGCCCCAGGGGAGGCCTGGAAAAGGCCAGGAAAACGTCTGGAGAAGGTCCATCCTCCTCCTCCTCCTGTCCCCACAGGACAGCAGTGACAACTGAGGCTGGAATCTCAGCTCTGCCTGCATCCTGCATCTCCCTGGACAGAAATACTGCTCTTCCCAGCAGTGCTGAGTGCACAAATAAACAACCTCCCTGGGCCACAGGGGTCAAAGCAACAGATATTTAATAAATAACCCAGTGTATAGAAAAGTCTCAGCTAGAACCCACTTGCTTTTAGGGTGTCATAAATATTCCCCAACACTTTCCCTTTGGAGAGGCATTTTCCACAGCTGAAGTCTGCTCAAAACAGGTGGCCAGGCTTGTTTTGCTGTTTGTTTGGGGGAGCTCTACAGCAGAATTACAGCTGCCATGTTCTAGTTTTCAACACGTTCAGAAAATAGAAACAAGTAGTCTTCTTTGTGGAGCTACAGACAGGCACAATAAGCCAAGTTTTAAGGCTGCTTCAGTGCTGGTGGAGTTCTTACCAAGGGAAATATTTTTTGTATGAGCAGTAGGATTTTTCTGATTGCTTTTTGTGCTTCACTCGCAGCTTTGAAAGCTGTTGACACACATGCACAACAGACTTTGCCTTTTATTTTTTTCTGCTCAATTGAAAGCAGCTTTTCTTTCCTTAGATTTATGATATCTTGTTTTCCTGAGTATTAAAATGCTTTGAGAAAGGACAGAAAAATATATTAATTTTCCACAGGCAATATATTTTAGTAGAAAATTGGTGAATGCTTATGTTAAATCTAAACAATGCAAGCTGTTAGGACATGGAAATACAGTATTAGCAAGCAAGCTTTAGAAAAAGATAGTTAGGCAAGAGAAACATGGAAACAGTCCCCAAACCTGAGCAAATTATCTCTAAAGAATCAGCCTTAGGTATAAGGATATGGAAGCAAGATTTGTTTATCGTGACCTTTAACAAATCTCTTTTATGATTTGGAACCAAGTCCAGCCTGGATCATCTGTTCTGCCTCTTTCAGCAGCAGAAAGTTGAGGGCTTCATTCAGTTCAGGGCTGGTTTGCAGTAATTAAATGGTTAATCCTAAAATTCAGGAAATCTCAATTCAGGCCATGATTCTGAAGCCCTTCATCACAAACCTAATGCAGCAAAAATAGAGACACAGATTTTGTGCAGTTTCTTGAGGAAAGGTCTGAGGATTTGTAGTCAATTTGCATTTTGCCCTTTGGCTCTGACATAATTAGGGACATCTCTAGATTTGTTTTTCAAATTGGGACCATGAGGGGAGCGAGAGTGAGCTCCTGTATGAGCCTGCAGGGCTGTGTTTGCCAAGGTGCAAGGCTTTTCCCAGGAAAGGAAACAAAGACTTCATTTTAGGGAGCTTTATAATGATTCTTTCAGAAAAGATGGGAGAATGTGTTAACAAAGAATACATGGAGCAGAAATGGAGATATTTAAATTGTATATCCCATGGAATTATCTTCAGGGGTTTCAAGGTTTTAAAACTTTGGATGTTCTTGGAGGGGAAGCCAAGCATTCTTTTTTTTTTTTAATGGAGGAAAAAAAGGCAAGATTACTAACCTTGCACATATTTAATTTAGCTCCACCAATGTTTATAGCAGGGGACACACAGTGTTTTACTGCAATAAGATGAATATTTATTAACAATTCGAAATGATCTGTTCCAAAATGTACAGTGCACTCCCAGTGATGTTTGACCACAGAGGTCCAGGTGTTTCCTGTCTGAGTTTGGAAGGCTGCTGGATGTGATGGGATACTGAGCCATGCTTTTATAAGTTTAATGTGCAGCACAGCACAGCAGCATTTTACTCTGTCTCATCCTTCAAAATGCAAATGGTTAAGCATTTTTAAACATTGGTATTGCTTAATCTAATGTGGAGGATGGACTCAGGAAATCTATTTAATATGCACAAGGAGCTGCTGCTGTTCTTTATTCCAGCTTCTCTGCTGGAGTTCTGTGAAGTGTTTCACTAACAGGGAGTGGGAAAGTGAGGAACTCGATAGGAATTGATATTTTCTACATTGTGCCTCCACTGTGTGTTGATGGTAATTCCCCAAGGACTGCTGGCAATGGTCTGAGTTTGGGCTTTGTTCTTTCTGAGCAGTCCAGCTGGGCTCACTGCCCTGCCCAGTGGCTCCCATCCCAGCAAAGGGTTTCAAGGCTATTGAGGTGACCTTAACTAGACCCTTTTCACACATCCAGAAAGAACTTCAGTGATGCTTGTACTTGCAGGAGACTGCAGTGATACACTTCTCCTCACCCAGACTACTGTGAAATTATAGAAGATAATTCCTGAGAGCAGAGGTGAACAGAGCAGCCCATGGCAGTGTCCTGCAGTCCTGCTAGGACCCCTGGGACCCCTCTGCCCACACATGCACCTTTCCTTCCAGGAGAAATGGGACCAGGAATGGAGAATGGGCATTTGGGTAACACCCATGATGTCCTGAAAAGCTCCCAAGGCCAACCCTTGTCACTCAGCCACCACCAAATGGGCCAGAAACTTCAGTGTTCTCAGTGTTATAATCCTCAGACCATTTTCCTGACATATAAAACCCGGCATTTTTGAGCTTGGACTCCCCACATTTCCACGTTGCCAGCGTCTGTGTCCAAGCCACTGAACACAAATCCAGTGACAGGCAATCTGACCTAGTTTTCCATGACACACTCCCCATATGGAAAGCTTTACCTTGGGATCGTAAGTGCGTGCCATGTTTAGAAAGTGTGCTCCTCTGTCTCTTCTCAGGGAGGAAATTAGGTTTCTGTTTATTTCTGTTTACTGGAGAAAGTCTACCAAAGCTCTCAGTGTGCAGGCTTGCTGCGGAGCTCGGAGCTGTGCTGCTGGGAGCAGTCGGACTCCTGTGTGGTCACCACATCATAACAGGGGGGAAGATTTGAAGAGCATTCTGTTGTTTACAAAGCCCATTTCTTTTGAGAAGCTGAGTTTGACGGTAGCTGTTTGCCTCGTGAAAGGGTGAGAGTGTTGTCACATCCTCAGAAGGAGCAGAAGTGCTTCTTCAGGAAAAGTAACATGAAAGTCACTTCTGGAGAGACGTGACCAGCCAAGGGAAGCCAGTTAGTGCCAGTTGAGCTGGCTCCCAGCTGAGCTAACCCAGGTCTTCATGAAGAAAAACTTCGTGAGTGTAGGTCTCCGTGAGTGCTTGGGTGGAAGTCAGGAAATCCTTCCTCCTTCCACAGCTGTGTCCAGGTGTGAGGGCAGCACTGGCAGACCCAGGCTGCCACAAACCCAGGGGAGCCCTGTTTTATCGCATCCACTTCAAGAAACAACAAACTCCACCGGGCTTGGGCAGGAAAAGCTGAATTGCAAAAAAAAAAAAACCAAACCAAAAAAAAAA